>JAUPFR010000001.1:18627482-19027482 GCA_036925125.1 Oreortyx pictus
GGGCGTATCCCAAAGCCATGAACACGAATACCGACCCCCTTCCACCACAGCGCGACACGCTACTTTGAACAGACCTCAGCAACCACCTCCACCTCCTCCCCAGCCTGCAGATGGCCAGCATAGCTCAGTACCTGTGGTATCAGCAGAATATGGGTAAAACTCCTGACTTACTCCTGTGAATTCTTGACAAAGCTAGAGGGTCACATGTTTTTCATAACCATCAGCATGATGCGTGTACAGAAAGAGTCCCAAGTACCTTAGTTCTCCTCACTGTGGAGAAGTTTGATATTATTCTTGCGTATGAGCTGATTTTGACTGAGGAACTAAATAGTGAAAGCAGAAATAAAGAATTCTGTACGGTATGTGATGAAATCAGTATTTCTGTAATAGTGAAGGTCCCTAATATTAAGAAGGGGGCAGTTTTCCCTTATAGCAGAAGGTAGTTAGGACAGGTAGAACATAATTTGTAGGATGTTTTAAATTCCAGGAAAGGTGCAGAAAAGGCATTGCAGAATGTGATAAACATGTTTTGCATCACTGAAATGATTTATGAAGAAACTGGTGATTGAACTAGAGGGGATCTCATCAAACGCAGAATTGAGTTCCCTGCTGCCTCAGACATCTCCATTATTCAGTTTATGAATTTATCAGATTCCTGTGTAAATATTTTGCCTCAACACATTGTGAAGACAGGTTTGTTCTCTTGCATTTGCTCTCTGATGGAGAGATCACCTACTTTCTGATCTGTCTGTACCTATTTTTTTTTTTTCTTTTGCCAACATCTTTTTGCTTTAGTAGCCTAAAACTTCCTCTTAGAGCCTCAGTTAATTTGTATTTACTCTTCCCTGGGTCAATTTAAGCTCAGCCAACTAAGCATTTTTAGCTTCAGTTGATGCATTCTGGGATAGCATTTGCCCGATTAATGGTGGTATCATGCTGTAGATTACTCATTTTTGCTCTGATGGATTGCTCCAACCTGCTTTTTCTGATACTTCTAGTTCATAGTGGAGGTACTTGTGGTTAATTCCCAGGTACATGACCATTGGCAGTGTAATAGAATTGTCATTCATTGACGTCTATCACTGAATGTCATCAACTCCTGTCTCCTGTATCTCCATTTTTACCATAACACGGATATGAATTTCCATTAATTACATTTTAACAAAGTAGCATTTCCCTGTTCTTCTTTAAACTATCCATCAAATTTATCAATCTAATTGAATGATATTAATTTGATACACTTGAGTAAAGAGGCACATGAGGTGCATGGTAGACCATTGGGTGCAGCTGTCCAGTCCTACTTTCCGTTATCCCCCATGCCTTATCTCCCAGTATTTGTTCTAACACTGCCTTCTGTGGAAGTGGTATCAGAGGCCTGCAGTTTTCTTGATACATTCTGATTTAGAGTGGTACTGTACGTGATGTTCTCACAGAAGTTTAGCTAAACACATTGGTGTGTAGTTAACTAAGGAGGAGTAATAATACAAGCTCCCATTTTTTTGTGTGGGCTTCTGAAAGGAGGTGCCCTTCTGCTTTAACAGAGTGTTATCGGTTTGTGGTAATTCACATGTTTTACAATCGTTTGCGTATTTAACTCAAAATTTTAAGTCTCTCTCAATTTTTTGTTTTAGCTGAGGTTAGATGAGAGCAGTTTGAGGGGTGATGGTTCTGTAAGTCCTAACTTCTGTTGTATTAAATGCTTTTATTTTGTTTTATATAGGATGCTTCCAGTTCAGATGGTGGATTATTACAATACAGCAGGCCCTCCCCCCCCTCCTCCTCCCCCTATGATTCCATCAGCACAAACAGCATTTGTTAGCCCCCTTCAGCTTCCTGGGCCACCTTCCCATTCTGGACTGGTGACGGGCTCTGCCTACGTATCTGCTCATCCTCCTCCTAGCGGGCTCGTTGTCACTGCTCCCCCTCCTCCCGGCCCCCCTCCTCCCCCTCCCGGCCCCCCTGCTGCATCTTCCTCCCTCTCTTCCTCCCCCATGCATGCTCCTCCAGCTGCTGAGGCAAAACGCCATGAACTTGCACAGCCGCCAGTAAGTGATGCGCGAAGTGATCTCCTGGCTGCCATTCGGATGGGTATGTATGTAACCATTTTAACCATTTCTTTTTTTTCTTCAATGTTCCATTAGAGGTACATAGATTTTTTTTGGCTCTGTTTGTTATCCGACACCAGGTTTCAGCTCAGTGATTTTTAATCGGTGGCTAACAGATGCTCCTGCCTTTGCTTACATGATATAGTAGTTCTACTGCTGTTTCCAAATGCACTTGTGAAAACTTTCCTCTTCAGATCAAAAGGATTCATGCGCTCTTGAATATTTAGATTTAATATATTATCGCCGTGGTGTTCAGCCTGGAGGAGGAGGGCTTCCAGTTTTTGAAGGGGGCTTATAACAGGAAGGAGACAAACCTCCTGCATGAGTAGATAGCGGTAGGACATGGAGGAATGGATTTAAACTAAAAGAGGGGAGATTCAGCTGAGATGTCGGGAAGATATTCTTTACTCAGAGGATGGTGAGGCACTGGCACAGGCCAGAGAGTTATGGGTGCCCCATCCCTGGAGCGTTCAGGGCCAGACTGCACGAGGCCCTGGGCAGTTTGATTTAGTGGCTGGTAACCCTGCCCATGGCAGGGGAGTTGGAATTAGATGATCTTTATGGTCTCTTCTAGCCCAAGCTATTCTGTGATTAGTCTAGAAGAACTCAAGCCTTTGAGAACGTATTCTAGTCTGCCCTTTATTTTTTTTATGGTCTCTTCCTTGCTCAGGAAGGCACTCTAATTCAATGGTTTCTTAGATTTCCTTTTTGAATACGAGAAATAAGAAATGAAAGAAACTTGAGAACTTAATCTGGAAAACTTCATCCCTACAGGAATACAGCTGAAAAAGGTGCAAGAGCAACGTGAGCAAGAAGCAAAGCGAGAGCCTGTTGGGAACGATGTGGCAACCATCCTTTCAAGACGCATTGCCGTGGAGTACAGTGATTCTGATGACGATTCAGAATTTGATGAGAATGATTGGTCAGATTGAGCCTGGTCTGAATGCGGTGGCAAGTTCACTGGGCTTCAGGGAAGGCTTTGGTGGCAAGGTGTAAAGCAGGATGTCGATGTGTATTAAGGCTAGTGATTGAAATGCTAAAATTGAATTGATATTATTCAGAATGCTGTAGCTTAGCAACTCTGGTAATAATGTGATTATGCTTATGCAGATCAGAAACTTGTCTTACTTTCAGTATTTACTGCGTAATACTTAAGTGCCACTAAATGTAGCAAATCATGTGCTGCGTGCAAAACATGCTGCAGTTGTTGCACTGTTACAGAACCAGCATTTTATTTTACTGATCTTTTGAGGGATAAAGTATATTTTTTTCACTTTGCATCTTATTCCTTTAATTGTGTAAACAATGTAGGTACTTGTGAATCGGTCTGCTTGGTAGTCTTTGGGGCTGGTTAACTATTTAACTGGGTGAAGCGTTGTTCCATAAATACACAACTTTTAGCTTTTTATTAGATGCTAATTATGCCCATGTTGAAATGCAGTAGGCAGTAACTAAATACCTACTTAGTCTATTTTTAAGCACTGCTGGGCTTAGATTTTTGCATACAGACTCGATTTTATACAACCTAACCTCCTTTTTTAATCTTAAAAATGTAGCAGGATAATGAAATGTATACTTAGAGGAATGAATCCCCTTGATCCAAAATTAACGTGTTGATGAGCAGACTGCATAAGTTTGTAATGGAAATAGCACTAGGTTGCAGGCAGCTTGTTGGGCAGGGTGCTGGGAAGTCTTAACGTAGGTAGTGAACGTGTGCCCGTGTTACAAAATAAACTTAAAGCACCTCCATGGTCTGGATCAACTAGGCAGTAAGATTTCAGGATGGAGCTGGTTGAAACAATACGGTTATTCCAGTGTGGAAAAGCTAACAGTATTATTCCTGAAGAATGGAACTTTGTCAGTCTAGGTCTAGCAGCCAGATGCATTTCACAAGTATTGAACTCGGTCCTTACGCCTGTCGTTACAAAAGCTTGTAAATGAGTTGTTTGTTTGTTATTTGTGTATGTATAGTCATGAGAGGTCGTTCAGGTTCCTGTAGCACACTTACCCAAAGCTACCATTATTCTGAATGTATTTCCTGCCTATTACATTGCATTTCTCTAACATTTGGCAGTTAGAACAGTTTCAGTGGCTGTTTAGGTACTATGCCATCTATATTCACTCTTTCTCTTCCCCTCGGTAGAGTGCTGACATACAGTCTGTTTGGCTCTTTGTTTTTTCTCAAAACCATTCATGGTTTTGTTTTTGTTTTTTTTTTTTCTCAGTACAGTATTAAAATGTTTTTTTCTCCTGGACTGAGAGCTGGGCTGCATCTTCGCCTGATGAGGCTCTTAAAAGCGTATTGGAAAGAGGAAGAGGAATTCTTTCCTTAACAGATTGCAGTTTTAATCTTTGTAACAGAAGTCTGTAATTCCAGGTCTAAACATTTGTTAAAGCTCCTTTGTTCTGTGAGACCCCGTCTGTTCTTACAAATAACAAAGGGGAGGGGGGGGGGGTAAGTATGTGAAATGAAAAACATAGAAAGAAAAAGAAGAAATAAAAGATATCTCACCTGTGTTTACACAGTTAACAGTTTTATTCTACAGAATGTAACGGTCTGACATGATGTTTGCATGCAAGCGACTGGCTGTTCCGCTGCTGTTTCATCTGCACGTGACTTTTCAGTCTGGGACAGTTGTTTTTATGGTAGGGTGACAGTGTGCTGCCTCAGTGTCGATGCTGAAGGTTGATCATAGCAGGTATAACCAACCTCTGCTTGGTTATACAGTGAGCAACTGCAGCTCCTGTTAGTGGCAGCAGCTGAAGGTACCATCTCACTTTGTTGGCACTGACTGATACATGAGAGCTGGTTTGTTCTGATGGTAGTGATGCATTTGCAGAGCCACCTGCAAAGTGATTCTGCACATGTGTTGGACAGAAGTGCGACTCAGCCTGCAGCGCTGCGCTGCTCGGGGGGGCTCGCTATTCTTCTAATACATATTGAAATGAAATATCTTCACAGTTCTTCCTTTCCATTCTACTGAACTTTGATATGACAGAAGATGTATTTCATGAGCACAGAGGACGTGGGCGTGTCAGGAATTTTGTAGTTTGTGTTGTTTTTAAATAAGGAACACGAAGCGAGCGGTCGCTCGAGACCGGTTAAGATGGCGTAATTGTCAGTCGTCGTAGCCACCCTGTTTTCCTAAACCTGCATTGTCATTTTCCTTTCAGTATTTTATTAATACAAATGTGAATTGAATTTAGTGATGTAAACTAACATTCTAGGCTGTTTTTATTGGTTTTATCATACTTCGGATTGTGAAAAAGTAACAAATCTGAATAAAATCTCACTTTTCAGCTTGTCTTCCTTTCCTTAGGTTATTAAGGTTTTGCTATTAATCTTTATCCTCACTGTTAGATGACCAAAATGAAGGTTTAACATTTCCAGATGCTACCTGTGGTCTCAGGAGCTGTGATTTCCCTGGGCTGTAGGCTGGAGTCTACAAAACCAGTCTTCCTTTCTGTGCTGCTGCTCCTCCTACCATATATTGTTTTTCCTTATTTTGCAACCTTGATTCAAACTCTTAACTTAAAATTTCTTGGCCAGTGTAAGTGCATGTTGTTTTCCCCACAGGTAGCTTTATTTATTCATTTGCAGTGAAAGAAGTGAACGCCACTTCAGAAAGAGCAGGGTAGGAAGTGGACCTAGGCGGCCCCTTCCCCCTCCACCTTTTTGTAAGGATCTTTGTGGGTTAATAATGCCAAACATGCCATTGTGCAAACGCAAGCTCATACCTGCCTACTGAAAAAAAGTTTAATCTTTCACCAGAGTTAAAGCCTCATATGGTAACGGTTGAGGCTTTCCGCCATTTGGGGAAGAACTTGTGTAAGATGGGTGTGTAATGTAGACACACTGAACAGATGCGTTTATGTGTCTTAGACATGGTTGTTTTGTAGGAAAAAGAGCTCATCTTTACTCTGTTCAACTGAAAATTCCAGTCCCTCTGGCTCACAGTTCTTCGTGTGCCTGATTTGTATTAAGTCTGAGTTGGAGTCCTTTCCGGTTCCAGTACATACATAGGTACACACACATTCGTGTTCACACACCGGTGGGTTTTCAGCAGGATCTTGGGGTGTCTTTGTATTCGTGTCCCGAGGCGTTGTCAATGTGCTCGGCGATGTGTAGGGAATGGAAATAAAGGATGATCCCTGCTGGAACCCGTCAGGCCCTGGATTGGCTAAAAAGTAGTCAGGAGTGATTGTGAAGGTTGTTCAGGGGTGAGCTCAGTTCTCTGGGACGTGAAAGGAAGTGTTGGTCCTTTGGAAGTACTCGCTATGGGTTTCTAATCAACCATCCCTTTTCTTTGTACAGGGGAGTAGAAAGAATTGGACCACGGGAAAAAATATTTGGTATGGAATAGCGAGAAGGAATTTTGTATTTGCTTTCTCTAGTAATAGCTGGAAGTGAGGAGTGATTTTTTTGCGTGCTGTCAGATATCTTTAGTTTTCTCTGGAGCAGTGTGTTCTTGTCTGTGTGTGACATGAGCGTGTGCTCATACATATGGAAAGCAACCTCATATGTTTGTGCTGGATCGGGGGTTTGTTCAGCTACGTAAGAAAACCAGTAGCCTTTAAGAGATCCTTAGCTAAATATAGTAGCTTCTTTGGAGATTAATTCTTCATGTTGCAGTAAACAAAGAAGTTCTTATCTGATTAGCTGTACTTGCTCACGATGAGCGGCCACATGCAGAGTACATTGGAGATTGGAGGTGAGGACATCTGTTTCTTAGGTGTCTTAACAGCTTGTCGTAGTTCTTACGTGGTACAACAGCGTGTTACTGGTGGGAAAGGCTGAGCTCATCTATCCGCCCTACTCAGCAATCACTCGTGCCAAGTAGCGAAGGGTAGGTGAAGGAAGAGGGGGCCAGGCCTCTGGCAAAGATGATGTGATTTCTGTTTTATGACACACCCTGACTAGCAAATCTGTGGGGGCTTTGATTGCAGCAGTTGGTGGGCTTACGGACTGCTGTGAAGATCTCCATTAGAGGTTTGTCAAAATATTTGATTGTGACTAGAGAACTTCGATGTGCCAGGTTGTGTCAGGTGTTCAAACTGAAATGCATGCCCCCAGCTCTCAGTTATTTATGAGGGCAGTTCCTGGGAGCATTTGGAGTTTCACTCTGTGTGGATCCTCCTGGCTGGCTCATTGCTTCTCCCAGGGACAGCTCACTGATTTGCCTCAACAGTTCTGAAGATACACAAGATCACCTCCATGACCAGCTGACTTACTTCAGACAAAGCTTATCTGAAAAAGAAGTTACAGCTTCTTTCATCCTCTGTATTCTCTTCCAAATCCCTCAGTGACTGTCGAGTCACCCTTTGCTTTGTAAATGATTTAAGAGCCATCTTCATTCTTTCAGGTGACATGGTCTGTCTGAGGAAACAGAATTTAGATCTGCCACGTGCTTCAAGTAAAGGACATTCTGTCCCTCTCCTGTGATGCTCCTCCTGACCTATATTCCTTGCTATGTTTCTAGAATGTATATGAATTATTTATACGGCATGATAGATTTACTTCATTCTTGGCTGAAAGAGATAATAAATCCTCACTTTAGGGATTTTCAAATCTTGTTAAAATATTCCAAAGGCAGCTGCGAACAGCTCGAATTACTTCAAATAGGAGACGTGGGGGTTGTCTGACTGTAATGCTGCTTTTTTCTTACTGTGCTACCTAAGAGAAAGCATTAAGTGCAAGGTGCCTCCCTTAAATGGGGAGAATAACACTGCGGATTTGTGGGACTCTTTTCTGTATTAAAAGGGAGATAGGAGGAGAGAAATTTTAGGACAGAGGTGGGGGAGAAAGATCCTTACTTCGCTGAAGAATAAAATGTTCCAGTGAATAATTGATGATACTTCTTTGTTTCATTCCATCTCCATACAGAACCCCCCTGTGGATGGTGAGGCTAAGTTTTAACCTTCTCCCTGGAGATTACCTTACATATTTTATTTTCTTCACCTGATCAGTTCCAGCATGTAATGACCTTTCTTTTCAATCCATCCGTTCGCCTGCTTCAGCTTTTATTTCCTTCATTGATCAGATGAGACGTGAGAGTACGAACAGCGCTGGCAGTGCCATGCGACTGGATTAGGATGAGTAGACTTAACATGACATTTAAATGATAAATAGATCTCTTAAAATTCATGAATACCAGATCTATTAAAAGGAGTCCAGTGAACCAGGAATGTCTTCTGTGCAGAAAGGAAAGCATGGATTCAAGGTGGGAGGACATTAAAGGGGTTTGTGTGTAAAACGGAATGATAAAATCGTTGACATTGGAAAAGACCACTGAGATCATCTCATCCAACCCCAACTCATTCCCCGCTAGCCATGTCCCTCAGTGCTACATCTCCACCACTTCCCTGGGCAGCCTGATCCTCTGCATTACCACTCTTTGTGAGAAGAAATCTTTCCTAATATCCAGCCTGAACGCGCGACTCTTAATTTAACGTTTCTGGTGGTGAGATCTGCACAATTGCAGCAATGACCAGTCTGCTGAAGGAATTGCTTCTGTTTTGTTGTTGTTTTTGTGGGGGGATGACCATTTATTCTCACCCATCTGTATGCTGAGCGCTAACAGAGATCGCAGTGCTGTCCAGGAGGGGTGGAGCAAAGTTTGTTTGGTGAAGAAACGTAAGTGGGATGGCAATGGAAAAGTAATGGGAAGGTAAGGGTAAAGCTGATCCCTTAGAACGTGTCTTCTTTGACAAAGGAGACCTGAAGATATCAGGGCACCATCAATTTATTTGAACAGAAGTTTCAAGAGTTCTCCTCATTCTATCTCCATTTCTGAGGACAAAATGTCCGCTGCAGTGAGAGCATGGCTTGCATCTAGCTTCAGCGGGAAGGAACCGAATTCATGCACTGCTCCATCCTGTGAATTAAAGCACAGCAAGTGAGAACGAGCAGGAGATATTCCTCAGAAGCACTTGTGATCCGAGCTGAAACACTGATGTGGGCCGTGCCAAAGAGGTGGCTGTGATACTGTACTGCCAAATGGCTGTTTGCACATCCATTGATGTTTCCAGGGCACACACGCTTTCATCTGCTGTTGTGATTCTTTAGCATTATAACGTTGCTAAGCTGTGGAGAGGCAAACGGCCGCCCCTTTGGTGCACCTAGCAAGGTGCTGCTCATAGATGAGGAAGCACTGCTGGTGAGTTTTTGGAAGCAGCATACTGCAGCAGAGCTCTCCTACGCAGCTTGTGCAGCAGCCCAAACAGCCGGCGGCTCTGGAGCTAATCCTACAAAATGAGCCAAGTAGGATTAACTAGGAAGCAAAAAAAACCTGTCGTCGGGCAGTTACGCTTCAGTGTTTAATTTAAAATACGGGGCCGGGTAATGCAGGAATGGTGAAGATATGTGAGCACCAGTTAGGAATTCCCTGCCCAGTGGGATGCTGCTGTACCTGGGAGGGGGGTGAGGTGTCTGACCGCACAGCTCTGCAGCTGGGGGAGGAGAGCTGAGAGGAGCCCTGCAGCCTCTGTCCTGCTGGACCCTGCTTGGCACCTCCGAGAAGAGTAAGTCCTCAATTCACTGAATTCTTCATGGGACATGAGTGAAATGCCAGGTTGATTGAGAATTGCAAAGGGAGATCTTCCCTTGACAGTGCTGGACCCAGACCGGGCTTCTGTCTTCATCTCGTTGTACCAGAAGCCTTAAAATCCTATGACAGAAAAATCGGATACTGCTATGAGCTTGTCATCCTCTGCAAACCATTGCACCAGGTAGGAGGAACTCTATTTCTGTAGGATACTGACCTCCAGCGGACAAAAGAGGCAATCGTGAGCGTTTATTCTAATTGAGATTAATCGGTATGACAACCCATACGAGAGGTAAAGATACGGAGATTCACGCATTTCACCATTCCCCAAACTCTTAATGCCATCATTTAGCTCTACTCTGCAACCACGGAGTAAGCACTTCTACATAACATGGTGAGATTTTGGTGTCTAACCTCATCCCCACGAGGAACCCCTCCTTGGCTGCAGAGGTTCTGAAGCAAAGAGAAACTGAGCTCCTAGCACAAGATCTAATGTGAGCTCTGCTGCACTGATTTGATAGCTCTGACCCTGAGAATGGTCTCTATGGCAGATGATTTTAACTGTTCCTCTGCCAGTAACCGGGTGACGCTGTGCACGGTGTTCCTTTGGGGAGACAGCAATCCTTGTGGGGCCCTTCCACCTCGGGATGGTCCCATGTCTGCACAGTGAAGGCCTCCAAGGAAGCTGGGCATTGAGTGCAGGAGCTTTGTGTTGATGAGTTCTAAGCGTTCCATCCTGATCCATGCTTGAGCTCTAGGAAAGATGAGCATCTATGCTCAGTGTGCGCTGCTGGAAATGTAATGACTGAGTTAAAAATGGTGGGCTTTCCTCTTTCTGCAGGGGAGTCTGTGTGTGGCTGGCAGTGGGTATGCTGCTCTTCTGTTATGCAGCAATAAAAATCACTAAAATACTTGGCTGTGCATACTGCATTTGCTCATTAGACTTTCAGTGGCTGTAGCTGAGGTGAATATACCCAAACCAGAAAACCTTGCTGGTTTCTCTCTAGCCTTGCCTGGCAGAAGCACAATGAAGTTTGCTCTGCTCAGAGATTACACGTAACTGTAGGGGATGGAAGGGACCTCTGGAGGTCACCCAGTCCAGCTGTCTGCTAAAGAAGGTCCCCTAGAATTTCTTACCTCAGCAGCCTAATGAGCAATAACCCGAGGGCTCTGTTTGGCTTGAAAAGGCTCAAGGGGGAGGGAAGAGAAATGTGGCTGCTTATTAGAAAAGGACGGGAGAGGCAAAGTGCTCCTCTTTCATAGAATCCCAGGATAGTTCAGATTGGAAGGGACTTCAGCTGTGTGGGTCACACGAGAAGTGCCCAGGGACGCATCCAGTATTCGGTGTCACTGCTGAGGTTGTTCTCCAGCATGGGACAAGAATCTCTGAGATGGGACTAAGGTCCCCCTCCTGAAGCACTGTGACTGATCAGCTGTGGATCCTGCCACTGCCTCCACCATCACTGTGAGAAAGCAAATGCTTCCTGATCTCCAAGGGAAGAGCTCCTGGGAAACACCCTCAGTGAGGTACGGTTACAGCTGCCTTGCAATGCCCACTCCCAATGGATGCAGTTAAGGATGAAGCCAGCTGAGAGTTTGGATCTATACTGTGTGAAGGATCCTAGCACACTTATATTGCTTTCTTTTTTTCCTCTCTCGCTTCCAGAACTTCTCCAGATACTTGGAGGGTTTGGATAGTTGGTAGATGGAAGCTGTTGGCATCTTCTGCTGTCCCTCTCCAGTGGAAAAGAAAAAGGGGGATAGTTCTTCCCCTGAAACGATGAAAGCAACTGATGCTTTCTGAAGCATCATTTAAGCGCAGCACTCCTTCTTTCGTTGTCTGGACTTGTCAATATGTCACCCTGCTGGTGTAAGAATAGATCGACGCTGGAATGACAACTAATCTTTAATGTGAAATACGTTGTAGAATCTTTAATTTACATAGAGATGAAGCCTGCTTACAGGGAATGGAAATCAATAGTGGCTTTTATATCATCCTCTGGGCAGAATATTAAATGGGAAACTCTAATGTCTAAACTGCGTCAAGAGATTACAAGCCAATAGTACTAACAGCATAAAAAGGATCCGTTTTGCCTTTCTTAATAAACTTGATATATTTGCAGTTTCCAGATGGTTTTTTGTTCTTTCAGAACAATAAGCGCGTTGCAGACATTGCCATTTTATCAGCACTTGCAGTTATGGTGAGAAGCTTGTGATTCCAGATGCCGTATAAACGCATGAAAAAAACGATCCCTGCAGTCTACCCCAAATTGGAGGCACAATTGGCAGGCAGCAATGCTACCTGAACGGGAGCCTTGGCCATTTCTCATTTAAAAGCCCTCCCACGAGCAGGGAGATCTGCCACAGACTGAACAACACGGAGTGTTACCTGCAATGACATGCAGCAGCGAATGGGTTTAGATTAAAAGAAGTCCTTTCAGCAAAGACCGTGCTGTCAGTGCGTGCGCAGTGTATTCCCAGCACAGCTTCCCGCCGGCCTGGATCCAACCCTAGTGCACCCCAGCACTGGTCTGCGCTGTGTCTGGGAAGGGAATGGCTCTCTCTTCATTTTGTTGTTCTTTGCTCTGAGCTGGCAGGAGCCGGGTAACAATCTGCTTCCACAGCTCTGTTCTTCAGGCTCAATTTTTCTACAATTTGCTTTGATCTTGAATAGAAGAGAAAGGTGACAACGAAGGAAAACATTTCCATCAGAGCACTGTCTCTTCCCAAGAGCTTGTCACAACATGAAATGCGATTAAGATTGACGGAACACCCCCGGTTGGTACACGAAATCATACACTGTGCAGTTCGTGTGAGTCACAGGAGCAGAGCACAACGAGCACGGTGCGGCGGGACGGCGGCACTCCTGGCTGCATCTCTGCATGCTGTTCTGCGAGTCTGGGCTGTGCTCAGAAAAGGAGCTGGGAGCCAGGGACGGAGCACATTGCTTTAGGCTGGATGGAAGGCAGCCGCAGGTCGCTGCGCTTTGTCCGCTAGCTCTCCTTGTAGGGAACGTCGGGCTTCTCATTCTGATGGCAGTGCTACGTGCGCCATGAAGTTTTGGAAGGTTCTTCAGGCAGGCTGTTTTAGTAGCTTGGAAAATGACCTCTTTCAGAGTATGTGTACTGATTTCCAAGAGAATTGTTCAAAACCATGACTTCTGTGGGCTAAGATTTTCTCTACAGAGTCTCTTGGAGTACAGAAACGAGTGTTGAGCCAGCTTGGCTGACAACCATCTGTAGTGCAGCTCCTGCATGTGCAACACATGCATGTACAGGCAGAGTTTCTTTAGCACAGCTGCTCCAATGCAGCATTTAAAAGCTTGTATCTGATGCTCCTTGTTTCTTTATTTCTCATGCTCTTATGGGGAAGTCCTTTGATTTCTTTGGTTGTGCCCTATCTAGGCAAATAAAATGTGGAAAACAGATTTAGATACTACAAATTCCATCCTACAGATCAGTGATTTACAGAAAAAGGAGTGGGTTGATACTGTTTTATTTGTGGGTTTTTTTGTTTGTTTGTTTTTGAAGGTGCATCCAGTTTGATTAGTTATTTCAATGAATGATTTCTTTCAAGGTTATTTACTTCAGGTTACCTACCTGAAGTTAAAAATCCCTCCAGTACTATGTTCAGTTTTGGGCTCCTCGCTACAAGGCACTGATGCCCTGGATTGTGTCCAGGGAAGGGCAACCAAACCGTGAGGGGTCTGGAGCACAAGTCTGTTGGGGAGCAGCTGAGGGAACCGGGATTGTTCAGTCTGGAGGAGGCTCTGGGGAGACTTTATCTCTCTCTACAACTGCCCGAATGGAAGTCGAGGTGGGGGTCGGCTTCTCCCATGGAACAGCAATAGGATGAGAGGGAACGGCCTCAGTTTGCTCCAGGGGAGGTTCAGGTTGGATGCTGGGAAGTACTGCTTCCCCAAAAGAGTTGTCAGGGACGTGGTGGAGTCATTGCCCCTGGAGGAGTTGAAAGAATATAGAGATCTATGATTCTGTGGTACATTAAGGGACATGCTTTAGTGGGGAAGTACTGGTGATAGGTTGGACTGGATGCTCTTGGAGGTCTTTTCCAACCTTGGTGATTCTGTGATTCTGTGACTCTTGAGGTGATCTGTGATTCTGCATAATAGTTCAACAAAACACTGGATGCTATAGGAATTGTTTCATAATCCTGTGTGCCTGTTCATCAATGCTAGCAGTGTATAGGATTGTTTTGTTTTCTTTTCTTTTCCTTTCCCTGTGTATTCAGTGTTATGAAGTTGCCATTTTGGTAGTTGTGGAGATGGAAAGCCATGCTTCATCCAGGAATTGTGCCCTCTGCCTCTGCCCCAGTTATGTCACTCGTGTGCACTCAGCTCTTTTCCAATCTGAAACTGTGAACAGAAGAAACAAATGGCAGAGTGACTGTGGGTCAGTCCCTACCTAACAGGTTGACACCACTAAGTGATTTTCAATGGACTGGGAAATCATGGTCAATCGATCGTTTTCAAAATTTGCATGGAGTATAGGTCATCTACATTAGACTGTAAGGTGAGGGCCGGGATATATCATGCCAGATTCCCTGCAGAGACCATGTCCTGCCTTGACTGCTTAAGATGATCTGACCTGGAGGACGTCAAGTATACCTAAAGCTTGGGCTTGGAGTCGTATTACGGAGAGCCAAGTGGTTTCTCCAAGGACAGCTTTTAATGCTGTCTTGCTACCTGTTCTGGTCTCTCTGTTGCAGAGGCAGACACTCAAATGTTCTTTTTTTAATTTGAAAAGCTGTTTCCACCTCTGATAGGACATAAACACATTGTGGGCCAAGGATGACCTCGGTCTAACTTAAAATAATGACATTTCCAAGGCCTGTGCCCCATAGTAAATCTTTTTGTAATACTTTAAATTACAAAGGGCGTCATATTTAAATGGAAAAAAATAAAAGTCTGGGGGCCCATTGTATTTAGCCTGTGGAGGCGCTGATGTTACTGTGGGTGATTGGTTCATAGCATTTTATACCAGAGAAGGCCATTAAACCATGAAGGCAGACCACCAGTGTTTTAAAGGCTCTTTCATTTTACACTCATTTACTCCTCCGCAGAGCCCATGGCCCAACCCATCCCACCATGAGCTGCGGGGACCCGTGTTTCCTGGGGACTGCCACCCAATGCTCACACACCCGGCTGTTGAAGTAGACTGAACTTGCTTCAGCTTCCACCCATTAGCTCATCTTACATCTTTTTTTTTTTTATTCATGGGCTCCTCAGGTCTCCAGTTCATTCCAGATGGTGTTCCTAACCCGCTATACTCATGTCACTTTTTAGCTTTCATTGAGTAAGTGAAATAGCTTGTGTTCTTAATCCTCCCCCTGCACATAAATGTTCTTTTTCAGACTCTTTCTGATGAGAAAAACACTTTTACAAGCACGAGAACAGATTGGGTGGCAATGTTCAGCACTATTCCCATCTCAGTGTACGGAGAAAAAAAAAAAAAGGAAGGCAAAATCATCCCATTCAAGGACTTCAGAAAAATTGGTTCAAGACAGCCAGCCTTGGGTTCCCAAAGCATGTGTGTCCCTGAGCACTGATGCACCGACCCAAATGGAGGTGTCCTCCGTGGCTGCTGCAGGTTGGGGAAGGTAAAAGTTCTACTTCCATCTTCAAAAAGGGCAACAATACAGCAATACAGGGAACTACAGAAGGCAGCCACAACAGCCAGCACAGCTTAGGCAAGCTCACAGCTACCTCTGTGGTGGAATGAGGGAGAGCAGTGGGGGCTCGTAACCTTGTTTCTAGCAAGGCTTCCAGCATGGTGTCCCCCAGTGCTCAAGGAAGGAGTGAGAGAATGAGTGGACCTGCAACCTGGAAGGCTGTCAGGAAGGAAGAGTCATTGGATTTGAAGTCCAGAAGGTTATTCTTCACAGGCTGACACATGGGCCAATACTGCCTAACATTTTCATCAGTGACCTGAATGATGGGACAGGATCCATGTAAGCTCACAGATGACACCAAACTGGGAGGGGTGGGTATGCTGGAGGGCAGAGCTGCTGTTCACAGATTTAGCTGTTTTTTGAATTTATGCTGGAAAAGATTTTCAAGATCACCAAGTCCAACCTTCAGTCTGACCTGCTGAGTCCCATCACTGCCCCACGTCCCTTAGTGCCACATCTATACATCTCTTAAATATCTCCAAGCATGGGGATTCCACCACTGCCCTGGGCAGCCTGCTCCTGCCCACTCCATCCATTTTATGGAATTATAAAAGCTTCTCCTCCACTCCTCTCTGTTGCTGAATTTGTATTATATACTGGTGGGCTGTTGTCTCAGGCTACCAGCACCTAGGGGATTGTATCTCTTGTCACCATCTGTCTGCCCTCCCTACAGCCCAAAGCCCAGGCATCAAGACAAAATCCTCCTTGTAGGCAGGTCCAAGCTGGCTCCATCCCATCCACTCCCCTGGCTCGCCGTCATCTCCCCCCACAGGCCTCTCATGTGTCATCTCCATACCTCTCAGGCTGCTCCTGGTGGAGAACGAGAGGGAAAGCAGAGCCACAGGTTGTTTCCTAAAGTCTTTTATAATGTTCACCGTGGAGAGGACAGGCTCTCGAAGTACACACACTGACTCATTACTCTGTTTGTTTCTGAAATACCACGTCCTAGGTCTGTGATGAAGTGCATGCCTGGGTACAGTCGTGCTCTTCTACTTGCACACTTGCTCTCTTAATGGCAGTGGAATTTCTCTGAGCTTAAACCAACCTGAAATCAAGCACTAGGCTTCTGGTTTCTCCATCAGCAGCAAACCCATATGCTCTCCTGAGCAGGATTTTGTTTCTAGTCCTGTTTCTCATCGTTAGCTGCTGCAACCCAGGGGTATTCACAGGGCTCTACACAGCTGCTACGTGGTTTTTAGATGGAGTTTTAAGGATTGTTTTTGACTTGGAAAGCTGCAAATGGCCCTTGACCTTTCTGCAGGAAATATTCACCCTGCTGCAGTTGAACCAAGTGATGCTGGTTGCAAGAAAAACCTCTACCAGGAACAAAATAAAACCATTCTTTGTCTGTGTTAGCAAAGCCCTACCAAGCATGAGGCTTTCTGTAACTTTCATATTTATTAAGAGGTCAAGCAAACCATACCCTTCTTACAGCCTTTAACCTGACCCAGAAGCTCCCAGCTGCTCCATCTCCAGTTGGATTTCTGTTAGCTGGGACTGGAGGCATGTCTGCAGCATGAGATGGAAGAGTGCCCAGAACCCATAGCCCCACAGAGCCCACAGGGCATCAGTTTCTTTCCTGCAGCCTGTTACTGGAAGCCTTTCATGTTACTGGCTCGTTTTCACACTGACATGTGTTTCTGCATCACCAAAAGGTTAGTGCCATCCCGTAAGGTGGACACATCCTTCGAGGTACGTGGCGGCTGCTATGGATTCCTCCTGCTGGTTTCCACTGCGAGGATCAGTGCCCTGCTGACTTTTATCTCAGAAGAGCTTTCCAAAAGGAAGTGCTCTCCGCGGTGACATAATAATCAGGGAAGCTTTGCCTACTGCTGCAGCACAGTTCTGTCTGATGTTAAATACGGCATCCACAGATGTTTTGACACATGGAAAAGACCTGTGCTTGGGGAAGTCCTTTATCGAATGATTAAGCTGTCATTTAAATGGTATAAAAAATAACTTCTACGTGGAGGAGAAAGCAACCGCCTTCTTGCAAATCACTGCTGACAGGGAGATGATTGAAGAGGAAACAGCAGCATTTTGTTCTGTTTATAGCTTGACTAAAACAAAGCGTCGCCTCACTTTGTGAAGCAGTGGAAAAGATGAAGATTCCACTGCTTAGATCTCTGGAGAGAGACGTGTACGTTTAACGTGCGCTCGTTAAAAGAGCCTGTGATAGAATCAAGTAGAAGCAGAAAGATGCTGAACAGAATAGAGGGAACTACTGGGCTCTGATAAATGCTTTGTCTCATCTCTGGAGAAGAATACATTCCCTGGTAAGACAAATTAAGTGTAAATGTGAAGAAAACACCGAGTTGACGTGAGCTGGAAATCAAACAGCTGCTGTGGCTGCGCTGTGTAAGTGCCTCCACCAGCACTGCCAAGCTGCACATCCATGGGACAAGTCCGGCTTACGACACATCCACTGAGCCTGCTGACTTCTCCCCACGGCTGATCCATCACAGGGGTCTGAGCAGCAAACACACAGGTATGTTTCAGCACGGGCTCACTAGCTGGGGTCACAGGTGAGAGATCGGCCTCTCCAACCGCTCCCTGTGCCAGCAGCACCCAGCAGACCAAGTTTAGCAAACGCACGGTGGGGTGTAGAGGTCTGCTGCCACCTGAGGAGGGCTGCTGCTGTTCCTGGTGAAAACTGGGCCAGCCTGAGCTGGCTTGTGCAAACTGTGGTGGCAGATGCAGGGAGCTGCAGTGATCTAAGGACAAATGCTGACATTGGTGATTGCTCTGGCAGAGCTGTGGCCAGCTGAAGGCAGACAAGGCCCGGCCAGAAAGAGCCTGACAGCTGAAACAGACTGAGTGCTGAGGGGTCACGACATTTTTCTGTGTCTTCTTCCTAGAAGGAAAAAAAAAAAAAAAACAAACACAAAACCAGCCTCAGCACAGAGAGCTACAGGGACTGAAAATATGCTGCTTAATTAAAAATAAAAAAGCTATCATCAACCAAAACAACAAAGCCATCTGCTTTATTAGTTCTCCCAGAAAGCTGTCTAAAGGGATTGGGAATCCAGAACTGACAATAAATCCTAGAGTCTATTTCAACAACCAGACTGCGGAGGCAGCCAAAACATTAAGGGAGAGGTGATCTGCTGCTGCTGCACGGCCCTGGCTGCACGGCCCACACACGTCCTTGCCAAGCAGGGAACTCAGCTGTGTCTGCAGAGGAACAGAGCCAGGGTTGAGCCCGCGAGGCATGCAGGACCTGAGAGAGGGTCAGTGGGAGCAGAGTGGAAGTTTGCCTGCCCTTATTTCCCTCTCAGGAGGAGGGCATCTTACTGACCACTCGCTTTGATGTCCGGAAGGATATATTTACTACTGAGCTGAACTGGCCAATCTAGTGCCTGAGCTTTGGGGCTGTGAGGACGTGTCCTCTTACCCCAACTTGCTCGGTTCTCTGTGTCTTCCTGCATCCCTTGCCCTGTGAGTGGAACCATCTGGAGTGTGATGATTCCTGTCCTGAAAATCCTAACAGGATGCACTTGAGCTTGACAGATCAAAATGATGACGGTGGCAAACTGACTGCATCTTAAAGACATGTTTATTAAGGCTCTCTGTCAAGCATGACTTAGACCTTATACATCCTGATCAAAAACAGTGATGAAACCAGTTCTGCTAGGCCACTGACAGGAAGAAAGCGTCCCGCTACAGCAAAACACCTTTTGTTGTGAGATAAAGAACCCCCTGAGTTGAAAGGCAATCTTTACAATTAGCACAACTTGATACACAGTAAAGGGATACAGCATTTTGGCAGATAGATGTATTTTGGCTGCGGGGTGAAGGTGTTGAGCTGCTGGCTTTAAAAGCAGTTCTTGAGGCCACTGAAAAAATAACTTTAAAAGGTGGCTACGATTTAGAAGCTTTTAAAAAGCCTGTCTGCAAATGGAATCATCTTTGACATACAGGATCAATGGTATTTCTTATACAGTTTTCAAGTGGTGAGGGTAAAATATCCATTAACTGCACCGGCCTCACACTTTGAATAGACACTGGAATTCTGGCTGTGGGACAGTGGTGAGGTTGTAGACGCTCTCCGGTTTCCTGCTATAAATAGAGCCATTCATAATCATTTAGTATAAAGAGAAGATGTGCTCTGCTTAGTCCAAATGTCCATGCAGCCAGCAGCCTGTCTGCAGCATGAGCTACACACACGTAAGAACGTAGGGACAGCCACATGCATCTGCAGCACTGCAGCTGAGTCTCCTTGAACCAAAGGGCAACTCTGAACTATAGCTTTAATTTCAGCTAGTGAAGCCTAATGCACCGACATCATTTTACTACAGCACGGCAATTATTTGATGTGCTTGATGGGCACGTAGCTTTCAATTACCTTATCCTTATAAATATGCTTACCATTATTGGCCATGACAGTTTTCCGTTGTAGGAAAAATTCAGCCATTTCCCTCTGTTTAGCTCCAGACACACCTGACAGGAATATCTGAATCCCAACACAGTGCACAAAGTGCTATCCACTTGGAAAGGAGGCAGTTTTGGAGTACTGGGTGACCCAGGCATTGCCAATACCTTCAGCTCTCCATTAATTCTAACCACCCTTACCAGCAGTGCTGTTTCCTGAGCCTGTGATACTGCTACACCACTTTGCAAGGAGAAGGACGTTACCTGCACTAAGCAAGGATTTCTACCAGCTCCTTAACGCCATTAATACTTCCATTGTTTTAAAAGGAATCCCTTCACAATTCTGGCTGACTACCAGTAAAATTTGGCAGGCTTTTACTATTGTTTATTGATCTTGTCAGCCACTTTGCCCTCCCGATGTTTGAGACTGCTACTTTAGACTCGTGGATGTGCACAGGGTTGTCCAAGTGGACCTTCAGACAGACCTGGCAATGTGATGTGAACTGTTTTGTCCATTTTCCCATTTGACCATCTTTTTCAACCCTAACCCCAACCTGACCCTGATTACCTTTCCACTATGAGTTCCCATTATGGTATGTGCATACACCAACTATTGTTTCAGTCCTGTTACCTAGGTAATTTCAGCCTCCTCTAGTACTAGGGAGGTGCTCACTGAAGCAGCGTTGGGCCTGTGAGACGGCAGTACCAAAAGGTTCCCAGCACTGCAAAGTTTGGTTGCTTCCCACAAAACTCCCCTTACCCATCTGTAAATTCCAGCCACCCTTGGTGGCATTACCTAACTTTCTGACACCATTATCTGTCACGTCGAACAATTTCTCCTATTTCAGACGGTGTTTCTCCCACCCTGCTCAGTGAGCTCAACCTGGAGCCATCTTCCTGCTGCCCCAGCAGAGTCAACTCTTCAGACTCTTCTCTCTGCAAAGAAAGTACCAACATGAGAAGATTTCTAAGTCTCTTTTAGGCAGTATCAACACAAATAAGTAGTTTTACTTTCCCCCACAGCGTTTTTGTGACTGCCCGTGTTTTGTAAAGCACTCACTGTACCCACAGGCCGTGTGGGCAAGCTTCCTGCCTAGCTTTTATTAGGGGTTCCTTTATGCTTTGACATGTCGTGCTCTTCAGAGTCTTCTATGATTGCCTTATTATGACTATATGTTTAACTAATCATCAGAGGTCTTTTCATTTTGGGTATTTTGTTTCTAACGCCCTTCTTGACCTCCTGCTTACTCTCACACTTTCTGCTATCTTCTCAGCCTTCTTTCAGAGAAAGAATACATTTGTTTTAGATGCCCTACTGGGGTTCTTAGAAGAATCCATGAGCTGCCTGCCAGCCAGTCACCATTCTAGCTGCTCCTTTTATTAGAAGCAGAATTCATCCATACAGCATTACCTCACTGGATACTGTGGCTTCTCTTCTAAGGGTGCTGAATTTTAATAAATAGCAGTTGTTACAGAGCATTTATTTGATAATTATGTGTTGAATCTCAGCCTTTTTCTTCTTCCTGCTGTCTCTATCAGCAAAGACAGAGAAAAATGTGCAAAGGAGAACAAGATATTCAAGAACCAAGCCTTTGTCTTTAAAGAATACATTTAATGCCAGTGCATTATATATTGTTTTTCACATTTATTGTAATGTGGTTTATGATACATTGTGGCTTCTCTGTTAGATGAAATATTTATTTCTCCTCCCTCCCTATCATTTCTTCCCATTAAATTGTATTCAATTTCCAGTTTAGTAAATTAGTTGATTGGTAGAGCCCAGGGGTCTAAATTGGTGTTACTGCAGGGAAGGTTCAGTTAAATAAAAGCTGTGTATCCAGTACATCCTTATCACTATCGTGCTGCAGTAGTTTAACTGCAGAAAGAGAAACTGGCACGTCCCAGCTTGCCCCCTGCTCCCCTCCATTCCATCACTTTCTTCTTCTCCAGAGCAAGCAGCTCGCGCCCATGTCTGACGTGAGAGCTGCAGAGGAGAGCTGTGTCAGGGATGAGCACACATCACTGAGATTCTCTCCAGCTGAGGAGGCAGAAGATACGGACGAGCTGCAGGACTGCAGACCTACACAGTACAGCCTGGCTCTCTGTTACTCACCTGAACATCTGTGAGTCACTAGATAATTTCAGAAGTCAAGTTTTCATTGACTATGATATGGAATAGTCAGCTTTAAGTTTGAGATGTAGCTCTTTCCATCAATGTATGTGCCTGAAAAATAAGACGGGTAAACAAGAAAATAATTCAAAATACACTGGCGTGCAGGTGCACTCTCTCTGAAAATGAGAGAGTTCGCCATTTTCTTTTTGCCTGTCTGTCAGAGTCACACTGGAAACACAGAAGGGACCGTGCACCTGATTTGGAACTATTTCACTGGAAGATCAGACCAAATGTAACTAAAAAAAGAATTCAAGTTAGCACAGCTTCTTCCAACTCTTATCTGCCCCAGTTAACGATCACTAAGTGAAATGGAAACCATGTTACATCCATGTGGATCTGCTACAGATCCTCTTAGGCACGGCAGCTGCAGTGCGCACACCCGAGCGAGCCCCCTCCAATTCAGTTAGTACCTGCTGCCATCTCTTTGCATTCAAACACACTTCATTTTATACGTGTGGAAGAACACAGTTATGCTGCCTGAAATGTTAAGTTCAATTAAAAGGACAATCATTCTTTTTTTTTTTTTTTTCTTTTTTTAAGAAAGGAAGATTTATTTATAGTTACATATACCACAGATATAAAATTAACATTTAACTGGAACATGTCATCGTCTCAATCCTTTATGACTAAACACTGACAATGTTGACTACAAAACTGTACAGTTCATGTTTTGTAACTGATGCTTACAGCATAGTGCAATCGTAACATTTTATAAACAAAATAATTTGTGCCTTTTTTTAAAATAAAGTGCATTAAATGACTATCTTGTATACAACAAGAAGCTCTGTAGGTTGCAATCCAAAGCTTTACTCTGAAGGGAAACTGAGGCAAAGGTGTTTTGCTTCCCTAAAGAATGATTTTACATACTGGCAAGCTATGGTTCAAACTTCAATCACAGTTAAATTAAAAAACAAACAACTAACTAGTATAAGAAATAACCACAGGCTGCTGCGTACTAAACCAGTGACTGGTTCTCCTACAAGAGCACAACAGGCAGAATTCAAATCATTGTTTTAAAGCCATTTGTCTCCTAATGGGATGTGTAGAGCAAAAACAATCCCCGTGCAGCTGCATTTGTGAACCCACAATGCAGTGAGGAGTACCGGGCATGAACTGTGCAGTGTCTCCCACGGAAAGCTCTCTCTGAAACACTCCCAGATGGGATCGGTAAACCATACGTTATTTTGAATCGTATTTGGCAATAGAAAGAAAGTGGGGGCCTTGTTAGCAGGCCTAGAAAACTGTGAGTGGTTCTATCAGCCCAGGGTGTTTGAAACTGCATGGCCTGTGGTGAAATGCAGAGTTTTACAGCCTTACATTCTAACGTTCTATGACATTTCTTTGTAAACACATTTACAATCATCTTTTGTAGGTTTTGGCTGTGACAACGAAGCCGAGACCAAAACAGGACAAGGTAACGGTACACTTCAGTCTGAAAGGATGTAGGCATGAAAAATGGAGAGAAATAATGACAAAATGCATGAAGCCCATTTCCTAGAAGAGTCCATATTCTCCTCCTCCACACACACACGGGACTGCTATCAGTGCAGTGGAAAACGCATTTAAGCACAGGCAAGCAGCTCTAGAGGCTGCATGAATATTCTGCTGCATACATAATCCATCTACCTGTCCTTTCAGCTGCAATACCCATCCCACACCATTGGCACAATTACAGGCACTGTATCCAGACTTTGGAAAACTACATGCTGCTTCTGTACAGGTCAACCTGTGGGACCAGCCTGAGTGCAGGAGCAGAATACCATGCCTTCAGTGTGCTCCATGTAAAAAGCTGCGTGCTGGGGCGTGCTAACTCCCTACAGAGTGAGTTATTCCCCTCCTCTCAGACTGAAGGCAGCCTCTGCTTACAGCGAATGGGAAATGCAAAGGAAACGAGATGAAGTTTGGTATAAAATGTCACCGAAGAAGGCTATTTCATATCATGTAATCAGAAAGATGTCTGCTGCGGGTAGAGCTTGCTTCCAAAACCAGCATGCTTTGGCCTTGGGATTAACACTGACAGCAAAGCCCTACCTGTGTGCCATTTTGGTGTGAGCTCTGCGGGGCAGGGGCACCACAAGAACCGAGCGTGGCTCACATACTGAGGGAGTAAGCTGTCAGAGGGCAACCAAGGAATGGCAAAGCAAAGACCCACAGCTGGTGCACAACTCCCTGAGCTCCACAGGGACACAAAAGGGACACTGCTACCTCAGTTTCCAGAAGACCAGCTTATGCTGCCCTCATTTGCGTTCTATAAAGTAACAACTCATCCTTTAATGCTAGGCTCTGTCAGTGGTCCCCAGCACCAGGATCAAAGGCCATGGGCACACGCTGACATGCAGGCAGTTCCCTCTGAGCACCAGGAGTGCTGCTGGGCTGCACAGGTGATGGAGCACTGGCATGGGCTGCTCAAAGGCTGCAGAGTCTCCTCCTTGAAGACCTCCCAAAATCACATGGGCATGGCCCTGAGCACCCTGCTCTGGAGAAGAGATTTGAACAAATGGCTTCCAGAGGTTCCTTTCAACCTCATTCTTTCTGTGGTTCTGTAGTGGTTTTTTTCCAGAATGCTTCCGAAGCACATACATATTTGGTGTGCTCTTTAAAAGCAAATATGTTTGAATACTGCAATACTCTGCAGGCCAGCATCAGCCAGAGTAAAATGTGCACCTGTGTCAGATGACTCAGCAGACTGCTGTTAGACTCACGATCTGTGCAACTCTGTTTCCAAAGTAATTGGAGAGAGAACACGGAAAGGTGGTACACAGGAACACATAACTGCTACGTAGGCTCACATTAGTGGAGGATAACACTCCTGTACTCTGTCCTAGATGTGGCCACCTAGAAGGAACCTGTACATTCCACAGATGGGATATCCAAATTCAACAGACAATCACACAGGGTGATGGAGGTGGGCAGGGACCTCTGGAGGTCACCTTGCCCAACTGCTGCTCATACAGGGACACCAGAGCAGGGCACCCATGCCCAGGGACATGTGAAGATCTCCAAGGAGGATATTCTGCGGCCTCTGGGCAGCAGGTGACAGCGTTCCTGTCACCTGCACAGTAAAAAAGTGCCTCCTGATGCTATTGTTTTGAAGCCAAATTTATTTTGTGGGAATCTATTTCTTAGAAGTATGAGGTTGTTCCATTTTCTAAGGTAGATGTTTGAAGGAGAGAGTCTTCACTTTAGGCAGTTAGACTTGCTTCATGCCACTGATATATTTGAAAGAGTTAAACTATAAAAATCATAGGGTTAACAATGATCCTCTAACTCTTCTCAATTAAGAAATCTACTTACGAAGCTTGTACAGAGCTACGAATTTATCAGTGCGTTGTCTTTCAAAATGTTCCACCGAGCTGCAATCTATGAAAACCTTTGTATATAAGCCTTTATGTAAGAACGTAGCACTGTACTTATGCAAGAGGATGAGGTAAGTTCTTGAAATAAAAAAGATTGCTGGCATTAAAAGAATAAGAGAGCAGCCCTATGGCTACCAGTTGAATTACTTTACACCACTGGTTTGATGAAGCCCTTAAACAAGCAACAAATGTTTCTAAATACTCTAGGATTTTTAAAAGGACTGTTTTACTTATAGACGATCAGAGAACCCTTAGAGCTGGAAGGCACCTTTAAAGGTCATCTTGTCCAGCTCCCCTACAGTGAACAGAGACATGCACAGAAAGATCAGGCTGCCCAGAGCTTGATCCAGACACAGCTTAAAAATGTCCAGGGATGGGGCATCCATCACATCTCTGGGCAACCTGTGCCACTGCCTCACTGTGAAAGACTTTTTCCTTATATCCAACCTAAATCTCCCCTCTTTGAACTTGAAGCCATTTCCCCTTATCCTATCACAACAGGCTCTGCTAAAGAGTGTGTCCCCTTCTTTCTTTTTCCCTTTAGATGCTGAAAGGCCGCTCTCAGGTCTTCCTGGAGCCTTCTGCTCTCCAGGCTGAACAGCCCCAGCTCTCAGCCTGTCCTCATAGGAGAGGTGTTCCATCCCTTGGATCATTTTTATGGCCCTCCTCTGGACGTGCTCCAACATGTCTATGTATATACAAGTCACTTCAGTAGTTCTGGGACAGAAAAATCTGCCCCCAACCTGGGGGAAAACCCACAGTACTATATCTTGCTCAATACTCATTACATCAGCAAGAGTCTGTAAAAATTGCCTTCATGTTTGTGGAGTGCAAAACAAAAGGAGTGGGGAGGTCAGGAAATTTTCTTTGAAAGTTAATTGAAGGAATTTGGGATGGAACGTTTGATGGAGAGTTTTATTCTCAATCCATTTGCAAAACCTCCCCTAGAAAATTGTCCTATATCCTTTCAGTGGCACTGAATTCGTTTGCATGCCAGCAGCGAGGCGCTACCTAGCTGAAACACAGTTTCACCTCACCTACATTCATGATTATTTTCACAAGTCTGTGAGATACGCAACAGTTTCTTAGTCTGCCTCAGATGACCCGGTATAGCTCCTGAAGAAACTTCAACACAGAGACTTCTAGCTGCCAAGGCAAGTTGTTTTGGAAGATACAGTTCCTGTAAAGTTACTGGCCCAGATACACCTCAGAAGAAAAGGAATTCACAAGGATTTACTGTAAAACAACTGGCTCTTGCCTCCTCTTAAGGTTTTCAGTATTTATCCACAAAAATCTCATTTGCAGTGGAGCCATTTCAGACTGTAATAATCTGAATAAAACTCCTGAGGTTCTATTTTCAAGAAAGGAGCACTTCCCTTCTGATTTTCTTTTCTTCTTTCTGTTCTTGGGACACCATTCAGCAATAACAACAGTCATGCTGGCCTTAAGGGCTCAGCGACTGCTGTGCTGCACCCCACACCAGCAGCTCTATGGCATCCTTCAGGTGCTCTGTGTGGATTCCAAATTCACTGGGAGTCCTATCATTTTAATGATACAGTGAGGGGAGCACGCCCCATTTATCTTCCCTGCATTATTTTTTTTTTACTGATTACATATGGAGTGCAATCCTTCCTATTGGTTTCTTCTTTATAAGCAGAGATGGTGAGGCCACATTTTTTCTTCATTGCCCATCTCTGGGCTACTGCTAAGGCAAACTACATTTGGTGGCACTGAAAGAGAGGAAAAACTGCCACTTCATGAATCAGCATACAACAAATTAATTAAAAAAAAATCATAACATTCAAATATTTTTGTTTTTCCTAATTATGGTAAAACACCATTATCTGCAAACTCCTTTATTGTATAAGCACCAAATTCCGCATGCTCTTGAGTCACTCTGATGCCTAATCTCAATCAAGTTACAGAGGGATTCTTCCCAGCACGCGATGTCTTGCCCTGTTAGGACTCAGTTTATCACACGCTATGAGTTATTTGAAAATCCTGTACGCCATGAAAACACACACAGATATTTAACACTACCCTTCATTCTTCCACAGGTGCTGCTGCATTCTTCATCCTCCCCAAGACCAGCTGGCCAGCTGCACTTTACAGCATTCACCATATCCTTTACCTCTCAGTGCAGGAACTGCACGCAGCCACAGGCAGCTGCTGCTGTGTTCTGGCAGCAGGACGACTCAATGAAACGCCTGGCACTGTTCTCACACACCTTGGACCTGTTCTGTCTGCAGCTGATGTGCAGATGGAACAGAGCTGGTGTGTCAGCTTTGCACTGGCAACCATGCTAGTCCCTCTCCCCATGCTGCAAAGCTTTTAAACTGACTCGTGGGCACTCAGGATTATCAAGACAGATGCCAGCCTGCTGACAGCTTCTGTCAGAAGGACAGAGAACCACTCACTATCTCAGAAGTAACAGGAGAGCTGGACTTTTTCAAAGTGACCATTTTGTCCAACTCTGTTTTTCTTCCTAAATTGTACATAGAAAAAGCAGATCAACACTTACTTTCTCTGCATAAGAGTCAGGGCTAGCATTCTGAATTGCTACAAAACACCAACTATTAAAGTAATGAGTTAAAATTTAAGGGGTGCAAATTATAGTGACTCAATTCTATCCCAGCATTCAATCACTGTGCAAGTTGCTCAGTGCTTTGGAGAAATGAATACAGATGTCTTATTTCTAGAAGCTATGTGTGCCCTAGGAAAATGAGGCAACAGAAGAATAACCCTTCGGGGATGGATCAGTGGCTGGCCCAAGCCAAGGGATTTCAGTCACTCCGAGCCATTTTAAGGCTGTCCCCTAAATGTGAGGGATGGATGCTACTGCTTCTGTTGCTGGCTGCCCATGGCAGGAAGACAAGCAACCACAGCAGGGCTTTCAGCTGGCCTCCCAGTATCCCAGGCATTGCCAGGGGGTTTCTCCAATGGGGCCTTAATCTTATTCTTTTAAAACCAAGCTGTCTTCAGAATGGGCTAGCACTGGTTATCATATCCATCTTGATACACCCACCTCAATGGGCATCACAAATTCGGGTATTTCCAGAATTAAATAGCAATCAGAAATCCTGAACACAAGTAATTTATCTAAAGACTAACATGCAACTAAATGCCCAACACAGAAAAAATAAATAACCCCACTGCAGTACGTAGCATGAATTCAGGATCCAAAAACTAAGGTAAGCAGCTACTGCTGAGTAATGCTACTCAGTAACTCGAGGACTGTAACACAAACCAGCCAGAAATAACAGCCCACATCAGTCCTGCAGCACCTGCTTAATGAAGGAAGACTTCTCCTTACACAAATCATTTTTCGTCTGAAGAATATATTGCTTCCTCCGTATTGCTGTGAGGTTACTCAGCAGTTTATAGTACCTGCAACGTGGAGGATTTTATTGCTGTTACACTAAAACCACATTTCCCTTATTGCTGGAATTGTCCCTGTTAGGAGAAAGGGGTTAAAATAAAGCAGTTAAAATAAAGGCTTTGAGGTTGAACGGATGACAAAAATGACTACAGTAAATTTAACTTCAGGTCAGCTACGTTAATAAATAAAAACAACCTTCAAATCCTTAAACTGAATGACTCATTAATAGAAAGAATCTGTTGACATTCTGATGAAGATACTTCACTGTGCCTGGCATGCTGAATTCTGATGCACAGGTGTGCTTCAGTGGGACAAAAAAAAAAAAAAAAAAAGACAGATTCCTGCAAGCTGTTCAGATTTCTGCCAGTTTCAGAGCTATCTGAATACTGATTCTCTTCCTAATCTGAATCCTATCTGAATAGGATACTGGCACCTGACCCTCAGGAACGGAGACCTATGCTGTAACTGCCTACACACTCCAATGTAACAGTGGTAAATCACTTAATTTCACACTCTGAAAAGCAGCTGCCATTGATGCATTTCTCCTTACAGAAGTGAGGTAGGTGGCTCTGCACCCACAGCTCGGCCCCTGCTCTCAAGAACTCATTCAGAGGTGCGTTTAATAACATCTCACTCCTACTGTAAACCATGCTAGTGCTCAGTCTGACAGCCATGGGCAAACCAAGGTCACTGACTTCCAGCAGGATATTCTGGCCTATGCTGCACAGTCTCCATTTAAGAGCAAATCTCAAAGAGCCAGCATCCATACTGGACATCACAGCAGCTCAGGAGGCAAAACCATGTTTCTCACCTGTCTGTGGTGAAATGTAAATGAGTTTCTCATCAAATGAGGGCAAATCATGTCCCCCTGAGACGTTTTTTTCTGATTTCTATAATTAATCCTTCTCTCTTTTTGTCTCGAACTGTTCCTGAGGAGAGGAGCTTCCAATTACAAATCTCTCCGCTCTGGTGCAAGGAAAAGGTTGACTCCCCTGACACACCGAGGATTTAAGCAGCCTGTGGAGTGAGGAAAATGACGAGGAGCAGTATGAAAGAGGGGATGACATTATTTCCCTCTGTGCTGCTTTTTTTTCTAGCTTCCCTACCACCCAGGTGTTGCAGAGAGAAACACTCGTGCCTGCGAGGCAACCCGAGGAGATGAGAACAGGTCTGCTTAAGCAGCACAACAGCTGCCCTAGGGACTGAATTATGGTCACAGTTGTAGCTGCTCATCCTCATCGCGCTTCCTCAGCGGTGTGAATCAGAGGAACAAAAAGAAAAAGAAAACAGCAGAAAGAGGGGGCTGGAATTTGTATGACTTCAACATACCTCATCTGTTGTCTTAGGAAGTGCCACTCTGTATTATTCAGCCTCTCTACATTATTCAGTTCATGCCTTCTACCAGCATTTAATCTCAGTACTTTGCATACTTGCAAAACTGCATGCATACATAGTGTGAATATTTATGGCGTGATTATTTCTTATACAAAAATCTGTAACAAAATGGGAACCTGGTAATGACTAGAGTTTCATTAGCATCTGTAAGTAGATAAAAAACAGCAACACCCTACACAGAGTAGGGGCCACATTCTCACTGTGCTGAGAATCTGTTTAAGTCGCAGCGAAGCCATGGGAGCTGTGAGTTCACTGCTCTACTAGCCCACGCCATGCAATTATTAAACTAATCTAATGATTAATCATTATTAAACTAATCAGGTTACAGAGAAAGAGCCAAACATCATGAAGGTTGAAGCAGGTAGATAATGGAATTTGAACCCAGCATTGCAACTGAATTATTGCTTGTAAAACCTCTACAGAGCCTCATTTGTAGACAATTCATTCACATCTGAGATTCAGCACTGCGTACAGCGTATGATTCTTAACGTCACAGAAACTCTGCCACAAAAAGCCACGGTCACCTGAACATCCATGTGAAAAGGACAGGTTCCGTTGGAAAAATCCAGACCAGCAACACAGTTGTCTCTACTATTCATACTACACAGGTATATTATTTCATGGAACTGTAAATATTGCTGTTTTTACACTTGAGTTTTTTTTTTGTTTGTTTGTTTTAACTGCAATTGAAGATACTGAAGCAACAACACAGTATGCTGACTGCGACACTCGGGGGAACACAACCTCCTACTGATGCCAGGGCTTCGACACATGGAGCTCTCACGTACCGTGCACTGACATTAGAATGGACGTTAAATTTCATGAACTCCCAGAAAGATTTCCTCTCTGACAATCAAGTCTTGAAATTAGAAAGCAATGTTTTATTTCTATCGCATTCTAATGTGGCTCCAGTGAAAGGTAAGAAGCAGCTCTGAATTTAACCATTCGTGAGAGGAAGCTCTGCCTTTCAGACCAGAACTACCATCCTATAACGAAGGGAACTGACATGCATGCAGTGAGAAGAACCCCAGTCTGTTATGGACAAAACTGCTGGAAAGGGAGAACATTTTGATTCACGTTGCAGTTCTGGTTGCATACAATTATGAACCAGATATGCTCTGAGAATTTATACATTTCTAAATTTTACGTTACAGCAGAATACTGAAAACAAGTGGCAATCACTTCGACTTGGTAACAAACTTAAGTGGAAGCATTTCACGTAGATCCAAAATACGTGATCCAAGTAATTCTTAGGTTATTTCATTTGACATCTCACTACGGAAAGACAAAACTGCGTCTGTTACAAATGTTGACTCACCAACTTTGAAACTCCCCAGGGAGTTCGTTAATTAATAATATAACGAGGCCTGATGCCCCACATCTAAGAGAAAAGGTAGGCCTAACTTCTGAGCAGGAAGGCGAAGCCTTCCTTCTGTTTCAATATCCAGCCAGAACTCAGTAGAGAACAGGGAACTCTTTAAAAATAATGATCAACCTAATTCATGCTGAGGCATAAAAATAAAAGCTACACAAGTACTTCCTCACTTACAGCAAATTCATTGCACTGAGATTATCACAATAAATACTATACAAACCAGTACAGTTGGCCATTATTTTGAAGAGTATTCTGATGATATAAAAATGGGTTTGCGGTAACAAGACAATGTCTTTTTTTCCTTCTTCTATTTTTTTTTTTTTACTGTTTTAGTAAGAATTAAGAGGGAAAACATATCCTGATGACAGACTGTAACATGCAGTATGGCTGAACTCGGTCACATAAACAATTTCAAATGAGGTATGCTGTTTAAATCCATTTTTAATTAGCAAACTTAATGTAAAATCGTGGCAAGCATGGCAAAGTCTGGACTATATAACAAAAAGACCCTGAGCAACATTATAAATCTGTAAGAACACGGATGATTTTGATTTTGGAAATCTCCCTTTCAAGCCGCTCGCTTCATTTTGGTCACTGGGGTTTGCTGATGGCAGAAGGTCAGCACATTGTGTGGTTCTGAACCCACCGCACGCCGCCTAATGGATGCACCTAAACCAAAGACACGGTCACAAGGATGGCTGGGAAGTAAGGTGTTAAGGAGCGTCCTGCCAGTCAGACATCGCTGGGCGATCTCGCTCTCTGAGACAGGTTAGAAGGAATGCAGCCACAGCAGACGAGCCACAGCGCTTTCTGTATCTCCTGGTTTCTAAAAGCATATATGACAGGGTTGATGATGGAATTGTAGGTAGCCGGCAGGAGGGTGGCATAGGTGTATATAGAAGGATAGGTGTAATCTGCTATTAAAGAATAGAGCGTAAAAGGCATCCAGCAAGCAGCAAAAGTCCCCAAAATAATGGCCAAAGTAGACACTCCTTTTCGGGTGGTCACATAGTGGGAAGTGGCCAGGAAATGGTGCTGCAAGGCAATCTGATGGGCATGGCGCATCACGATTTTACAGATCTGAATGTAGAGCTGCAGCATGAGGGCAAACATAAGCAAGAACGAGACCGAGAGCACCGCCGCGTTATTTTTAGTGAGCGGTCTGATAACACTGCAGGTGGATTCATCTCTGAGGCAGTTCCAGCCCATCACAGGCAGCAGTCCGATACAGATCGCCGCTCCCCAGAGCAGCATCAGCATGACATAGGTAAAAGTGACGGTCCTCTCGGAATTGTAAGTCAAAGCGTAATACAGGGAGAGGTACCGATCGACGGTGATAGCCAGCAAGCTGCCGACGGACGCTGAGAAAGAGGCGACAATCAGTCCCACCGTCACCAGCTTCGTGGCTTCTGACCGCAGCAGGTACGCGAACACGAAATGGGCGATGAGTCCGATCCCCGCCAGGAGGTCCGCCAGCGCCAGGCTGCCGATCAGCAGGAACATGGGCGCGCGGAGCCCGGGGCTGTGGGCAATGATAAGCACCACCACGGCATTCTCGCAGGAGATAAGGGTCCCCGAGGTGCACAGGACAACGTCCCAGGGGTTCACCCACAGCCCCGGCTCTAGCACGGGAACCAGGGAGGAGCCCGAGGCATTCTCGGCTTCTGCGCGCTCCTGGGGCAGCCAGCTCGCGCCGAGCGTCGGCTCTTCATTCATTGTAACCGCGGTTCTTCAAGGGAAACACACGCTTTTACCGCCCGCAGCAGCAGCAGCAGCACCCCGAGAGCGCGGCGGCGCCGCCTGCAGCGCGGGCACTTGTTACATAAACGGCACCACGGATATGGGGGGGGGAAAGGGGGCACCCAGAGCTACCCGAGCACCGCTGACGGAAAGCCAACACGGCGCGGCGCGGCGCGGCCGCCGTCCCCGGGCACCGCACAGCGCTACGGGTGAGGGGACGGCGGTCCTCCCCCGACCCCCATTGAGGGAAGCCCCGCCCGGGGTGCGCGCGTTGGGAGCGGCGGGGGGGAGGGTTGAGGGAAGGTCCTCCGAGGGCTCTCAAACTCCGCGCGGGCACCGAAACCCCCAGGCAGCCCCCCCGGCACGCGCGCACCTGTGCTCTGGCGGAGGACGACGCTCGCACGGTCCCTCGGAGGCGGCCGCCCTCCACCGCTCGGCGAGAGGGGCCGAGGGCGCAGCGCAGGTGCGCGCTCTCGCCGCCCCCCTCACTCCCCTCGCTCTGCGCGCGCAGCCGTTCTGGTGAGGAGAGGAGAGGGGGAGGCGGCGCGCGCGGCCACGTGGGCGCTGCGCGGGAACGGGGGTTCGCCTCGTGCCCGCGCAGGTGCCTCCCTGCTCAGAGCTGTACCAGCGAGGGCTCTGGGGTATTCATTTATGTACACACACACGTACATTTTAAAGGCGCTGAGAAAGAAGAGAGGAGGCTCACAGACGTGGCATTGAAGACCTGAGAAACTGCCTTGCAGTGAAGGATTTATATAGTTACTCTTTTCGGTTTCTCTAGAAGCAAACTGAGAGACGACTGGATTACAGCATTCTTTCATCTTGATTTTGTATGCCTCTAACGGAAAAAGGATGTACGGCATGGAAGTCAAAGTTTGAGATTCAAAATCAAGCACTGGAACAGCACATCCAGCACAAACGATTTCCTCTCCATACCTTTTAGGAAGATGTCTTTATGAAATGAATGTTCTACATGGGCAAAAGCCAGAATAAAAAAATGCACTCCAAATTAGCAGCAATTGATTTTCATTTCTTTACAGGTCGTGATAGCAAGAGAAATTTTCTCGTAACTCACAGTTTGTTCTCTTCAGGTAAAAGAACATGGTGGTCTTAGATGTTTGAAAGCCATCTCTTCTCACTTGGGCTCCAGCTGCTCTCAATAGCCATCGTATGAGGCAGTCTCATATGAGACACCCTCTGTCAGAGGGCTCTATTCTTTCCTGTCTGATAATTAGTTCAGTATTTGGGATCTTCAAAACTGTCAGACTTGGGGCCATGTTTCCCTGCACATACATCTGCTTTTTTTTTTTTTTTTTCCCAACTACTGTGTCTCTTTCCTGCTTTAACAAAGCATAGTGATTTACTTCTTCTGCGTGTGTACGTTAAATAACTTTTTTTCACCTCTTTTTTTTTTTTTTTTTTTTGATTGGTCGTGTCTGGATTATTCTGAAGCTGGGCACAGTGCACTTTGTTTATGCTTTTGTGCATCTTTCGTCTATTTTTTGTTACACCTACAAGTGCTTTCATGACACTCTCTGATTATGAACTGAGAGTAAAGCTTGAGATGAGTGTGATATGCAGTGAGCTTCTTTAGGCCACCACAGAATACCTGAAGTTCTTCAAAGGACCACAGAGGATGTTGGTTGTATGCTCACTTCTCAGGCTTTTTAAAACAGAAAACAAGACACGCATAATAAAAATGCTAAAAGGTGTATGTTATCATGGCAAAAGTTTGTACTACGAGTCCTATTGAACGCGCTGAGGTGGAAAGGCTGGCTTCCAGCTATATTTGGTTGCTCTGTTTGCTGGCAGAGTAATATCTCAAAGCTGAAAATGATTCATGGTGCACTGATAAATTCTAGGTATTTAAAATGAGATACTAGGCATCCTGAGTCTTAAAAGCATGGGGAATATTTCTGAGGACATTTCTGAAAAGCGCATTCGGTTATAATAGCTGAGACAACCAACTTCTCCGTCAGAAACCTATCTATGATCCTGCAATATGTATATGATTATTTAAATGTTGAAGCTTGCGCCTTGGTGGAAATTGTGGTGACGACTCTTAAGGGTTATCACACATGAATGCTGGAACTGGCAGCTACTGGAGACAATACTTCCATGATTTTCTTAACCAACTATGTAACCTATATGGCAATCATGCTGCAAAAGGAAGAGATGTGAGCTGTACACATTCATAATCTGAACGCTGTACACCTGAAGCTGTTATTAAACTCACAAATGTATTTCAGAAAATTATCCAAGTGGGATGTACTGCAGTACATAGCAGCAAAATTAGCTGTTAGGAGTTTGGATGGAGGGGTTGTCCAACGAGATGCTCTCCTTATGCAGAAACACTGGAGTCACAGTTTATTGACTGCTTTCTGTGGCATGATGTTCAGGGAAGGATCTTCAACTGCGAATTTGCTTGGTGGCTAGATAAATCGAATAGAAGGGTTTGACTTCCTCTTTTGTATCAGGGGAAACTATCTCAGTAATTCCAGACAGATCCACCATGTTTTTCAAAAATTAATTATTACCCTTATTTTCCCCCTCAGAACAGTGAATTCTACCTAACCTACAAAGCCCTAAGTGCACTCATTTCTGCCATCCTCTTTTAGACATTAACTTTTGGCCTTCCCACACTATCCAAACATCCTCTGGTGTTTGCTGAAGAACAGCATGCACATGGATTACATTGTTGGGCTCAAATATTTTACTGTAATTGTACTGTTAGTCATATTGATAATAACTTATGCTGAATTTCCATGTGATTGCAGAACTACAGAAATTTATAAGGACTATGTTTGCTGATGCATTTTCTTTTGCAGTGCCCATCTCAAATAATGAGCACTTTATTGAAGTGTTTTCTAACTTACAGGCATACACCGATCAAATGGTTGAACTTGGCATTTAAACTATAAGCTACAGAAATCTCTAGAGTAATTACTGTTTCAAAAAGAGCAAGAGAATTACTTTAATAACTCTAGGGCTATCTATAGCCTATGATGAATTATAAACCAGATCATAGGCTTCTAGTATTTTACTATCTGGACACTGACCCAGAACAACCCCTTTCTGTGGCCATAAAAGTGATTAATTTTCATGGCTCGTTCACCCATGGAAATATTTTCAGCTAAAATGACCAGTCTCTGTAATGAGAGTGATTTTAAGTAAACAATTTCTGGAGTTCACAGAGAATCTACTAAAAAATCAATTATTTGTAACCAGTGTCAATTCATTCAGTGGAATTTACATGCACGCGTGCTAATTGTGCATCTACTCATAATTTTGGTTTAGTGATCGTGCTGATATAATCATTTTTTTTTAATACTAGCAACAGATACCATTTAAATTTTAAAACGCTTAAAAATGGAGATTTTAAATTATGTTTATTAGGATTGAAATTAAAACTTGAAAATTACATGCTTATTAGCAGCTGTTGTCTAAAAATTAGTGCATGGTCGTAATTCTGGGGAGCTTTTGTAATGCTGGTGTTTCCTGAAATGTCAAATACTTTATACATCTGGCATTTAGGTGACCGAAAGAGGAACAGTGAAATATGTGATCACAGAGCTGATAATTGAAAACTGGCCTTAACAAGTCAGGTCTACAGGGCTGCTAGGCTGCTCATAGATGCATTAGGTGTGTGATTAAGTATCTGAACCTATGAAGATTTATAAGAGCAATCATTATTCACAGCAGTCGTATGAATAAAGAATAATACTGTAAAGAAGATTTTAAGATCAATGGGAAAAGGGTGATGAGCAGAACTGGTAGCTCATCATGATTTCATTTACCGGGCTATAAATCTACAGCCTCACGCTGTCACTTCTACATATTTGGGATCAGTGTCTGATATTTAATTATCCCACAGATCCGGTGGGGAATTTGAGGCTGATGCAGCAACAGTGTAAATAGTGCAACTGTACAGCTGCTGTACAAATGTGCACCTGTATATCATGTAGCTGAGGCTGCTGGGCTGCTCTGGCTTACCCTAATGGAGTAGTAAATACATGTCCAGTAAATACAGCCAGTGTTTCTATTGTAATATAGCATAGGCAGAGTTCTTCCATGTGTATTTAGAATATGTCAATGATCTCTGTCCCTGGCTGTTAAGAGGAATGAATATTCAGGAATTTCCTGAGATGAAACAGTTGTGAGTGATGCTTGATTATGATGATGGCTCTATCCTTCAACCTGATGGTTTGCGGTGTAATTTTATCTGCTCGTTCTGTTAAAAATTGCTCACTGGGGAAATCACAACCACTGAAAGCATTTGGGGATTTCAAGCCTGGTAGAAGGATTTTTTCTCTCATTTGTCTCTCTCTGGCAAGAGCTGAAATATAGCACTTCTTCCCAGGGTTGGATAGGGGGATGAGTGGGACAAAAGCAATTGGAAGTGGTTCTCCTGGGAGCCTTCCCAGGGGAGAGCACCGCTTCTGAATCTGCAGCAATGTTGTTCCAGTGCCTTTGTGTAAAATTAGTCCATAATGATAGCTTAACACTCTGTAACAAACTCATTCATGGCACTGAGGAATCTGGCCTCATTTTTATATCTTGTTGTTTCCTTTGATGTGGGGTTGGTATCTATCTCTCCTGGCAAGTCCTGGGCTCCGTTTTTAACAATCTTGCTACATAACCCATTAGGCTTCAGCTGATCCCAGGGGAACTGCTGTATGTGCTGATAACCACCCCAGCAATGGCCTGAAAAGAAGCCATAATAATCCTCCATCTTCATTTATGGATGCAGTGTCTGATACATTTCTTCTTTCCATCTTTTTCTTTCTAAGCCTCAATGGCACAGTGATGCTTTATAGCGCATGAAACACGACAGAAGATAGCAAAGTGGTCAGATGAAGAAGTACAGCGCTGACTAATTGCAACAAGAAAAGTTTCTGAATTCCCACATGCTGGCTATTTCATGAAAAAAGTAAACATACCTTTGCTTATGTTCTCACAGCTCTAATGTTCCTGTAGTAGAAATGCCCCAAGCCGTGAACAGTGGAAATTCTAGCAGAAGTATTTCTTATTCCTAGATATTTTGGATTAATTCTATGGGTATTTCTCATCTGCTTGAGAGCAGCCTGGTTTTCCAACCTTGTGTGCTAAGGAAGACAGGCTGTGATCAGAGAAGCTGGGAAAGCTCCAAGTGACATACATGGCTTAGGTCCTTATCCATCCTGAGTTGCGAATCCAGTGGAAGGACCTTGTTATTGTTACTGCTGCTGTTTGTAGTACTGTCTTTACCTGTTTGCTGAATATACAATAGGACAGGGAGTTCTGGATTCACCAACTGGTGGTCGTGTGGCGGTCTGAAAGGCACCCCATTTGTGACTGTAAGTAGCTACTTGAACTGAGTGCTTTGAAATACGATAGGTGTTGTAAATGAAACAAAGAGATACAGGAATTGCATTAAGCAAAGCAATGAGTTAGCACATGGTGATTTCTGACTGTGGGTGGCTGATAATGAATATGAAAATATGTGATTTGATGTGTAAAAGAACGGTAAATACATATAAAATATGAGCTAAAATGTGCAGTCAGTGGACTCAGGTTGCTGGACAGTTCAACCCTGCTGTGTACATTTTGATTCCTAACTTGCCATGCTTTACCTCAAGATCAGTTCAATCTTTCCAGGTGAACTGAGATGCGTGGCTAGCAGAAGAGGACAATTCTGGACCACTCAGTAGAAACTGCTAAGAGCCTTACTAAAGAGCTCTAACAGTCAGAAGCTGACATAGTATATATATTCATTTATGCCTGGAATCTACTTCTCTGATTATTTTTCTTCTCTCAGTACATTTCATTATTGTTATTTGCATAAAAAAAAAAAAGAAAAAGAAAAAGCAACAATCTATATCTTCAGTACTCTTGAAAGAAATGGTTAAAACACACATCCATTTTCAGGAAACAAATGTTGCACACTAAAGAGAAGCCTCCAAGGACTAGCTCGCGCCCACTGACTTGTACTCTTTATGAGATATATATTATTCATTTGACCTAAATATTCTTGTATGGTTTCCCGACTTGTAAAAACAAGCACAGGAGATTGTGTGGCCAGTGTATTGACAAGTTGCCTGGAACCACTCATCTAAGCCATAGGAGGACTCAGCTAACACATTTTTTTTTTTGATCAGTAGCTGCTGTAGCACTGCTGTGTACCAATTCCATAGGCTGGTTTCTTTGTTCTGCTTATTCTTTGCCATTGCATTGCCTGCACAGTATGTCAACTGTGATTGCCAGAGTTAAACAATGTTTGGCATGTATTTATTTTTAGACATTTCAGTTTCCCTTTAAATTAGTAGATATCTGAAACAGCTAATTTGAAGGATTTGAGAATGAATTGAAATGTTGAAAAATGTCCAGGTTTGTAAAAGAAAATAAAATAATCTTCCTCATGGATTTCTCAGCTGTATGCTTTCACAGCATACATAGACAAGCCCAGCTGAAACTAGATCTTTATCCGAATTTCATGATTGATTTACTTGCATGCTGTCAAACCATTACAGAAGTGAAATAAGTAAAACAGCTATGCTAAATCCATAACGCTTTGGCTGCAACTTAGTTTCCAAAATGTGGAATACATTTTAATACTAGTTTAAACAGGCTCAGAGTTTGGCCACCCCGCTTTTGTCTGTTCTGAACACCTGCTTTCACTTAGCTGTATGAGATGAACTAAAATTCTGCTTTAACTTTACACTCAGACAACTCCACTGAAATCAGCCATGCCATTTGATTTTGAACATAGCCCGTAGTATCACACTTCATTTCTTCTGGGAAAAAAAAAATGAAAAAAGAAAAAAAAATGATTATGGAAAACCTAATTGTAACAAGCCAAACCCATGGGAATTTCACAAGATGGTGGTAACATTTAAGAACTAACTGTGATTTTCTGGATTCATTCTCTCCATTCTCTTTAGGCACTAACTTTCTCCTGCCTTTCTGCTACTTGAAGCTTAGACTTATAGAATCATAGAATCACAAGTTTGGAAAGGACCTACAAGATTGTCCACCCATTACCATTGCTACCACAAGCTACTAAACCATATCTCATAGCTCCTCATCCAGACAGCTCTTGAACACTTCCAGGGACGGTGACTCCAGCACCTCCCTGGGCAGGCCTTTCCGTGCCTGACCACTCTCAGAGAGAAAAAATTTTTCCTTCCTTATGTCCAATCTAAACCTCCTCTGGTACAACTTGTGACCATTTCCTTGGGTTCTGTTTGTTGCCTGGGAGAAGAAGCCAAACCCCTCCTCATCGCAGCCCCCCTTCTGGAAGTTGTAGAGTGCAATGAGGTCTCCCCTGAGCCTCCTCTTCTCCAGCCTAAACAATCCCAGCTCCCTCAGCTGAGGAGGAGCTCCCTCGTAAGACTTGTGCTCCAGACCCCTCACCAGTTTTGTTGCCCTTCTCTGAACACGCTCCAGGGCCTCAATGTCTTTCTCATAGCGAGGTGCCCAAAACTGAACACAGTACTTGAGGTACAGCCTGAAAAATAATGTCACCACATTTCATGCTGAAGCTCTGTGAGAGAATTGTGATAGGGGATTATTTTAAGGAAATAGGAGGAATGTAAAGTAAAAACAAGTAGAATTATTTTTTTACAAACCTTAAGTGTGCAAAATTACTCAACTGATACATTTTAGTCCAAAAATCCGAACTGTTTTTTGACCTTACATCTTCATTTCTATTACAGTAGATTCAAAAGAATAAACCAGCAGTGTGATCCATCTGTATGTTTCATTACTCACTGCATGCATTTTGGAAAATGTTTAGCTGTGTGTTTTCTTTATAATCCCAGCAAGTCCGCATGTGTGAGAATTATGTAAACAAATTTGTTTCATCTTCTCTAGCAAACAAATTTCTGTCTGTAGCCACTTTAGGTGTAGATGAGCTGCAGGAGTAATTTTAACATGTTTATCTTGGGAAGGACCAGTTAGGTTTTGAATGAGCTTGCTTCTCTTTCTGTTCATAATAGAGGGAACTTGGGTTACTGTTTTAGATATCTGAAATTCAATGAGATGAACCACAGCCTTCCTGTGTTCGGCTCCTGCTCTGTAAAAAGAACACAGCGGTATTATCATGCCTTGGGAAGCTGCCACAAGGATGTTAATAATTGTCAACAAATCACAACAGAAGTTGCTTGAATATAAAGAATTAACTTGAGGTAAAAAAAATGGAGAGCTTCTATCTCTGTTCATCTTCCTTGCACTTTTGCATCTCATTGAAGTTATGTTTGTTTCAGTATAATGTAATAAAGGTTTTTACATACAGAATATGGAAAACAGTCATTTATACATATTGATACAAGAAAGATATTTACAGGCTTATTTAAAAACCCAAATTTGATGCTGTTATTTTACCAAGCCTATTAAAGAAAGCTCTGGCCCTTGAATTGTCTCACTGCACTTAGAAAAAATCACCTCAACACCAATTCTGTGAAAAGCGCCAATATGTTGGGCAACCACAAGGAGGGTTTTGACTCTTGCTAAATGCAGTACTGGTGGTAACCTCAAAATCATGGATGGGCTTTGTTGGGGTCCCCTGTAGTGTTCTCTGTGTGTGTGTGGGAGTGGATCTGAGGTAAATCTGGTCTGTCTGAAGCTGATTCTTGCTCAAAGTGAGTAGCACAGGCTGTGAATATGTTTCCATAAAGGAATTGGACATTGGTGCAGAGTGCTTATTGGGTGTGTGCACTCCTGCATATGGAATGGCATTCACAGTGCTATGTCACTTAGTGTTATATCAGTCCTTGCCTTTTTAGTTTTATTGCAACTCAACAACTGATGCATTTAGCATAAATGTGCAGCCGTATATCCCTATGGAGCAGACGTTTAAGGCCAGTGTTTAAACATCAGAATCCCACAGGCACAAATTAAAAACAATTTCTCCTTGCAACATGTACAGCTCTTTTTCCCCATTAGCAAGAGCCAGGCATTGTTTCCTGGAATGTCAGTACTGCTGCAGCTCAGTAGTGGATGTGACACTAATTAAGGAGAGCAGTGGAGACAAAAGCAGTCCTGATGAAACTTTAGCAAAGCCACAGTCAAATATGGATTTGACCCTACTATCGGATTTTGGACACCTGCGCAGAGCAATACTTGTCCCTGTGCCATCAGTTTGTAACCCAGCTTACTTCTCTCTTGTTTACCTACTTTGTATCAGCTACCTACTGGAAATCTTTAGTTTATTTGTCAGCGGAACTATCTGTGGAACTCAAGGAAAACCTATTTTATTTAAGATGCAATTTTTAAGATGCAATCTGCTCTTCTGTCTTCACAGCAAGAATAAAAATGTTCTGAAAATCTTAGTTAGAGCCACAGTTTGTATGAAGTCTGATGGAAATCTGTGGTATAAACAGGATGTATTAAATGAGAAAGACTGAAAGGCAGTATGCTCTCACTAATCAAAAGGAAATAGTGTGCACTGCAACACCTCATGAAGAGAGCATCCCATTCCTTTATCATTATCTACAAAAAACTTCTTGAAACATCCAGGACTCTGGGAAAAGGCCCTGACCCACCTAGCTTCTTTTGTTTTACAGCATTGACCGGAGGCTGTAAACTGAACTTCAAAAAGCACCAGCAGCTCCATATGAAGAATATGGATGTGTACCACAACATTGCTGTAAGGGGTAATTCACCTGGTCCTTGGAATGCTTTGTTTCATCTCCTTTCTTTATTCTCTTTTAAGCAGGATGGTCCCCTGTGAAATGCTGCCCTAGAAACCAATCCCAGCAATCAATGAGTGTTTTTTATTTTGAAGGCTGTTGACATTCAGTATCTTGGATGGGCTTGTACAAAATGGGGAGATTAAGCATAGCAGTCATTGTTATTTTCCTGATTATGCAGCTTTTGTTGGATGCATTAGTGAGCCAGTAAGGGAATAAGTAATTGGGATTTGGTTGGCTGCGCCAGTAGTCAGTACTGAGTGAAACACTCAGATGGGCACAGGTTCTAGGGAGCTGCTGTGTGTGCTCAAGAGTCTTCAGTCTTTGTCCAAACAGTCAGATCTCTTTCGAACTGAGGTCAAAGTGAAGAGAACTTCCTCCGACACAGGAAAGGAGGAATTCTTTCCTGTAAATGTTACATAGAAGTACAAAAGAAAGAAAATCCTAATGGCTTTAGCTCCTTTTTCCTAGAGGTACAAAAGAAAGAAAATCCTAATGGTTTTAGCTCCTTTTTCCTAAAAGAGAGTGTTATGAACATTCAGCATGCTTACATGGCACCATGGCTGTATGATGCAGACTTGACTGGGACAGATGGAGCAATTGCAGATGGTTACCCAGTTGCTTTATACTGAGGTCACTACCTGTTTGGATGCACTGCCTTGTGAGGTGTACAAGGGACACTCCTCTGCTCAGTATGGAGGGAACCAAAATCTCCAGATTTCACACTGCTTCCTTCCTGCCTTATCTTGCTTGCAGAGAGTGACTTGATGTGGGATGGCTGTTGCGTTCTCCATAGAGAGATTACAGGGTTAAATGTTTTGCTCACTTCAGCATTACTCTCATGTTTTTCAGATTGTCATCTGTCTGGTCTCATTACTGACTGTCACAGCATGCTCCTTACAGCATTGCAGGAAGTTGTCGCCACTACAGAGCACAAGCAGGCTCGTCTGTTGTCACCTAGAAAGAGGTCAGTGCTTTACTGATTCGTGCTGGAAAGATGTGTTGCTTTGCAGATAAAAAAAGTTCAGCACTGTCTGTGTCAGTTGAAATGGTTAATTGAGCCAAGAATAAAAATCCTGAACAAATAAAAGGCTGGAGTATCAAGTCTGTTTCCTTTAGACGAGTGAATTCAGCTGATTCTGGTGCAAATTGTACTGTTCCAGGATCTTGTTATTATCATTCTGCTGCTAACTTTGTTCATGCCTCAGTGCTGACACGTGTCATTTTGTGCTGGTTGCTATAAAAATACGTAGCATGTCTTACAGTGAAGGCAGTGGAAAGCACAACAGATGGATGGGGAAAAAAACAGAAACAGATGAGCCAGCAAACAGGTGGTGAGTGCGAGGAAGGATGAGATGACACTGCAGCAGGTTTTGCTGTACCTGCTGATTAGCTGGGCACATGTTGCTCTATACTAGATATATTCAGCTAAATCTCACAATTGAGCTCAAACTTGGGGAGTTCAAGGCTGTAGCGGATTGAAGAGGGAGATCTTAGGCTGCATATGAATGACAGAATTGGAGGAAGTGCTGACAGAAAGAAGAATTTGGCTTTCAGGCAGATTTTAACCTGTGAGGTTGTATCAAGACAGTGAGGAGGCAGTGAAGGAACCTGTGGTTCAGTTGATTAGGAAGGTCACCCTCACTTGTTAGAGGCCTCATGGATCTTTTACTGTATGGTGGCAGCTTTTAGTCTTTTGTTTCAGTGCTTAATGAATCTGTAGAGGTGTATGATGTGACGATTCACTGTACAATTGACTCTGAGATCAGAATTCCTTGGTTTAGTTTTCTTTTCCCACGCAGCTGATGCTTATGTGCCTTCTTCTGGCAGTGGAATGTTCAGAAGCAAAATGCACCTATTTGCTATTATCTAAGCAGCAGTCATAGTGTTTGAGACACACTGTTATGTAATAAAGAGAAAAAGAAAATGAGGAGAACAAGAGGATTGTGAAGAAAATACACTAGAATTGTTTTTCCACATCCAAGTCCTGAAGTGAAGAAATGCCCATCTTCTGTTCAGCCAGCAGAAATTCCTGAGGTAAGAAGCAGACAATTCCCATCATAAATGAACTGTGAATTATATTTGCAAATAACATTTGTGACTATGCTTAGCACATCTGAGCCTCCAGCTGGTGGGAGCCCAATGTAAGAACAGATAAACCAGAAACCAACCAGTTTAGTGTTCATTGAGTGCTGTTTATTTTTTCTGATTGAACTGATAGGTTGTTAAGCCATTCTCTAACAAAAATAAAGAAGAAAAAGAAGCAGGTAAGAGTTTTGTTGGTTTGTATTTTTAAATGTACAGATATTAAGGATAGCAGTTCATTGCATGCTGCAAAATCACATGGCCCATTGAGGCCACTCAGAGGCAGCAGCAACAAAATACAAGGGCAAAGTCTGTAGTTCTACACATTCCAAATCCTGTCTCACATATTTAAAACTGTTGAGAATGGCTTGCATACTACAAGGGTTTTTCTGTGTGTTTGTGTGTATTTGTTTGTCTCACTTACCAACAAAGTGGAGTTTCCTTATTTGCCCTCCGTGTCTTTGAGCTGTTTGGGTTCGCAGGAGCACACAGCCCACATTTATAAGATGCTTCTTAGTGCTGGAATAGTCTCTGAAGAAGTCTCTAAAAAGATCTCTATCAGTTTAAGTGTGTCGCTCTCTCCTTTTTCCATGGTAGGTGTTAGCCTAAGTATTTTGAGCCCCCAAAATCATCATTTCAAAGGTGATGAACTGAGGTGGACAGACCAAGAGCATCTTCCCCTTACTTTTTCCTGGTGGCTGTATATATGACTGTAAGCTATACGTTGCAGAGAGGATTCTCTTCATCTATATTGCACTGTGTATAAGACAATGCCACTGGGATATAAATAGTAAATACTGATGAAATACAAATTCAGATAATTAAGTAGCTGTCTCTGCCTTTGCTGCTTTGAGAATTCGAGTCTTCTCTTTAGCAAGGGAATAGGTCAGATATGTAAGAATTGAAGCTTTCTTTTCAAAAGGAAGCTTTGTACCTGATACCTGAAAGATATTGTGAGTATTAAGACCCCGGGAGAAATTCAAGTGTCTATGCCTCAATTTGAAAAATTGCTTCTGCAGGCATCCAGAGTGCCAGTGCCAATTCCAGAGATTTCGTTGGTGTTAGGGGAAAGAAAGTAAACAAATGGGAAAACTCTAACTTACATTTAGAGAAACCCAGGAGATAGAAAACAAAACATAAAAACCCACCAACTTAAATCTCAGAAACACAGATATGTGAGCAGCCATAGAAACAACCTATTTACAGTGATCACATTTTATAAATAATCGACCAAATTCTGGTGTGTGTATGTTTTCTCATCTATTGTTCCCATGAGGCTTTGCTTGGTTTAATTTCTGCTGTTGTATGCAGCCAACTTGACTTTCTGTTGAAATGCATGTGACCTGCCAGCCAGCAAGGTCCGGGAACAGCATTTTTAGGAAAACAGCACTATTTATTCTGTGAAAGGAGTGTCTGAATCACTTAAAACATTACAGCAAAAAATAATAAAAAAAAAAAAATCCAATGCTTTCATCCAAAGCACTAAATAATAAGTGCAAAATGCTGAACCCTGAGCTGGATGTCATTCAGAGCAGGGTTGTTGAATTCTTGTGCTGGTTACCAAGATAAATACAGATGTAATGCATATTTGTTTGGTTTTATTTTAATCTGTTTTTCCTCGTGGGAGAGCTCATCCCTAACTCAAGGATTTTCATAATGTATGAAAATAACCTGTAGTATTTACTTTCTTGCCGAAACATTTTTTTCTTCTGTCTTGAGTCGGTGCCCTCAGAAATGCCATCATATGATCAGCTGTTACCTTCTAGCCTCTGTGAATCCTCAGGATTCCCACTGCACTGAGAAATACCTGTGTAATTTTTCTTTTCTGCGCTCCCTCCCCCAGCTGCTACATCACAGCCAGCATTTCCTTCTCACTCCATGGGTGCTTCCCTTGTCCCTTTGCCAGACAGTGCGTGCCAGTCTTGTGTCTGCAGAAACAGTGCCAGCCTGTCCTACAGATAGGAGGGAAGTGGAAAATTATAGAAACATGCTTCCAGTCATCCACAGGCCCTATCTGCACAGGGGCTGTCAAATCAACCACCAACAAAACGATGGGCCCTGGCAGGATGAAAGTGGAAATGACCTCCTCTCAGCTGAATTACACTAACCGGATACATCTTCTCAGTGGCAAGAGCAAACTACAGAGTCACAAGTCTGCCATCGCCCACATTTAACAATATGGGTACAGGCAGCCATGACAGGTTGGTCAACATACAGTAACTTGTCATCCTACAGTGACTCGTCTGGGTGCCTCAGGCTTCTTGTTTTTGACTGTGTTGCTAAGCTTCATCTAAGGCTGCCAGCAGGCAGGGCAGAAGAGTGATGTCTGAGTCAAAAAGCATCCTTAAAACACAATCTCTCAGAGAATGAGAGCTAGAAACCTGTATAAATTCACTGGTGTTTTTTTTTTTTTTTTTTTTAACTCCCTATTAATGTATTGGAAGAGGAGGATATGCAGGGGAAATCTGTCCAGGGATGGAAGACCAGGGACCAGATAGATGAGCAGAAATGTAAAGCTACTTCAGGATGTGCTGTGCTGCAGCAGCAGGTGCACTCATCATGGCTGTGCAGGGACCCGGGCACGCCCAGCTGGGAATAAGGGAGCAATAGAGCACTGCAAGCTCCGGCTAAATCCCTGCTCTTCAACTCCTTTGTAGCTCACTGTAATAGGACTGCAGGAGCAGCACTTCCTCTAGCTGAGAGGAACAGAACGTTCCTGGCAGTGTATTTTTGGTGAGATGTTATGTCAGGAGTGATAGTGGTGTGTCTGGAGTCCCCAGTCTGCACTGAGCACACGGCACGTGTGTAATTTGCTGTATCTGTCTTTTTTTACTCCCTGCGCACCATCACTTTGGCTGTGGATTAGCTTTCCCCATGCCAGACAAAAACTCCCTTAAAAGCAAATGAATGACAGAAGCCCTAAGTCTTCATCACATTTTCACATTTCTGAGAAAGTAATTTCTCTCTGAAGTTCATGTTAATCTTATTTTTTAAGACCAGCTTGCGACTTATCCAGAGGGTAACAGAAAACACATCATAAATAATACTTTTAATTCTTTTTTTCATTCCCTGTCCTCAAGCATAAAATTTATGACTTTTCCTGTGTTCAGAACATGGATTCATAAAATAGTTGCTTAAGCTTGGGTGCTCTGGTGCATTGTGTTTTCATCCTTCAGCTAAATATTTCAGTCTGCTGAAGGCTATGAGGAAATAGTATGGTGGACAGGTGAACACTTGCAATGGTCTTCTTAACTTCCCTAATTTTTGGTGTGCCCATGTCTTTCCGTCTCAAACTCTAGCCCTCATCCCAGTTTGCAAAGGAGTTTTTCACCACAGATCATTTATGAAAGTTTCAGCCTCTGTCTGAAGCTTGATTTCTCTTTGCAGTTCCATCTCATGGTGCTGAAGTCTTCCTTCTGTGACTAGCTTGGTATTCAGAACGCAACAGCAGCTGGCTGTTCTGGGGAAAGATCAACCTCTTGAAGGGCTGACCTTACCTTCTAATAATGGTATTTAACTTAGATGAAAACTCCCAAAGAGCTCTAGTCAACCAGTTTCCATGTCCTGCCAGATTAACTCACTGCCTTGTTTCTGAAACCAGCAGAGCAGACTGGTGACTGCTTGCAGTATGCATTTACACTGCAACTACACTGATATTTTCCTTAAAAAATGTGCTTTTGGAGCAATTGCCTCCTTAGCATGCTTTGATTCATACCTGAATGTGATCTTTGAGCACACAAGTTGGATGTATTTTGAAGGAACTAAAGCAAAAGGTTCCCTCATGTGTAGCCCTTAAGCACCACTAATGGGCATTTGATCATTGGGTCCCGGCTAGGGCTTGTTCTAAGCAAAAGCTCTATACTTCTCCTGATACGGAACCAGATCCGTTTTCCTTCTCAAATCCATTTTGCTACTCACTACTTAACAGGTAGATGTTACTTCAGCCTGTGCATAGCCATTAATAGATCTCCCTACAGGTTTTCCATACCATAGAGTTTTTGTTGTTGCTGTTGTTGTTGAACAATAGGGGAAATTTAGACTGGATATAAGGAAAAAGTTTTTTACTATAAAGATGGTGAAGCACTGTGGCACAGGTTGCTCAGAAATGTGATGGATACCCTATCCCTGGAGACCTTCAAGGTCAGACTGGATGGGGCTCTGAGCACCCAATGGAGCAATAGGTGTCCCTGCTCATTGCAGAGGGGTTGGACCAGATGGCCTTTAAAGGTTCCTTCCAACTCAAATGAATCTTTGATTCAAGTTAAAACTGCAAAACCAGAAGTTTAAGGGATCACCTTAACAGAGAGAATCTGAATTGAGAAGTGCCATCCAAAATGTTTAATGCAGGTATTCTATTCGCTGTCATCTTAGGAGAATAGGTAAAAAATATTAGCAGTATTTTTTAGTAGGAGCTTTGTTGTAGGTATTGCTAAAGTATTATGGTTTGTTCAGGCTTAAGTCTGCAGTGAGAGGAAGATTAATGAGAATTTAGTGGCTCTCTTCGGAGGCTTAATTAATACAGGCAGACATCATGTGACAAATGAATATTTAGTGTGAGGAATGAAGATACGGAACAAATAAAGGAAATGAAAGATGTTCTTTAAATAAAGAGGGGATAACCTGACCTGAAGCTATCTTTAAATCACCTTACTTGATAAAGTTTACAGACTCACCTTGAAGCTCTTTTATCCATCCTTGCTCATTTTATTTATGTCCCTAGCTCATACCTAACACTCTGATGAGCTGACTTGTTCTTCTTTTCCCAGATAATTTTGTAGTTACCTGGACACCGCAGCTATTCTCAAAAACTGGCAATAATATTTGTCACAATTTAATCTTTCTCCTTCTGATTTGTCTATACTGATATTATTTTGTCATTTTCTTGACATGTATCTTACTTTTCTTTGATGTACTTTGACATAGTTTTGTGTTTTCCTGAAAAAATCAGGTGCTCCCCATAGATCCCAATTAATGTTTTGAGTCTGAGTTCATGACAAGAAATAGCAGTTGTGACAATGCTGCCATCTTAAAGAGGGAACAAATGAACCTGGCTTCAGCTGAGCGAATGTCTCCAGCTGCTGTAGCCACCACTTAAAAGTCAGTCTTTGCTCAACCCACATTACCAGCATCAACTACTTCTTGTTCTATGCTGAAGAAATGAGCATCAGCGTGTGCTTACTGATAGCAAAAATGAAGCTGTTCAAGTAGGAGTGCTAAGTACCAAAGCTGTTTTTAGCTGGGTGATTGTCATACTCAGAGTCAAGCTGAAATCAGCTTGGTGTTACAAATAGACACTGTAATGTTTTCAGACTTGCCTTGAAACCATTTTGCTGCAATCTAGTTATTATTGGAGCCTTGGCTCACTCCAGAGCTCATCTAAGGCTGTTTTATAAATGTCTTCAGTTTGATTTTGTGATGGTTAAGTGAGCAGAGAACTTAAATGCAGGCGGTGTTAGAAGCGAGGAGCAGCCCCATGGAAACCAATCGGACACTGAGCAAGTGTAAAGCTAATCACTCTTAAATGCCTTTGTGGAGCGAAGCCCAAAGTCACCTTGATAACATCCATCATGTAGTATAAAGTGCACCTCTCTTTAGCTACTAGTGACATATAAACTTATAAAATCTCCCTTTAAATGTCATTTTTAAGGGCAAAAGACTCTTCATTTTGTTCTTAGTGATCATCCCACAGATCTTTCACTGCGACAAGTTCTTCTTCCTTAGAAACTACTGGATAAAATTCTACTGCTTCTATATGCCATAGTTATGCAAGAGGTAATACAGGCCAGATGATGCCAGAAGTCCCTTCAGGCTCTAAAATCTATTAACCTACTGGATAATTTACAAATGGAACCATTTATGGAGTGACAGTCTGTCTATTGTGCGTGAGGAATGAGAAGTTAAACTCTGCCTCACTCATTCTGATGGAGACCCTGTTTACACAGTGTGTGTGTGTGTGTGTGTGTGCTTGTTGCAAGGGAGCAAGCATAAATTAGAAAAGAAGTGTTGAGTGCTGATGCTGAATGCTGAATATTATTCAGACTATCCGGAAGCAACAATCTTTTAAATGTTGTGTTGCTGTGTAACAAATGTGTTCTGCAACAGATGCAGCAATGTGGAATATTCAGAAACAAAAGGCAACGATAATGAGATATCATGGGTGGGCAGGATGGGGACAGTGACAAATGAAAGTAATTTGCAACAGTAGTAAAGGTTTAGGCAATTGCAGTAGCCTACAGCACTGCAGGCTGGGGTCTTCAAAGCAAGTCGTTCCTGTAGCTGCTTTCAAGGATCTGCTTACAGCTACAGGCTTTTAATTTTTAGAAAAAGGAGGGCAATAGACATTATAAATAAGTATGAGCCTATCCCATTTGTTTTAATGAAATCTGATAGGCTGGAGTGCCTGAATATTTACAAGTAAGCTACAGTCAGAGCCCTGGGAGAACCAATGGCCCCATTGGCCCTGTCAGGCTTCTTCAGTGCTCCCCCACCTGCCTCTTGCCCAGGACCATCAGCCTCCACCTCAGTAATGCTGCATCTGGGTTGGAATCCAACCCCCACAGCCCTGCTCTGCCAGTCATGGGCCCTGAGGGCTGCTGCCACAGCCTATCCTTGTTCCATCCCCATCCCCACAGCCCTGCCAGGATGCGTCTGACCCTGGGTAACTCCATTGGGCCTGACCCTGACCTGAGGATTGATTTTCCTGCTTCAATTTAGATCTATCTCATCATCACACACCTTCTGTCTCCAGGTCTATCCTGTTTGCCAGCATGAGCAAGTCCCAAAATGATTTATTTCCACTACTATCTACCCAGAAGATACAAAGTAAAAATGATCCCAGTGATTTAATGTACTCAGTCTTGTGTTTCCTGGATGGTCAGCCCATCTCTCAGTCTCAGCTAGAGCTTTACACATAGCAAAGCATGCTGAGAAATGCTGCAGTCCTTGCTTAGCTCTGGGCAGCTCATAAGCTGATGGTCCATCAGCACCTGATCCGAAAGATTCAGTTAAAAAGAAGAGGAGGAAAGGGCTCTGGTGCAAGGGGAAGAACAGGCTGTTCACTTTTGTTCAGTGAAGGGAAGTGATGAGAAGGGAGATAAATGAGGAAAAAGAGGAGAAATGAATAGAAGATGGTTAGATCTGTTCAAAACCATGTCATGACCCCACTTTAATTACATAGAGGAAATGCTGGTTACTCAAGACCATGCTAAACTGTTATTTCTTTTGTCTCTCCCTGTTTCCTTGCTGCTGCTCTTGGACTGTTACTGTATATTCAACAAAGACAATGGCAAAAAGCCTTAGGCAGCACCTGAAACACTGCAGAAGGCGGCTGATTTTGGGACTAGCCAAACACGGGAGGCTTTCTGTTGCTGTGAATGTCCATGCCAAACCACAGCTCAGAGTTCTCCATATGCAGGCCCTTACTGCACTCCGGAGAGCCTTTTGGAGTATATTTTTCTTTAGTGAAATAAATATCTCCCTCTCTGACTTCCTTGAGTCGTGCTCAGAAGATTTTGGCATCATCCAAACTGAATCTGGAAAGCTGTCAATTTCTGCTTAGCATTCAGCCTAGAAATAAAACCACTTGGGGAAGTCTGAGAAAACATGATTGACACAAGAACTGGAAGTTGTGTGTGCTATTGTCACTCGTACCAGGAGGTACCAGGAGAAATGGGGAGAAAAGCTTACCCCCTAGGGACTGTTTTTATTACTCCCTATGTGACAGTCCTGTTGGAGGTGTGGTTACCTTACATGAGTTCATCAAACATTTGCGTTTTTTGGTACTGCAGTTCTATTATTGGGAAGGTAACTATCCTCTGTCCCTGAGAAAGCTATTGAGGACATAACCCTCCACGAGAACAAGCTACTGCTACAGGATCCCTGCTATCCCTGTGGGCTGGTGCCAGCATAGTAACAAAGCTGTGTGTTTAAATTTTACGGAGGCGGTTAATGAGTTTTCACCTTGTCAGGAGTGCAGCCCAAGGTTAAAGAATGATGTGTCCCAGAAACCAGAGTGAGAAAAGCTGAGTTTTGAAAATACGCAACCTGCTGGGTGAGCCAGTATTTCAAAACAAAACTGTTATAGGGTTTCCCTTTTTATGGAAGCGAAGTGCAGCATTACAAAAGGCAAGAAAGGAGGACTCCGATTCTGAGTGTAGTGTGGCAGCTGAACAATATTAAGCACATTATTATGTTATGAGTTGGATGTGTTTAATGGGATTTGGTCGATGTTCCCAAAGCTGCCCTGTTATGTTTGTACATTCAGATAGGAGATGTATGAAGTGGCCTGTGATTTATTTGGTTGGCAAGACAGGACAGAGGGGTATTTCAGTATTTCAAGCTGTATATCATCAAGCAAACCTGTTTTTTTTTTTTTTTTTTTTTTTTTTTCTGAGATTATAAATATTACAAATAAAGAGACTGGAGCAGATGCAGTTTCTTTATGTGTTGGAAGGTATTTTTCTTACTTTCCTCTTGTCATTTTGACTGACAGGGTAGACCTAGGCAACATGAAGAATATGTAAGTGAAATATTTTGGTGGCCAGTTGTTTGGTGGAGGCAAAAAAGAATTGTATTTACCCCAAAATGAGGTGGAGGAAGAAAAACATTTGCATCTATGTGGCTTTTTTGGCTTTACTATAAGGGTGTCTCACTCCTGCCGTGGCACACCCTTAAAGCTGTGTCTCTCACATCACCCATCCTTTGTGCACTTGTATCAAAGCTCCATCTTCCTCACTCTTCGCAGACCCAAAGACAAGAATCCAAATCAAAGTCCCCGCCTCCCTCACTGCCCTTTCCCCCTATTCCTCATAGTTTCAAGTATTCTCTGTCTCAACAGACCTGATTTTGACTCATTTTTTGTGGAGGTTATGGTGAGCAGTAGGCTGGGAGCATCTGCCTCACACTGGCACCAACTGCTGCTGTTCATTAATTGGCACTCTTTATGTGTGTAGAAGGTTTTTCTCCATCCCAGTCACACTCCTGCTCACTTTATTTCCATACATATTACACTGTGGCACATTTTGGTTTAGCACAGCTGTACTTGAGGCCAGACTCACCAACAGACTTCTCTCAATTGCTCATTGAAGGCAAGGTGTAAGTAGAGAATAAGACGTACTTTCAGTGTATTTTTCCTAGAAACACTTTAAATTGACTTGTATTTGAATAAATCTGGAAGCTGATTAAGATGTGCCTCATGAGAGTCTTCAAGGCTCTGTATACCTAACTCAGGACTGCTCAATATGTATAGTTTTCAACTGGAAGCCAAGATAAAACTTGCAGATTTCACAAAGACTGTAGAAAAAATCCATAGAGATTAGGAACCAGACTTACAGAGTGGTCTGGATTGCTGGATGAGTTGGGCTTGCTGCACAAAATATATTCAAGTGTAATCAAATGGACACTATGCATCAGGAAAACAACAATGCTGATAAAATTTTAAGTATCATAGTGAGAATGTGGTTGAATATGAAATTCTAGCTTTGTGCTACAGCTAAAATGACCATGAGGTGATACACAGAAGACTGCTGATTCTAAAGGGAATTTTGTGCAACTCTACTTAGAACCCTATTTATATATTCACGCTTTTAAAAGAAAAAGGAGTAAACATACTCAGAGGCTGCAAAAAAAGTTGCATACTTTTTTCTGAAGAATATGGTTTATAACGAGAAATATAAAGGGCAGCTTTAATTCTGGATGAATCGTCTGGATTGATGTTCATCTCTATCACTTTATCTCTGTACATTAGCACTGGTTCAGGAGATGCAAGGGCTACAGGAGGAGACTGGGAGCATGACCAGGACAAGTTTTAATGAGTGCTTATCCTGTTGTCATACTCTGCCCCGTCCCAGTGAAGACAGGATGCTGACCTAGATATAGACTATTGCTCTGTCTGAGGCTGTTCTCACGTCCCTGAGAGTTTGTCCAAGATCTAATATTTCCTTTAAACAAAACTAAACTTTTGGTTCAGTATACAGCTGTGAGCCAGTCCAAAGAGAAGAGTCAAGTAAAGAAGCACAGCTGAATGGAGATGGGAATAAACATCTCATCATCTCACTGGCAGCTTTGATTTTCCCTTAGAAAATCTTATTAAAGATTTCATCAGTCCAGTAGGGTCACAAAAACAGAAAAGTTCACAGAAGTGCTTGATGATGATGAAGTTTAGATGTAATGATTCTAATGGAAGGATGGATATTCTTGGGCTCTCCTCCTATTTCTTTCCCTGCAACCATAATTATGTACCTAAGTCACTGTCACCAAGGATTCATGGTCAGACTGGGGAAATGGTCTGTGTCACTACTACTTCCTTTAATTGTATTGGATGCACATTAATGGGCACAGAGCAGACACTTGTGTCCTACAAGACAGCATTTAAATCAGAATTGGAGGGAGAGAACGCAGCTGTTAAAATGCAGCCTTTTCTCTCTCAATTCATCTCTGCATTCAGTGTTTGCATTTTAGAGTACATTCAGTTATCTAATTGTTATTTTACAGCGTCTTCTTTAATGCATAGTCTTTTATGACTGTGCCTTATGAATTAGTTATGAGTGACTGCAGAACTGTTGCAGCCTTTAGTTTTGACAGTACTGTAATCGTGTAACAAATGCAATCACTATTGCTTTTATAACCCATTTTTACTGTTCGGATCACATTTTCACTAGTTTATTTCATTACTATGCACCTTTTCCAGATGGGTTTATGTGATTTTCCAACCATTATGTTTGCAGATACAATAATGAATGTTTACCTTTAATGTCTGAAAAGCATTTTTCTAATGGGGAAGCTCGGAAAGCTGTTTCTTATGTCTTCAGAGAATAAATTAGAGAAAAACATATGACAGTACTGAATGATTTACCAAGTGTCTATTAGGTGGAGGATCTCAGCAGAGACATTAGAGACATTTCTGGAGTCCATTAGCACCTTGCTACAATTTTGGCTGCGGGCAGAAGAGAGCTGGTTAGATTACCATACATCAGAAAGCTTCTGGTTCTTGAAAGTGAATTCAGCAATCAGTAAGGGTCTTCCCATTTTTTAACCATCCCATTGAAATGCAGCAAACGCTGGTAAATCTCTTGGTTTATTTTGTGTATCTATGTAGTGTTTCTTCTGTCTTGGAGATTTCAGAAAGTAATTGCCACAAAGAAAATGTGGTCCTATATTGTCTGTTTAGACAAGGAGAAGCAGTCAAAGGTGTACTAAACCTCTACTCACCCCAAGGCAATGTATAAAACATAAATATTCATGGCTGAACGTTATCATCTGAGCCTTATGCTTCCTGTGCATTAGTAGGAGTGAAACTGGGGATTGAGTTCATGTTTTGCAGTCTTTCACACTGGGTTGGAATGATAATGTTTGAGTTCTGTGTTTGGATTGCAGATGACTCCCCAGCAAAAGGCTTACATTCCTGCACAGTAGTTCCATTTCCTTATTCTGGGCATCAACAGCAATTTGGGATTTATTTCAAAAGAAAAGAAGCTAGAGTCTCCACGGTAAACAGTTACAAAACCTGAGCTTGACTAATAGGTACAAATCAAGTAACTTATCTAGTGCACCAAAATCCATGCTTATTTACAGATGAGGCAGGCTGTTTAATCACCTGTTATTTCTATGGCATTCAATGTAATTTGAATGAGTGAGGGGAAATTTGGAAACATTTTCAGTCTTGCAAGAAGATTTGTACTTCACTTCCTATGAAATTGGGGTTTATGTGAAAGAAGTGAGTTAAAAGTATGTTTTATGCTTATTGGTATGTACCATTCACACTCAGTCTGTATCCAGGCCTTTCAGTGTTCTTATTCCAAATTACTTGTGTGAAGAATTGAAAACCACGGCTTAAAGCTCAGTTGGGCTGGAAAACAAGATCTCCCTCTTATGAAAAAATCGTTTTTTATCAAAAGGAAACTGCAAACTTTTCAGAATACATCTACTAAGAATGTATGATGTATGATGAAATGCATAATGACAAGAGAACCCTCTTGGGACACAAAGCATAGAGATGTCATTGCTGCTCAGTTTACACACAGCCATGGCTGGAACCTGGACTTCACATTAGCCATGCTCATTATTGGTTATTCTGGGCTGCAACCGTGAGTCCTCTCTGATATGGCATTAGAGCACGTCTCAGCCCTACTGCTTAGAATGAACAAACAGCATGCAGATTTTGCAGGTCAGATGAGGTCTTTCCCTCTCTCTGACTTTTATTAAAACATCTGCCCTCACTTGGACTTCTTGCAGGCTCCTTGTGATAAACAAATTTCTGCAAAACCCATTGGTTTTACCAGACTGGAGTTTTCTCTGTCAGCTCCTGATTCTGTTCCACAAATATCTGGCAGCTTGGATAAGCACTTGTAATATCTTCCAGCATGTAACTTCCCATTTTCTCCCCTGGCTTAAGAGAGAGTGTAAGAGAAGTTTGATGTCACCTATGAAAGATTACTTGCTTGGATGCCTACATCTGTGTGTGGAGGAGCTCCAGATGGATAGCAGCAAAGCTACCTCACTGTTAGAAATCAGGTTCCCCTCTAAAACCATTCCTCCTGTGACATTTTCAGAAATGCTGGAACTGGTTATACAGAGTGCTGAGGCTGCTTCTGGGGCTGCTCTGTTACTCGTGCCTCATATCCCAGAAAAGGGGTCATAGATCTGTACCATTTTTAACTGACTAGCCCTAGGACTTCTGCATGCTAATAGTGACTTTCCTGCTAATATGAAACTGGGAATGTCAGCTTAGACACCCTGCCAGGTTTGCCTAGCTCGAGTGACTACTGAAAAGCTTTCCTAGGGTAAGATAGAAGATTGGTCCCGATTTACATTACAAACAAAATCCTTATCCCAAAACATCCTGTTGCGTGACAGGGCTGAAATCTAGATAGATACAGCCTCAAATATTTCACACGACCCCAGTCTTAATGAGTGGCCTTTCTGTAACACTGTTCCTGTAAAAACTAAGATGGATACACTTTATTTCTTCTTTTGTTGCTTGTTTGTTTGTTTTGTGCATGCACACCATCATATTTGAAGCTTTTAGTCTCTTATATGCAAGATCTTAACTTTGTTGGAGCACGTTATAAACTTTTTTTTTTATAGCCTGCATTTGTCAGATGTGCCAGAATGGATGTTATTTATACTTTGTTGTTATGCTCCTGGGGCCTTTCTTCCCAGATTCAAGCAAATGCATAAATCATTTCATCTAGTCCTAGCACCTTGCCACAGCAACAGACAAATTGTGTTTCAGTACACTCAGAAATGATATTGCAACAGCTTCGAGTGTCTTGGTATCCCAGCAAGGACAAGTGAGTCTAAAGAAGAAGTAATAAATATGATGCCCATCATTCTGTAGAGGACTTGGTGTGAATCCTCTAATATCCCAAAAAAAGAAATCATAATGATATCATGACCTCCTCATGTATTTCAAATTAATTCGGAGAAAAGATTGTCAAAATACACAGATTTGAAATGTGACTGAATGAATTGCCTCACCGGATATATTGCTGAAAATCTATGAAAAAGAACAGCAGGCTGTGTGGGATCTCTTCCTTCCCACTCTGCTTAGGAGCTCTGGAAGAACATCCAGACAGAAAACAAACAAACAAACCCAACCTCAAACAAATAATAGAATTTTCTGTAATTATACTCATAACCAACTACATGTAAATATGATAGAGACACGTGTAAGAACTGGGGCCATGTGGGTAAGCTGAGCAATGCAGGGGAAAAAGAAGAGCAGAGCTTCTGTTGCTGAACCTGTTCCTGTCACACCAGTGTGCTTGGGTAGCCCAAGGAAGGAGCATCAGCCTCTGACTCCTTCCTATTTGGGTGCCTCAGCTCCTGAGCATAGACTTGTGCTCAGTTTTTTGTTTGCAGTCTTTTCAGGCACTGGATGTTTCCCTGCCCTCTGGCGCAGAAAACATGAGGAGAACAGCAATGGGAAAATAGATCTTTTTGGAGAGCAGGAAAAGATGGGACAGTCAGGAATCAGAAAAGGAGAAGCCTGGAGAGACCCATAGGCAGCAGGATGTTGTAATGGTGTTTAGTGAGTCCCTGACCCTCCACTGACACAGTGGCACACTGATAGCAGTGCCTGAAGGGGTGAGGAGCTGCACTGACTGAAGGAGCTGGAGCTGGGCCTCCACACAGCTTGTAATGAGTGCAGTGGTTGTGGGCTCGGTCTGATGCAAATATTGCTGAGATGCTGCTGCCTGTAGCTTGTAAATAGGAATTTGTTGCTGTTTTTTCCTTGTTCCTGTTGTTGAATGTCAAAGGGTTTGATAGAGACAGGAGTGTAAGGAAACAATGAGGACACTAAAGTAGGCTTTTAAAGGTCTTTCTTCTTCCTCGTTGACCATAAAACTGCTTTCACATCTCTACAAGCTCTGATGGACTCAGAATTTATTTTACAGTTGAAGAACCGAATTGGAATTCACCTGCACAGTGACTGGTTCTGCATCTTACACGTGCAGAGAAGTCCTGGTGCCTTTGACAAGGATATTGCCTGAGGGATGTAATGGTCACAGCCATGATGTCTCTTTTTCTACCCAGCTACCTGCAGTGTCTTTTTCTTAACAGATTATTTTATGCTTGAGATGCAGCTTTTCTGGGTGAATTCATGTCAAGAAACTGAAAATCGGTTTTCAACCTTCTCAAAAACATTTTCAGGCTCTTGCTTTTTTTGTTTGTTTGTTTGTTTTTTATTATTTTATTATTTTGTTTTGTTTTGTTTTGTTTCTCCTCAGAAGAACCAGTTGGGATTGGAAATAGATCTTTCAATATTTGACTAGACATCATTAACTCTCCTTGCCTTCTGCTGCTTTCAGTGAATTATTGTAGAGACAAGGGGAAAGTAGAAGTAATTGTGGTGAGCAGACAGGGTGATGCAAGGAATGCACTGGGGATTTGCAGGGCAGCCAAAGCTGTATGTTAACCATTACATGCAAGACAGGGATCTGTGCTGGAGTGGTGGCCATAGAGCTGCTCAGGAGCCTGGAAAGGATCAGGAAAGCATGGTTTTGCATCCAGTTTATCTTTGTTTCCCAGTTTGAAACAGGTGAAAGAAGGCACTGGAGGAGTTCATACGCTATTGAGCATGGACACCCGTGTTGTGGGCTAGCATGGCCCAGGGAAACCATCAGCAACAGAAATCTGTGGTGGCAAGATCTGGGAAGGATGAAGAGGAGTAAATGGATCTGTCAGGAAATGGTACTTAGCAAAGATTCAGTCCCATCAGAGTCCTCTCTGACAGCCCTGCTCCTGCCTGCTGTGCTACCTTTCCACAGTGCCACATGAAGAAGTTGGAGCTTTAAAACTTCCATGACAGCAGGATTTCCAGTTCTGTGTTCAGCAAAAAGGCTAAAACTTCAGTAAGCAAGTCCCTAGCCTCCAGCAGTGGTGTAGATGGCTCCATGGGTTCATTCCTTTCCATTTTCTAATTTGGCAGGAACTTCACGAGACCTGTGACAGATGAAGTCAATGTGATGCTGTGGTAATTGATGAAATGAAATAATTTACAAACTGACAGCCGCAATTCAACTTTCCTAAAATACTTGTGGACTTTCAAAGTACGCAAGGTTAGAATGCCATAGAAAGTACTCAGGGCTAGCTTTGGATATACAGTCAGGCTATTTCTCTGCCAAGTTTTGTGCTCTGAAATGCTGCCAGTGTTGAGTTATTCAGGTGGATAAAGGACATTCTAATGAGACAAAAATTTATTCACACACATGTACTGGTAAAGTGGCTGAAAGTTATCTTCATAAAACGTTCAAAACCATAAAAGCTTTAAAACATCCTGTTTAATTGAATGTTAGAGATGTTAAAATAGAAAATACTTCAAAATCCATGAAAGAATAGATTTTATATAGTAGTTTGAACAAAAAATCTGTGCTGTTCTCTTTCCAAATCATCCACAAAATGTAGTTACTTCAATTTTATACAGCTTAATCTGAAAATTGGTATACATTCATGGTTTAAGACTGCAAACCTTTCTGTTTCATTACAGCTCTTTGTATGGGCAACCATAGCTCAGCTAGTTGATTGGAGATGGATTCACCTATTAGAACTTGGAGAATGTAATTTTTTACACCTGAGCTGCTTCTCTAGACTCCATTTAGAGTTAATGCAAAAAAGAAGCGCTTTTAACATGCAGTTCACCTAGACAGATTAAAGCTGGCAGATGAGCTGCTCTCTCTAGTTGATGCTGTTGCTTTTGTTTGTGAGGTCCTGAAAGTGTGCCCCATTGCTTGGGCTGGCTTCATCAAATCTCCTCCAGCTTCACACTTGGAGTGTCCAAGCCGTCATTCAGGTCTTTATCCTTGAACCCCAGATGACTTCAGATGTCCTTGGAGAAGGTCACAAAGCGCTGTGATGATAGAAATCCTCTTTGTAAGCTACTGTAGAGTGTAAAGCACAGTTTGGAAGCTCCTTCTTTAGCACATTGGTAGTGTAGGGTGCTGTTGTGTTTTCCATAAGGCAATAGCGAGCCTAAGCACAAAATAATCTATGACCCAAGTAGGAGGTGAGAAGCTGCATGTAACTCAGGCCATATTGCTGTCTGCCAGGGTGGGATGCAGCCTCCTATCAGATCAACCAGATCAGAGAACAACCTGCCCAAACTTTTGTTAAGTCCTGAAATAGCTTTTCTGGAAATCAATGCTATTCATGTTCTGCCCTGTCCTTTGAATGGGATCATTTACCCAGAATATAGCATTGCACCTACTGTTGCACCTTGCTGTCATTGAAGAATTCCTCATTGTATTTCTCAGTGCAAAGCTTCTATGGAAAAGGAATCTGAGACTTAAAAGTAAAAGAAAAAGAAGACGACGACAATCTCAGTAAATGCGCCAGTTCAAAGGTATATTTAGAATACATGGTAACAAAAGAACTGTCAAACTGAAATCTTTGCTTCTCAAGGTTTAACATGGTCATGGTTCATGGAAAAGGGAATAGAGCAGGACATCTTGGCTTCACCTACACTCGTAAATTAAACAGGTTGAAGAAAGACTTTTGGAACTTAAGGTCAGCTTGGAAATCATCCTGAAAAATTCTTTCCATCTCCAAAACAGGATGGCTGAATGAAAACTGCCAGGAGGGGATTGTTCCTGGCAGGAAGAGAACCAATCTTTTAAAATCTGCCCTTTAGCAGTTGAGGCAGGTCAGGTCCCCAAGTTTACCTTTGGACAATGGTGAGTTCAAAATCCTTCTGTACCTGAATTCCCGTTACAGTCATTGAAGAGGTTTGCTTTCTGAGCATGTGACCCTGTGCTGATGGAGCTCAGTATGTCCACCAGGGATGTGTGGGTCCAGCATGGCTGAGTTGGAACTGTGTGGTGGGGTAGAGTAGGTATCGCCCAGTCTCAGCTGTACCGCAACTCTCTCATCTGCTCAATGTTAGACAGGTGGTCAGCAAGTCCTGTTTATCATGAACAGATAGTATTTGTGCCCTTGGCAACTACCTCAGCCTGTCCATGAGAAATTTATGAAAATCTGGATGAAAACTGGCCTTGTGAAGAACAAAAAAATGATTGTTCAAAAGCTGGTAAGGAAATCTGTTCTGTGAGCAGACAGAAAACCTTGGACAGAAGAGGTTTATGCTAGCCAAAGTGTTGCTATTTTTCTTATGAACTTTTAGATACTTGATTGATTAGGTGGTATGCTATATGTAGAAGAGCCACTGGAATAAGCAATGATTTTAGCCAGATCTTTTATGCTTTGAGATAGCAGACATTGCTGGCACAGACACAGGGAGAGGCAAAGAAAGTGAACGGTTTAAGATCCACTGTGGCAACTTCAGAGTACAGCAGTCCTGCAGCTGCTCCTATGGCTCAGTGAGAGGTGGTGGAATCTGTCATGAGTGCTACACTTCACAATTTGCTGGAGAATGATGATGGGTGAGTCAAGAAGATTGATAGCACTGTCACTTTTACGTGTGAAGGCACGTACCTCCCCTCTCCAAATTTGTTCAGATGAAATCCCTAGCTCTCTGCAGGAGAAACAATCAGGCTGACCTACAGTAGTGAGGATAATGACAAATAAATCAATTGACCTATACCCACTGTTTCTGAAGGGATGATGAAACAATTTTCTGGGTACAGTTGTGTCTCTAGGTATATACTATGGCAGATAGATGGGGTTTTGTTACTCTGCTTTTCATTATTTCAGTTCTATCCCTTCATTCTACCAATAATAACTACTACCATTAATGTTTCTATCTTTCACACTTGAAAAAAAAAATGGAACTAGGTCTCTGTGTTTGGTATCAAACTATCAAAGCGCAAAAAACATTCCTGAGATGAATGTACTGGTTTACCGACATATTCAAATAACAGAATATAAGAACAGACATTTTAGGTAAGGGGAAAGATTTATGTGTGTTACATACCTGTTTCTCTTTACAGTGTTCCCAACTACTGAAAAACAAATGTACAACACACCTCTCATCTATTTTTCACATCATTCTCTAACAAGGTTCAAGAACAGATGCTATTTTCTTTTTACAGTAAGCACCATGTCACCAAAAATAGATTAATTACCAAATGATGAAATCAGAAATATCGAAATGGACTAGCTCCAAGGATTCTAATTAATTATGGACACAAGTGCTATAATCAGAGATCGTTCCTTGAGTAATGAAGATATTTGGTTTCACCAAGGATAGTCTTTCCCTTTATGGTTTCACCCATGCAATTTCAAAAGGCTGAACTGGGGAAACCTAATTCAGAATCAGGAACAACTTCTTCCCTCTTATAATCATACTCAGCTTTATGACATCACTTTTTATAGAGTGGTCATTTTGTGCAAGCAGCTTGCACGATATTCAGCACATTCACCTATATTGTGACTCAACTAGATATTATTGCGGCCTTCTAGTACCTGAAGGGAGTGAATAAACAGGAGAGGGAATGGCTGTTTACACGGGTTGACAGTGGTAAGACAAAGGGGAATGGATTTAAACTAAGACAGGGGAGATTTAGGTTGGATGTTAGGAGGAAATTATTCACTCAGAGGGTGGTGATGCACTGGAACAGGTTGCCCAGAGAGGTTGTGGATGCCCCATCCCTGGAGGCGTTCAAGACAAGGCTGGATGTGGCTCAGGGCAGCCTGGTTTAGTGGCTGGCAACCCTGCCCAAGGAAGGAGGTTAGAAACTAGATGAGCTTTGAGTTCCTTTTCAGCCCAGGCCATTCTATGATTCTACGATTTTATGATTATCACGTTTTTCAGTACGCTTAATACTTACAGGATCTGTGCCAGGCTGTGTACACATCTCATCCTATCAGGGAGAAGAGATGAGATACCTGTATGCATGGGACATGTCCCATTGGGTGGAGTGCATTTATCTGGGGCTCACTCATCGTGGGTTAAAAGAAGTAAAGTTTGTATTTTACAGAGGCACTGAAACAATGTAGGCAAAAGACTTCTCCAGGAATGGAAAGCAGGCTTCAAGTCCTACAATATCTCCTGGCGTTAAGCTGCACTATTTTGTGTGTGCTCATTTAAGGGCAGAGTTTCATAAGCAGGGCCAAACAGACGTTCACAGCTTGAGCGTCCAGATGTCATTGGGAAGCCAAGTTCCACTGAAAGCACAGGGGCAGGTGTAGGTTACTTTCCCAATTGCTGCTGTATGTTCTTTGCGTCTGTCACAAAAGCTTTTACGATGCAGTCTTATACAGCCTGAGTACGTACAGCTTCCCAAACAGTTGTGTTAAAATACAATTGCATTTTTTTCCTTAGAAGTGACAGGTATTTGATTTAAAAACATTTCAATCCAAGTCAAAAGCTTCTGCTCTCTTAATTCTGTTCAGCCTCCCTCTGAGTGCTCTGGCCTCAGCTGAGCTCACAAACACAGAGATGTTGGAAGATCTCCTTTTCTAGGAATGTTTTCAGTTCACTAGAGCCAGTGGGTAGTAAAAGTCTTGTCAGAAGCCAAAACTCATGAGATTTCCAAACCAAGAAAGGTTTTGACAAGTTCAGCTCTTGAGCACTTGGCTGTTCTCCTGAAACCACTCAAAATCAGAGGTAACACTGTTCTCTGATTGAAAGTAAAAATGACAGAAGAGTCACTACCACATCCCCTAAAATGTTTGTAGAGCACTTCAATTTGGCCTCATCCCATTCATTCAACAGTGTGTCTTTTATTTCCCATTCCTGAAAAAAATCTCAGTGCCGTAAGGAATGATAGAGCATTGAAAAATAACGTGTATTTTTTTCTATACATTGCTGGGTTATAAAGTTGGTAGTATTGATTATTAGTTAATAAAGATATATGTAACACATGTTTATTTTCAGTAATAACATGCCTTTTAGAGCCCAAGAAAGAACCTGACCCTTTGCAGTGGGGTTATGATCTGTACTGATTACACTGAACTAAGCCTTCCCACACCTCCAGTAGGCATTTATGAGCAGCGTGTTGTACAGGAATTTCTAGAATACTTGATTAAACTACTAAAATGCAATTTTACTCGAAGATGCATAGAAGCACCTTAAATTTACATTGATTGGAGACCTGTGGTGATCTTCCAAAGTGCATATTTATTTTTCATTTGTTATGGACAAGCAACTAACTTTACTTGCTTTAATATAAATTAGATTTTAAAATAGCTGCATTGGTTCCCTGTCACCGAAGGTACAATTAATTAATTACGTCACTGCAAAATACGTTGCATACTCAGATATTTGAGCTCTATCAGATATCAGATGCAATTCTTATGACAAACTATTACAAATGCAGCATAGATAGCAAACAAAAGCCTTTCCGAGAAGACCCGAACTCACAACACTGTGCCAGGAACGAGGTTCTTGGTGGGGATGTGCAGCCTTCCCAGATAAAGCATTGGCTCAGCTCAGGAGAAAACTTCTACAAAGCTTGCTAGAGTGGGTCAAGGTGGCCTGTGTTGTTTGTGCTGGACCTCACTTCTACTGCTGTGGTGGGGTGGTCTTTCTCCCTCTTTCTTCTCTCTACCTCTGCCTGTGGGTAATGTATCAGGCTTCTGACTTCAAAGCAGGGGGTGCAACCAGGAAAGGCCTGAACTAGTGGGAAGAAGGAATAAGTTCGCACAGGGTAGATGTCTGCTGATAAAAAGTTGACATGTAAGTCATTCCTTCTCAGATTTCAACAGAGAAGCAGAGCATCTAAAGTGCAGGTCAGCTAATCCCGTAGCAGATGTCACATCGTTGTGGGACTATGATGAGTGGGTCTTGGCATTCCTCAGCTATGTGTCAGTGGCATAATAATAAAAAGGTAGAACTATCCTCCCTTGTTAGACAGCAGTGATGAAGACGTAATTCAGGGCTAAGTGCCCAGGGGTTAAAGAAACTAACTAATCTACAACTTGTGAGCCCTACCTGGTGCTGTTACAATGCTACTCTTCAACCTGTCCTCTGGTATGCTGCCAAGCGAGAGGTGGGCAGGGAGGGCATCATCCCTGAACTTCGCTGTCTCTGCCCAACATTTCTTCTGGTGGGCAGGAAATGAAAGATAATTGTTTCTCACAATACCTGTGATATGCAGCCTGAGCCAGGAATGTTCACAGCCCTGGTTCCTGCCCTCACGTGGAGACATTATTAATTGCAGTTCATCCTTTGGAAATAAAATTGAAAATGAGGACTGACAAGCAGATGGCACACCCTTCCCTCCCAGCCTCAAGAGACTGAAACACTTGGGCTTCCAGAGGGGAGGGTTTTAAAGCTATGGACCATTTTCAAATCATTTTGTGAGGTTTAACCATACTGGAAAGAGTCCAGCAGAGGACTGCCAGATGAGGAAGGGTCCGGAGCACCTCTGCTTTGAGGAGTGGCCAAGAGAGCTGAGTCTGTTCTGCCTGGAGAAGAGGAGGCTCATGGACATCTCATCAATGTCCATAAATCCCTGAAAGGAGAGTGCAAAGAGGCTGGAGACAGGCTCTGCACAGTGGTGCCCAGTGCCAGGACTAGAGGCACTGGGCACACACTGACACACAGGAGGTTCCCTCTGAAGGTTTGCTTCAAATTTATGGCACTAATCTCTAGTCTAGATTAAAAATATAGATTTAATGCCAATTAAAACTATCAAATGGGGGATCTGTGGGATGCAGGGAGCTGTCAGACAGGAGGAGTCTGCACCGCATGCAGGCAGAATGTTGAAGAACACCAGGCTCCACACATAGCAAAAGCTACACAGATGTACCATGCATGCTCAAATACAGTCTACCACCAATAGTGCGCATTTCATGGGTGAAAATTGAGCCAATATCTCATCTTGGGGTGTTATATTTCTCCATCTAAGTGACAGCAGACAGTTCAATAAAAGAGGTTTTTACTTCTTCTCTGACTCAGGCTGTGAGGCTTTGCAGACTTTGAGTAAAAAAGTAGGCAGAATTCCTCTCTAGCATGAAGACCTAGTAAGCAATGTGGAGAGTGCAAAGGAAAAGAGGAAGAGATAGTAACAACAGGCATCATTCTCGATCACATGTCCTGTAGGAGCAAGGCAGTTGAAGAATTTACTGCACCTTGAGCAGTTTCATCCTTTCCCATGGGCTTTCTCCTTTCAGACTGAACTAGTTTGCTTCTTTTGTGCCTCCACGCTTTATCCTGCAAAATCAGCAAATCTTGATCAAGTGCTGCAGCACGGAATGAAAAAAAAACAGAGTAAGATGGTCTCAGGTTCTCTTCTGAGCTCTGCTCTTCTTCAGAGATATTTGGAGAAACTGCAAGGGATTAATTTGCACCCACCAGCTCAGGACAGATATGCACTGATTTCTTGACCCAGAGGTGGAGCTTCTGTACTACCCCTTGAAAGAAATGAGCCATGTTTGACATACATAATGGTGGTTAGCAAGATGTCCTTTGCTGTGCCTTTCTGCATTGCATTTCCAATCTCTCATTTAACCTCTCCTGAGAGCCAAGTTGATGTTCTCACAAAACAATTTCTCATCACTCCATGATCTCTTTCCTCATCAGCTAGTTCAGACTGTATCACTCTGTTTCCAAAGGAAGTATTTCTCCCTCCCATGTAGGGCTTGGGTATGTAAAGATGAGAGAACTCCCTCTCAGGATGAAAGTACTGTAGGGAAGTTGCTTCAGCAAAGCAATTGGACTGGATGATCTCCAGACGTCCCTTCCAACCCCTACAATTCTGTGATGAAAAGTCCCCAAACTTTGATTTCATCTGATTGAACCTGATGACCTCCCCAAGTCCAATCCAACTCAAATTATTCCACAGTTGGGAAAAAGTTGGGCATTTGTTTGGAGTGGGTGGCACTTTTTAATTTAATCATTAGATGCCAAGTTAAAGAGATTTATTGCATCACTTACTACACTGTTGAACAGTATCCCTAAGTGTAGCTGATTGAAAAGGATCAGAATGTATCACCAGCACCTGTGCTTTTCTGTGTTATTTGTCACATTGCTTGAAGAAAATATACTTTACATCAAGCACTGAAAGGTACCTAAACAGGCATTGCAACTAAAATTGCTGGTAAATACTGGCTTTTACATGAACATATCTGTAGCACTACCCTTTTGCCAGTATGTTGTTTTCTTGTTAGAAGATATGACCCTAGAAAGATCTTTATTATATCAGTCACTGGAGAGGCAAGTGGCAATGTTCAATCAGTAGCTACCCTGTAAAATCTGAACCATAAAATTGCCCAGCACTAATTGTTATTGTCAAAGGCAGAGAAGTTGTTTGCTGTGCAGTCTGAGAAGCACCTATCCTTCAACTTCTCTCCAAAGAGTAGTGTGGCCTCACTTCAACAACTGTGTGTAGATCTGGACAGTGCAACATCAGAACGACGTAATACTATTAGGGAGCATCCAAAGGAGGGCTACATGGATGGGGAAGGATCCAGAGAGTAAGACTGATGAGGAGTGGCTGAGGCCCAGAGCAGAGCAGCTGAGGGGAGCCCTGATGGCGGCTGCAGCTCTCACAGGGAGCGGAGGGGCAGCGCTGAGCTCTGCTCTGTGTGACAGCCACAGGGCCCGAGGGAACGGCATGGAGCTGTGTCAGGGGGTTAGGGACGGGGTCTGCACCACAGGGCAGTGGGCATGGAACAGGATGCACAGGGTGGTGGGCACGGCCCCAAGTGCCGGAGCTCAGGGAGTGTTTGGATAGCACTCAAAGACATATGGATTGGATTTGGAGTGGTCCTGTGTGAAGCCAGGATTTGGACTCAGTGATCCTCGTTGGTCCCTTCCAACCTGGGATATTCTATGGTTCTACAATTTTCTTGTAACAGCAAATGGTTTTCCATTTGGTCCCTTGGTGATTTCACACGTGCTATGAATTTTATCTCCTCAGTGTACAGGAGAGTTGGCTGAGCTTTTCAGCTTCTCATCCTAACACCAGTCTGGCACCTGCTCTAATAATAAGCCCTCTGGGGGCTGCCCATCACTGTTGAAAGGCTTCCATGTGATTAAAATGTGAGGATATCCTGATGCAACATGAGACTGCAGCCCCCTCCTCCCTGGGCAGCAGACCCAACTACTACTCCCACCACTTCCATCGCAGTATGGGCCTCTCTGCAAATAGCTCCATGGCACATCCTCACTCCTGGGGCTCTTTCACATCTTCAGTGATTGTTTCCGATGCATTTCCCCAGTGCAGATGAGTTTTAATGCCAAACTGGCTCTGCTGCAGGATCACATCTCCCAGTGCCCCATTGGGGATTTCCTTGGCTCCTGCCTGCCGATTCCTGCGCTGCTTCATGTTCTCTCCACAGATCCTCAAGATTACTGATAGTCTCCTTTTATTTCTTTTCTGGTGGAGGAGCCTTGAATGAGTGAAAATCGGATTATTTCTGCAGCTTGGGGGTTGGCCACAGTTTTTTGCATGTGATTTTCTGCCCAGCAGGTCAGGGTGGTGGGTGGAAACAGCATTTCTGTGTCCCTGATTGGGAAACTTGCTGCTTGGATTCTGTGTGAGTGGCAGATTTGAAGTAAAGGAGACCTGGCTGGCTCAGAGCTCGCTCAGGAGGTGGGCTGTATTTTCTTGTTTCCAGTTCCTAAGAAATAAATTATTGTCACAGTGAAGGGTATAGAAATTGAAAACACTTTTATTTTCTTGTCACATAAATTATATATGTGTGTACATAACATATACGATACTACAAATGCATATGTATTTAAATGAACCTTGACTGGAGAGAGAGATTGTTGATCAAGCCTGTGTTTTCCAAGATTGCTAGCTTTTGTATGTTGCCATTGCATGTAAAATTCAGTCTAGGCACAGTCCAAATGATTTTATTTTAATTCCTGTTATACCATCCTCCTCGCTGCCTTCCCATACCACTGAATGATGGATGTGTGCAGAACAGACTGCTTCCAAGCCCAGCCAGCATCAGTACAGAGCTTCGCAGCTGGTGATTGTTGCTTGCGGAGATGCTTCTTGCATTCTAAACACTGGGCATATCTGGGGGGGCACTGCAGGGTGTGGTGGGGCTCGCAGGCAGGGCTGCACAATGCCCTGCTGCAGCACAGGGCCGGGACAGAGACCTGGCAAGTGTGCAATTCACACTGACATAGGGAACAGAGACCCATCCCTGCTCTCACTCTTGCTTATGAAATTGCAGCTACAAATAGAAGATTTCTTAAAGCAACCCCAGTCTCATTTGAAGAAGTGTCAGTTTTTGCAGGTGGATGTAGTGGGAGGAGGACCTAGGGCTCATATTGCAAGGAGATTATTGCTGCCGTTGTGGGGTACAGGGTGCTGGTCTGAGAAAGGTGTGATGGATGTCCCCAAAATGCAGCTTGTAAGGAGGGAGGGGAGCAGTAGGAACATTTTCTGCTCCCAGAGCTGCACTGCCAAGGACAGGGAGCCTATGGGACTTACTTACAAGTAGTAGGAAGAAGAGATCTATCTTAAAACACATCCCAAGACAGCACAACTCGGCTCCCCATCAGCACCACATTTAGACACACAGTGGCACTCAGGCTCCAGTTCCTCCTGCATCAGCTGCAGGATTCCCTTCTTTCTGCAGTGTTGACCTATGGCTTTGCATAAGACCTGGACGCAGGGGTAAGGAGAGACCTGCAGAAGTTGTGCTGGAGTGAAAGTGATATTTCCTACAAGTCAGACCATGGCTCTGGGCAGCGCCAACCTGCTCTTTATCCTACCATTGTTGCAGGCAGAGCAGGTGCCAAATTCCAGTGTCTTAGAAAAACAGCAGAAATCTTTGTGGGGAGGTTTACATGACTTTTGCTGCTCCTTAGATAAAGAAGAGTAGGTGTAGCTTCTAGGAACAGTTTCAGAAAGGCAAAGGAGCAAGGATATATATATATCAAATATATATATATTATATATATTATATAGCAAGGATATATATATATCAAATATATATATATATCAGCAAATATATCTTTTATTCGATAAACAGATAAAGCTGGAAAATAATAGCCACACTCTTCTCACAGCTCCATTACAACTGTACCAACACTCATTTATTAATACGTGTATATTTAGGGTTTGAAAGGGGGCTGTTCAAGGCAAATTGATGTGAATTGTGCCATTACTTGTAATGGCAATTCTCTTTTATAAATATACTATGAGATGACATTAGATTGGCTCTTTAATTGAGGACTGACTTACTTTAGCAGAAAGGTGTTTCATGGCTGATTATATATGTTCCTATGCACCAAATGACTCTTACTGTCATAATAGCTTCCATTTTTTATTGTGGTGTAATACAAATGATCTGAAAATGCTTCACAGACGATTGCAAGATTTACAGAAAGGTACAAGATATTTTTAAAATCTTTCGCATGAAGTCTGGTCTTCTGTGTTCTTTGAGAAAGTGCTCTCCTTGAACTTATGGAAAAATTAAATCTTTTTGCTTATTGCAGGGATAATGTATTAGTAGACATGAGTTGCCTTCTTTGCTTCTCAGCAATGGAAGGGGGATGCTAAATACCTGAAGACAAAGGAGTCCCTTTACTTGCCCTGCAAGTAAAATTTCAAAAGAAGTTAAAAAAGAAATCAGTTCAGTAATATATATATGTTCTTTACCACTTCTGGTCCCTTAATTTTCCCTCTTGTTCTTGGGGCTTCCCAGAGCATATGAGGCTTTGATTTCCCTGGGAAAGTGAGAAAGTCTTTTTGCCTCCCATACGACTTTAATAATAAATCTGTCGCACTCTGCCTGATGCATCACATAGAAATGACAAAAAAGAAATTACAACCTGTTCAGCAGATATTGGCAGGGCTGGCAGGAATTCAATTTGCCCATGGTTGGACAACCGAGTAACATAAAAGCAGAGTTTATATATGCTACTGACAAGAGCTGAAGGCTCTCCTGGTGCAGCCTGAAGGTTCATGACCCATAAATATTTCTCTCCTGGCAATTGCAATCTCAGTCTCCTGCTATGGCAGAACTTGTAAAGGCTGTAGTCAGTCTATTGCTCTCCTGGGACTTACAGACTCCCCTTGCAGACTTTATGAGTATCATTCACAGGCATTATCTCATAAGACTTACAGATTACCAGCTGGACTGATGTGTAAAAGTGCAGGAGACTGTAAATGCCAAGAATGTTAACTATTTCTGTTCATGGGTTATGCAAGAAAATGACATTTTCATCCTTTAAAACTCAAAGGTTCTATTAATGGGGCAAGCAGTTGATATGAGTTTCACACTGTACATATAAAACAGATTTTCCGCACCCAGCAGTTGTTTCCACAATGCTTCCACCCCTTAGCAAGGCTTCTGGTAGTGCTGAGAGGATGCCGAGAGGTGATCAAATGCGGGCATCTGGCAACACCTCTTACCAACTTGGGCACCAACACACCACTGCAATAGAAAAAGACAATATAAAGGAAACTTGACTTTTTTATGGATTAATTCTGAACAGGCATACCTTTTTAAACATCCAGCTATTGAAAAGGGAACAAACCCTTCAAGATGGAGAGTTTACTGCTCTACATTTTTTGTGCCATTCATTTTGGGTCTGTTGCCTGCATTTGGTCTTGGCAGATTGAGGCTGTATAGACATCTGTGACTTCAGTGCATTTATACATAGAAAATAAAAGTCTTTGAGCTCAATTTCTCCATATGTCTTTCTCAGCTATCTATTATTAGAAAGCAAACATCTTGGATGGGTAGCCAGCTAGCTATATTCAGGGCTGCCAATTTTCCCTATTTCATATTCTGGGTTGCAGATATTTTCAGGCTCTTCTTTTGGTACCTTTAGTATATGCCTGGTGAAAAAAAAAAAAAAAAAACAACAAAAAACACCAAAAAGGTCAGTATTTAACTATTGGTTTGTATGAATGAGTCATTACATTTGATAGAACACAGTGAGTGTGTTGCAGTGAGGCTGATCCATTCCTCATCCCACCTCCTTTCAAGGCAACACTGAGAACATTTTCATGGTTCTGACACTTGAGAACGTAGCTCCTTCCTGTGTTTACCAGGAAAATAAAAGATGCTGGTGTACTTCCACCCCTACAAACTAATGTTCTGCCCTGGATGTGCTGGGAGGAAAATAAGAGTTTAGCATCTGAGGAGACATCCACAGTTCATATCTCCACACTGTATCCAGACCCAGGACAATCCACCCACTCCCTCTCAGAAGAAAAGCCAACATGCAGCCATAGAGCAAACAGCCCCTGGAAAGAAGAGAGGCAAAAGATCAGTAATTTAAAGTATACGTTAAAAACTCTGTTATATGGAAAACAATGACTTTCAGTTTACGAGCATCAGCAAGAACTTTGGGATTCTGTTGGGAGAATGAGGACACTGCCCCAGCTCTTGTCTTGGTCTTTTTGTTCTACAAAAAAATTGGCATCCATATAGGAAAGCACATTGAGGAGGAATGTGCCACCTTGTTTTGTACGATATGTCTGCATGTGCCTTGGACAGGAGTTCCAGCTTAGGGTGCACCCAACATGGTGGAGGTGCAATGTGCTGATGGAGCTGCCACCCCGTGAGCAAAGCACTGCTCATGGAGCCATGGAGCACCATGGATACTCCATCCAGAGGAGAGACAAAGTGAGAGTTGCCATTTCCAACTAAAATTAGGCATCAGGATGCTTCAGACTACCACTCAGTGATGCAGAGCCATGTGGGAGGGCTGGATGAGGGTTAGATGAGCTCCTGAAGGGAGCATCTCCTTGATCAGGCTATAAATCACTGTCTTACAGTGACACTAATGCACCAAAAATGTTTGCTTATGGGTTTAAACATTAAATACAGATTCTGTGATAACTATGCTACAAGAAAGCTTGTAGGAGCAATCTCAGAGCGGGATCATCCCTGGGCAGGTGCTGTGGTATCTCACTATGCCCACAGGATTTGCAGAGTAAAATGGATAAAGCGAACAGCAAAAGGGGAACATTATCATTTCCATTTTTCTGATATTGCTAATGCAGCATCTTGCTCAAGCTCACCTGGGAAATCAAAGAGCATCAGTAGATTAAAAAAAACATAATGAACTGATTTTGTGATGCAAATGTTTGCTCTCTGGAGCCAGATGCCATTCAAGCCTTCCAACTCATAGTGCCTTATGCACTCCCCAGGTTTGCATGTGTATCTCCAGATGAGAACCACCATCTCTCAGAGTTCAAAATACTGAATGATCCACTCGTTTCACCTCCAGAGCAAATGTGATTCAAAATTATGCAGCAAACTCAACAGAAGGCTCCTGGCTTCCCCCAGTGATGTCTGTAGGATGCCCCAGCAGGACCAGAGCTGTATGGAATGGGAGAATAATTGCCATTTGCTGGATGAAGCTTCTTAGAGAAGGTGGGCAAAATGAGTGGCCACAAGATGGGTAGCCTCTCGCTGGGGTACCCAAAGCAGCTCTGGGCAGCATGTAATGCATGTACACTTGCCCCTGGGGTCAACAGTGGTAGGAAGTGTAGAGAGATGAGGCTCTGAAACATGAGATACTGTGTACTGCCTAAGGCAAGTTGCTGTCTTCTCCTGAGAATCTCAAGAAATGAGTGGTTTAAAAACAAATAAACAAACAAACAAAAAACAAGCAAAACCGACCAGCCAACCAAAACAAAAAAAACCCTGCATCCTGCTTCTGAAATCTTTGACTTTTAAACCTGCCCCCCAGCAAGTACTGCTGATTATTTCTGAGTTTTGTAGAGGGTTTGTGCACTGCTCTGAACCTTACTGCCGCTGCTCAGATGTGGTAAAGCTGCAGCCTTGTTCCCTACTCTTTGCAGTGCTACCTCCATATCATTTTTCATATCTTAACACAAGTCTGAATGTATCACTGACTGCTGCACAGAGCTTTTTTTAAGCCATTTTCCCTCAGCTTTGAAATACCAGGAGATGTTTATTCTGATAGTTAAGATTGAGCTGATCCAGCAGGAGCACATCTGATGCTCCTTCACAGTACCGTTATGCCTGCAAGTCTTGGATGCTGAAGCGGGACGTGGACTTTGTGTTCCACAGTCATCCCTAGGAACTCCTTTTCCCTACCTCCCATTTAGGGGCTTAGCACTGACACATTAAACTTGTCATGCAGTGTGTGTCCTTCAGGACATCCCAGGCCTCGCAGCCCTTCTGCATACACTTTCTGCTATTAATCTTTGCATGGGGACATGTGGTGGGGAAAGTGAGGTTGCTGTGATGATCAGTAGATGACACAAGGGAGAGCTGGGCTTGTACTGGGAAGCTGTAGGTGATACAGAACACAGATCCAATGGAAACAGGATTTTTTTGTTTTCTGCTGTGCATGGAAGAGGTGAAAAGTCCAAAATATCAGAAAACTCAAAACATGAGAAAAGCCTACACAGATTTCAATGATAATGGAGATAATTTTCACAAGCTTTTACCTACTAATAGTGCTTTTAATGAAAATTTCTTAGTGCATGTACTAATAATATCTAATAACAATAAATGACATTCTGAATTTAATAGTAAACTATGGGCATCTGACTTATGGTCTGAAAATAACTCATAACTTTTTGCTGTGGAACATCTACTGTCCACTTCTGCCAGATGCTGGGTGGAATATATGTCTTTTTGGCTGTTTATCCTTGCTGGAGTCATGAGAGAGCACAATGAGCCTCCTAATACATTTAGCAGCAGGTGCATGGTATGATGGACCAAGGCCATGTGTTCTGTGAAGTAGAACAATTTAGATGAGAAAATGGTGGAAAAATTCCAACCAAATGCGTCATGTTTTGGTCTGGTAAGGAGGGATGTATCCTGAAATGACTTACGGGTCTTTTCTCTTTGAATTCAGGATCTCTGTGCTTGTCCTTTGCTCAGGTCCTAAAGTACTCAGCTGCAGAACAAGGCATATGTCTTGAGCACTATTTTCTGACATTGGTTTTGCAAGAGGCAAAGAAGCTTATCATCTTAAAGTGAAGCTAGAGGAACTGCAACCCTACAGAAGGTGCACAAATAGGCAGTCCATCTTTCTGGAGAAAGCCAGACACAGCACTTAACTTGACTCAGGGAAACCTGTGAGTGGGAATATGCTGTCACTGGGAACATTGTCACTGATAATTTTTTTGTAGGCTGAGCATAAGCAACACAGCTCAGATTGGAATTGGAACACCTCCAGTCTGCGTAGTATTGTCACCACATTAGATCTCAGTTGTGATTTCCAGTCCGTGGAGAAAAAGGAGCAAAATACACTTTGCATCTTGTTCAGCATTTTGATTGCGTCCTCTTCCTCTAAGTGAGAGGACTTTCTGATTTTACATCTTCCTTTGGCATAGCACTGAAGGCTCTTTATCAGTGCTGGTAAATACCCACCTGCAGAATGTGACTCGATCCGTTCTTCCCAGCATGCAATAAAATATTTCCCAGCTATGGTGTACCACTACTGTGTATGCTATAATTTTCAGTAATTGTGACTAATGGCTTGTTCAAAGAGGGTGAATTCAAGACTTACAGCAAGAAACAACAGGTAACAGTCAAATAAAAACTCTGAAGCTAAATCTGCAATGCATGTAGAAGTGTATAATTAGCTCGTATTCATTTTTCAGTTTCCTTGGACAGGGAAGATAGCTTTCTTATTCCTGTCTTCTGACTTCTAGTAGTCAAGATGAAAAACTTACAACTTGTTTTGACCAGGGAAGGAATACATGTTTTGATGACCTTCAAAGAAAGCAGTGGCTTCAGTCTGCTAGGTCAGGCAGTACCAAGCATACCAGAAATAATCAAGGGACTCATTCTCTAGCTAATTAAAGACTTGAAAATATAATTTCATGTTGTGATTGTTTGCAATTAGTCACAGATGCTACTGATCACTTGCTGTGCTATTATTTTTCTGTGAATGTACTATGAAATGCACTTGAATACAGTACCAGCCAACGGTTCCTAGAATTTAAGGTTCAATTTGAAAAAACACTTTGACTGTCATATCTTTACTCAAAGATTACTAACAGAAGAATAATCATTGTTAATTCTTCCTGAATAGCATGCATACACACACATTATTTATGCATATGGTGCACAGTTTACACACTGCTAAATGCAGATATCCACAGTGTAGCTTCAGGTTTCCTTCATGGAGGGGTGAAATAGATGTCTTTCCTGATTACATTCAGATGTCCGTCTTAGGAGAAAAATAATTAAAATATACACGCAAAAAAATCCACAATTTCTGACTTCACCGTGAGCGGGAGCCTGGCACAGATGTGAAGGTGTATGATACAAACGGATGATGGTGAGTGAGATGAATCTGTCCAAGTGCATGACTGTCACTGAATTGATGTGGAAATCAAAATCCTGATTCATGCCTCCTGATGAATCTTCATCAAGTCAGTAGTAGAATCACAGAACAGTTTGTGTTGGAAGGATCCTTAGAGCCCACCCAGTCCCAATCCCCTGCCGTGGGCTGGCTGCCACACAGCAGCTCAGGCTGCCCAGGGCCCATCCAGCCTGGCCTTGAGCACCTCCAGGTAAGGGATATCCACACCTTTTTTGGGCAGCCTGTGCCAGTGCAAAAGCTTGTGTTCAAAGCCAGAGCTACTCACTCCAACAGATTTCTGAAGTATTAAAGAGAAATTTGCATTGCTGGAAGGACTGGTTTTATCCTTAGGCAAGTGTGAAGACTCTTTTCTGGTAGTGCCTGTTTGGCTCTGGTGTGTGCAATAAGGCAGCCTGGGGCCAGTGCCCAGGTACACGAGGTTAAGTGAAAGAATTCAAACTTTTGGAAGTTGTTGGCAACTGCACACGAATTTTGAAGGTACGGTTTTGAGAGCAGGATACTAAAATAATCCCTCCTCTTGGTTCCAACTCCAGTCATTATAGCAATGGAATGGGCTGCCCAGGGAGGTGGCGAAGTCCCTGTTCTGAGAGATGCGTGGACATTGTGATTTAGCAATGGGACTCAGTAGGTCAAGTTGATGGTTGGACTTGGTGATCACGAAGGTCTTTTCTAACCTGTATGATTTCGTGATTCTAAGCTGATGATGTAGCTTCGTAACAATCAGATGGAGATGACAAATCCCCTGGTTCAACGGAACAGACAGCAGGCTGTCTTTTCTAGATGGCGAAATCATAGAAAATCAAGTACTTAATCACAGATAAATTCCACAAGATGTTCAAGCTTTTGCTAGCTTCTGATCCACACGCATCTCCTGTCTATTATGGTCAAGCAGTATTTTTACCATAATCCAATGAGTGACAATGAATAAGAGATAGATACTGGATACAGGTTGAGTATTTTTACTTTGTTGTGTGCTTCAAAGCAAAACTCCAAGAGCATAAACTCATTCAGGAGGAACTGATGGCAGTGGATGCACTAGATGCTGTTGTTGGTCTACCATCAAAGCAATTCTCATGAAGGTAGGGAGTTATCCTTAGAGAGCTCAGGAGTGGACACATGACCCTACACACTCCAAGGACAGCATGCATCTTAAGCCTGCATCTCTAGATGAGTTCCGAAGCTTGGAGTTTGGACAGCATCAACTAAATCTTCAGGTAAAGACCGCCTGGAAAACATGAGCTGCTGTGTCTTCCTTTGTGTTGCAAATGTGTCAGCAAATAACTGAGGTCCATAACTCCATAGCACTGTCCCATCCTCTTTCTTTGTCAGACTATTGTAGGCCCTCACATTTTGTGTGTATATTCACACCAGTGGCAGGAAAAGGCCCTGCTGTTGTGTATCTTTTCTGCATGACAGTTAGCACATTTATTTTATTCTCGAGAAAATAAAGATGTTGTGAATACAGTGACTACATATTTTCCTGACTGATAAAATTTCATCCCTAAGCTTAATAGCACAGGTCCCTGCAGAACTGACTTGACACAGAAAGTCAATAATGATAAATGTAATATTAGATCATCGTTGCAGGGGACTAAACTCTCCAACTGGAGGGGAAAGGCTAGATGGTCTCAATGGGTTTTTCATAACTAACTTTTCAGACAGATTGTACAGTGTGTCTCTAGACACTGGCCTGCCATCATTACTTAACGTTATAAAATGAACAGCATGTATTTGCAATTAGCTCTTATGATTTTAAGGAGAACTAGGTAGGTATAGGAAAGAATGAAGCAGTGCTCACAGAAGATGTATATCCTACATGAATCAAGAGCACTTTTCTATCTTTCCATCTTCAAGAATAATCCCTGTAAAACTGGGGATTCTGTTAGAGAATACACCTTTGATTTTATTTTTAAAAGACCAGTTTTTTTACCTTATGCACTTTTTAGGGATTAGTCATTACTAGTTAAAAAAAGTTATATATGGTCTGTGGGCTTCTGTCAAGTTGCTAATGTGACATTCACCTGAACATAATGCAACCTGACATTATCATCATGGCAGACCTTGAAGAGAAACTTCATTATCCTCAGGACCAGCTGAGCAGACGTATTTCTCTTGGGGTGATGGCACTGACGTTTTCCAATTGCAATTCCCCAGATTAATGGCAGTGTTTTGGAGGCAGAGGGACTGCTGGGATAGGGCTATATCAATGAATGGTACCGCAGGTAATGCTTACAAGCCTCCAGGATACAAAATGTTGGTAACAACCAAAACAAAATGGATATCCTGAAGAATAACATTCCTTCAGGTCTGGGGAAATAGTTTGGAGGAATGGGACCAAGTAAATATCTCACTTCTGGCCATGTTTTCTTTCAGGCAGGAAATATCAGAAAATGATTTAGCACCATGTAATGGAAATCCTCGGCTTATGGTCCCTCAACATGTTTGGGTAGGACCAATGCCAACCAACATCTTCCTACCTGCATAGCGTCATATAACCACAGACCTGTGTTTTAGACATTTCCAGTCCTTGCACAGCTGCTGGTGGGAAGGGCTATGGCAGTTGCTCCTCATGTTGCAGACCCATGTCCTGGTGGTTTTGAGGAGATGATCTCTGCCTGAAGGTCCCCGTGCCTGCTGGAGCAATAGTCATGTCCCTGCCTTCCATGGTCACTTGTCAGAAGTGCCTGTGGCCACCCACACCTCAAGGAGGTCACACACGACACCAATCCTATTAAGTTCACTGTGGAAATCAGGGGTCAGTGGTTAGTAAGTGTAGGAAACAAGCAGGGATTTTATATATAAGTATACAGACATTTGCTACTGTGAAGATTTCAGTGCTGACAACACATCATAGAATAATAGAATCATAGAATCATCAAGGTTGGAAAAGTCTTCTGAGATCATCTAGTCCAACTGTCTACCTCCCACCAATATTGTCTACTGAACCATGACCCTAAGTGCCACATCTCCACATTTCTTGAACACCTCCAAGGATGGTGGTCCAACCACTTTCCTGGGCAGCCTGTTTCAGTGCTTGGCCACTCTTTCAGAGGATAAATTCTCTGTAATATGCAATATGAACCTTCGCACAATGTAAGCCCATTCTCCCTTGTCCTATTACTACTACCTGGGAAAAGAGGCCAAACCTCAGCTCACCGCACCCTTCTTTCAGGCAGTTGTAGAGAGCTATAACGTCTCCCCTGAGCCTCCTCTTGTCCTGACCTGACAACCCCAGTTCCCTCAACTGCACCTCATAAGGCCTGTGCTTCAGACCCCTCACAACTTGGTTGTTCTTCTCTGGACACGCTCCATGGCCTTGATGTCTCTCTTGTGGTGAGGGGTCCAAAACTGAACACAGTACTTGAGATACAGCCTCACCAGAGCTGAGTGTAGGAGGATGATCACTTCCATGTTCCTTCTGGCAACACTATTTTTGTTACAAGCAGGATGCCATTGGCCTTCTTGGCCACCTGGGCACACTGCTGGCTTGTGTTTAGCCATGCATCCACCAACTCTTCCTGGTCCTTTTCCTTCACACAGTCTTCCAGCCACACTGTCCCAAGCCTGTAACATTGCCTGGGGTTATTGCAACCAAAATGTAAGACTCCACACTTGGTCTTCAACCCACTTGTCTCAGCCCATCAACCCAGCCTACTCAGGTTCCTCTGCAAGGCCTTCCTACCCTCAGGTTGATGAACCCTTTCTTCAACTAGGTGTCATCTGAGAACTTATTGAAGGTGCACTGAAGGTTTCATCCAAATAATCAGTAAAGATATTGAACAGGATAGGCCCCAGTATTGACCCCAGAGGAACAACACTCATGCCAAGTTGCTAGCTGGATTTAATTCCATTGACCTCCACACTCAGAGTTTGGTCCTCCAGCCAGTAAAGAGTGTACCTGTCCAAGCCACAGGCTGCCAGCTTCCCCAGGAGATAGCAGTGGTCAAACTGCACTGTCAGGAGAGCTAAAATCATTGCAACAGACCATATCCATAATATCACTTGCACAGGGATCATGGAAGGTTATGAACCTTTATGGACTGTTAATCTTAATAAAGACAGTAACAGACTGATGAGTTCCAGCATGTTTTGCTGCAGCAATGAGAGTCTGAAAGCTGCTCAGTATTTCTCTTGTAGCAGGAATGGACTGGTGAGCAGCACCAGAATGTGACAGCTCTGTCACAGCAGGTTCAGGGACAGATCTGCACACAGCAGCATCCAGCACAGCCTGGCTGACCTGCACACACAGGGTTGAGTGCTGGAGGAAAGGTGAATGGGACATGTCGACAGTTACATAAGGATAAACTGCCCCAAGTGGTTTAAACCCTTTGCTTAAAATGCCAAGCATCTGCAGTTCATACAAACAGCCAGCTCTGTGGCATGCTATTAGCAGCACCCACACATTTTTGCAAGGAATTAGTAAACTCTGCTTAGTAAGGGTTGAACAGCTGCAGTTGTCAGTATCATTTTAGTAATGCACAGAGGCTTTTTGCTTCTTTTTTATTTGCTTGCAGGGGTTAACAGGTTTTTATGGTCTCTCACAGTGTTTGCAGCAAGAACTGCAATGTGCTATTCAAATCAAAATAAAACCCTGAAAAAATTAGACTGTGTGCCTGTATGAGCACAGTTGGACTTTTTTTAATGCACAAATAAAGGCAGTTTTTGCTTTTGTATTTACAAAATTCTTGACTTCCATCCAACTCCTGAGTTTTATATTCTATTGAAGACATGATCTAATTTTCCCTGTAGGAAGGAGGAAAATGTGAATATCCCAAATTTTTGTTAGATACATGCAGAGTAAGCAGCACCAGGGCTGGATGTCAGCACACACTCCTCTGAATGCCACTGTTGGGGATCAGTTGCAAACCCCAACCCCACTCCTATTGCATGAGGGATTCCTGGCCCCAGACTCCCCTGTAAGCCATAGAGAGACCTGGCCACCTTTAGGGAAAGGTCATGGTGCTGCATCCCAGGAATACATGAGTCAAAGGAGAGCTGTAGCAGCTGATGGGGAGAGCCCACCTCGGCCACCACCCCAGGGTGCAGGTGCCAAAGTGGCTGCAATCAGAGTAATGGTGGAATTGACACAGAGAAACCCCCCAGGCTGTACATCTGCATGTCTGATCCCTTTGCACCGTCACTGACACATCCCTTGAATGTTCTAAGCACAGGCTGTCCCAGCCTCCCTCGCAGACCATGAAGCTCCTGTTCCCGTCAAGGTGCTCCCGGAGCCTGATGTGCCTCACCCCATCAGCACGGAGGCTGTCCACACCCCGGCCATCTGTCTCCTCATTGCCACATCTACCCCAGGTCAACCTGCCCGCAGAGGGGACAGCATGATGGGGAAGGTTCAGTGAGAACAATTATCTGCTGTTGAAACTGCTGCAGTTTAGTTGTTCAGCCCAGCTTCCTCCTGTGGCTCATGGAAAGCGTCTCCACTCTATCATAACTCCTTGATGACAGATTGGAATCAGATGTCAAAATGTCTCACACAGCTGCCTCTTTATTTGTATGGTTAATTTGCAATACTTCATTTTTTTCCAGGTTACTTAGTTATTATACTGAGAATGCCTAAACAACCTTATCTTCACAGAAGAAATAAACGTAAAAAACATCTTACAGTCTTTTTTCCACACTTCTTTGTTTGTTTATTTCAAGTGGTGACCATTTCTGTGGAGATGCTTAAGGTTTGTTTAGCCCTATCACATACCCATAGAATTATAGAATGGTTTGGGCTGGAAGGGATCTTTAAGATCACCTAGTTCCAACCTCCTGCTATAGGCAGACACCTCCCTCTAGAGCAGGCTGCTCACAGCCCCAACCAGCCTGGCTACAACAAGCCCCATTACCTTAATCATTATTTATCATATTCCATTTCTCACCTTTTCTTTGTTTATCTAAAGCATATACTTCTGAAGTAAACCACACATTATGAAAGAACTGAAATACTCCAGTAACAGTAGCTTCCTAATCACACTGATTTTCCTCTGTAGACTCAGGTGGTGGTTGACTGTCCTTTGCTAACTCCAACATGCAGGCTTAATAAAGCACTTTGAATTAGAATCATAGAACCACGGAATCATTAAGATTGGAAAGACCAATAGAATCATCTGGTCCAACCAGGAACCCATGCTTATGATCACGCTAGACCACGTCCCTCAGTCCGACATCTACCGTTTTCTTGAACACCTCCAGGTATGGTGACTCCATCTCCTCCTTTGGTAAGGCCTGTTCCAGTGCCTTACCAAATTGTTTTGGAGAATTTGGTGTGCAGAGCTTTCCAAGCACAGAGCACTGAAATCTGATGACCTAATCCCAGTTGCATCTCTGTTTATTTAAGGAAAGTCCTTTCATGCCCTACAGAATGCTGCCGGCTCCCAGTGCTATTTTATCTGGATGCTGCTGTTCTCTGTTTAAGGTTATCTTTATCTTACTTGATGAGTTTTAGTCTGTTTCTGCTCTGGAAAGAGAAATGCGGTGAACAACTTCTAAGAGAGCTTTTGCTACACCTAGTGGCAAAGCCTTTGAAGTGTCTGAAAAAAAAGGCAATTTAGCAAAAAGTGCCAGTCTGCATATGAATGTCTTGTTACAATGCAACCTGATGTGCTTCCACATCTTTGGACTGTTAAAGCAGCATATACAAGAACACTAGGAGTGCTTGAGGAGGATGAGCTGTGCGTTAGCTGGGAGATGATTTGGGTGAGGAGTTACTTCCATCTGAAAGTGCTGCTTGATCTTGTGAAGCAGAGGGAAGATAAGGAACAATCTCAACTTCAGCAGCTTATACTGGAACTACAACTTCAGCTTAAAAAATCCATGATGAAAGCAGCATCCATCCCTGTTATTTACTTCTGGTGTGAAACCACAGGAGAAGGAAAGGTTTGTGACTTTCTTGAGCTACAAGCTATAATTTGAGAAGATAACGTTTCTAGCACTGGGAATTATCTGTACGTGACAAGACTGCTCTATTCCCATAACAAACTGTGGAAATCACTCTGATCCCAGGGCTGATGATCAGCCCCATGCCAGGTTGCCCCACAGACTGCAGGAGGTTACTCCTGTGCAGAAGCATCACCCCACAGCAGTGCACTGTCTGAGTACCCTGAGCAACATTCTGTCTCATTCAGACCTTACTGGGAGGGCACTAAAGAGAGGCAGGAGGTAGAATTACTCAGTTTTGCTTTCTGGAAGTTATGAAAGTGCAAGTATAAAATTAGAGTGTGCAGAAGTGATGCACTTTTCTGTTACATGAAGTCCTGTAGAAAACAAGATCTTGTTTTAGTATGCAGAAGGATGCTATGCATTCCTTGCATCCCTATCTCCAATGCTTGTTGTTAGACGTGAGCTTGTCTATTGTATGATGTAATACTGAGTGTGAGAATCATAGAATAGCTCAGGTTGGAAGGGAACTTAAACGCTATCCAGTTCCAACCCCACTGCTGTGGGCTCGCTGCCACCCACCAGACCAGGCTGCCCAGGGCCCCACCCAACCTGGCCTTGAGTGCCTCCAGGGATGGGGCATCTGCAACCTTTCTGGGCAGCCTGTGCCCATCCCTCATTGCCTTCTCTGTGAAAAACCTCCCCCTGACAGCTAATCTGAACCTTCTCTCCTTTAGTTTAAAACCATTTCCCCTTGTCCCATCACGTTTTATCTTGAGCACATACTTGAGTAATTTTTAATTCCCTGTGGACCTTATCCTGCCTTCAGCCTCTCTGCTATCTAACAGGGCCCTCTTGGATACAGTCCCCCAAATCCAGAAAAGCACTTCAGGTATAGTTCTGCCACACTAGAGAAGAACTGATGACCGTACAGATAAATCTGTCTCTACTACTGTTTAACCTGCATAGCTCATACGACTGATCTGCTTTTTTTAATATGAAGGCATTTTGAGGGAAGGGATTTCTGGGGGAATCAAGTGTGTCAATGTTTTTGCCTTACTAGCAATGTCATTTGTCTCAGAGCTCAGGAAATTTTTAGCAGTTTCATGTTTTGCAGCTGTTAGCTTTCTTGACCATTATTATATCAGCATTTTATTTTTTGTTTCAGAACCCTTCAAGATGATCTGAGATGCAGGGAAAAACATCTGGCTTCCCTACATATCCCTTGAGGGAAGCTCCGGATTGCTCATTTACGTTTTAATTGCTGTTTTGTAGCTGCATATTTCTAAATGGAGCCTCGCAGCCCTACTTCCACGTCATGCAGCCATTCTTATAGACAATCCAGACCTGCTCAAAGGTTTATTACTGTGATTAAGAAATGGAGAAATAACACAGGCATTTATACATACGCAAAGCCTTAACTGCTGCACAGAGTTTTCCATGAGCACTATTGAAGGCTGCTGTTCCTGAAGAAAGCCCCTTCACAGAGACCCCAGGTCCTCCCCAGCTGCACACGTCTCACTGCCCACATCAAAGCTCTCCACTATGTTCACCAAGTGGCAGTGAATGCATATGCTGGGTTTGGAGCAACATCTCTGCAGGTCACCCAGAAGAGAGTGGGAAAAGGGTCTGGGCTGAATTGCACTAGCAATCTGTCTTTCCAGGTCTCACTCCAGGGCACCACTAAATGTGCAGGAACTGCAGAGTTCAGTACAAACAGGTGGAGGTATCAAACAGTCCTGGGCACTGATTGAGTGGAAAGAAGAAACTTCCTCTAGAGATAAGGGTAAAAATCTTATGAAATCTATAAATAAATCCAGCATGGCAAGATTATCCCAGTTCAGATCCCTTTATAGTGACAGAGAAATGCAAGCATTTGCAGGACACAATTTGTCAGGTACACTTTTTAGATATAAGATTTGGTCAGATTGCATTCACTGGCATTTCACTCAGGGTTCAGAAATCTCCACTGACATTTAAGATGCTGCAGTTCCAGGATATTTGTAGGCAAAAGTGCAAGTCCACTGAAAAACATTTTTAGTGTCTTCCTGAATGTGAGAAAGCAAGATGAATCTCTAAGAGAAGAGGATTTCCTGGTCATTGTTTTATGTGCCACATGATGAATCAGAATATCATTATCAAATACATCCCAATCCATTGCTTTATTAAAAGAAGCTATTTACAAATGCACCTTGGTTTAACATTCTGGCTACATTAATCCAGAGGCTGAAATCCATCTGTGGTCCATGCTCTGGGTTTCCTTGTGGGAAGGGAAGGGAAGGGAAGGGAAGGGAAGGGAAGGGAAGGGAAGGGAAGGGAAGGGAAGGGAAGGGAAGGGAAGGGAAGGGAAGGGAAGGGAAGGGAAGGGAAGGGAAGGGAAGGGAAGGGAAGGGAAGGGAAGGGAAGGGAAGGGAAGGGAAGGGAAGGGAAGGGAAGGGAAGGGAAGGGAAGGGGAGGGAAGGGGAGGGAAGGGAAGGGAAGGGGAGGGAAGGGGAGGGGAGGGGAGGGGAGGGGAGGGGAGGGGAGGGGAGGGGAGGGGAGGGGAGGGGAGGGGAGGGGAGGGGAGGGGAGGGGAGGGGAGGGGAGGGGAGGGGAGGGGAGGGGAGGGGAGGGGAGGGGAGGGGAGGGGAGGGGAGGGGAGGGGAGGGGAGGGAAGAATTAATTCCACCAAACTCTGACCCCTGTAATTTGTCTTTTTCACCAGCTTGGTTGCATGCCTGTGAATATAAGCATGAAGAAATGTCTGACAGAGTTAGTGCCTGAATCGTGAAAATGGTGAGTTGATGGAACACAGGTCTGCCATACCAGTTTGTTACTAATCACTTCCAAGGATCAGTCTGAACCAACATCAGAAGTATTCAGATGATGTTTCATATCTTTAAATCCATCTGTTCCCATGCTCCAAGAATCTCATGTGTGGCTTGAGTCTCTGTTTACTCCTGCAAAGGCAGACTTTCTTCCTTCTGTTGTGGGGCTTCTCCCTTCCAATATGCCTTTCTGACAAGGAAACAAATACCAGAAGGAACGCTGATGTTTTGACTTCAATCACCAGACCACTAAAAAAGAGTCAAACACTCTCCACCCACTTCCTTTCATTTTCAGTTCCTTCATTTTTTTTTTACCTTCTCTTTACTCAGCCTTTGCGGATTCAGCTGGCTCCAACGAGCTCAATGAGAAATGCATGGCAGTCCTGAAGCACTTTGACAAGACTGTGAAGTGGTTTCAGGGCTGAAATGGAAACTTCTTCACAGTGCAGTGATGGAGCACAGGCACAGGCTGCACAGAGAGGTGGTGGAGTCTCCTTTTCTGGAGATGTTCCAGACTCGCCTGGACGCCTACCTGTGCAACCTGGGCTAGGGAGCTGCTTGGGCAGGAGGTTGGACTCCATGATCTCTGGAGGTCCCTTCCAACCCCTACAATACTGTGATTCTGTGTGATTCTGTGAAATCATAATCATGGTATCACTTGAGTTGTAAGGGACCTTAAAGTCCATCTAGTCCAACCTCTCCAGTAGTGAACAGGGATGCTTACAGCTTGATCAGATGCTCAGAGCCCCATCCAGCCTAACTAACCTTGAATGCTTCCACGGGACATACACCTCCTCTCTGGGCAACCTGTGCCAATGCCTCATCATTCTTATTTTAAAGAACTTCCTCCTTATACCCATGAAGTAGCAGCAGGTGCTTCACTTCAGGAGCTGCAGTGGACAATGAAGAAGAGGATCTATGCTGTGCATCTGCAGAGACTCAGAAATGTACAGTTTTCCACTCTGAAGAGTCAACACAGTTCAACCTCATCTCTGCAATATCTTATCCATCAGCACAGTGTCCAGGGTGTGACCCTATATAAACAATTCTTTACCTTGTAGAAATACTGTCAGGGAGAATTTTTATCTGAGATATACTTTGAACTGATTTCAATGGTTTGACATGTGGAAGTTATTTTCCAGAAAGACAATGGTATTCTTATTGGCTAGACAGAAACAAACAAACAAACAAACAAAACAACCATAAAGACATGATATTGCATGTGCAGTATTCAGTGTGAACAGCAGGGATGTTGAACAGAGTTACTGTTTCTTAGATAACAAAGTGGAAGTTTAGATTACTATTTTTAAATTACAACATAGAATCTTAATTTATGACACTTCATGTCTCTGATAAAACAGTAGCAAGTGATAGGAAAAAAGTACAGCACCTACAGTAGTTAAGGAATTCTTAGAAACGAGTATGCAAAGAAGACAGAATAGGATCTAAGTGGTATAATTTAATGAAACTCTCATGGGGATGCTCCCAGGCACTCTGCCAGCCTCATGCCAAGGATGGACAGATGGCAGGGATGCCTTGGTCTTAACACCAAGAATCCTCCACCCCTCTGCTCTTTGTAGCTGCCCCTACATGAGAATCAGTGTGAGAGGGAACACAGGGCCATAGGGCCTGTTCATGCCACTCCTTTTTTTTCTCCATGGGTTTCCAAGAGCTTGTTTGGGACTGGCAGACATGGGGTTCATGGAGACCTTATGGGCAGTGGCAATTGGAAGCTTAGTGGCACCTGTGTGACATCAGTGATTAGATATGGGCAATGGGTAATTTTTGTTTCATTTCACATGAGACAACAACCTTTTCTTGGCACCTATAAAGGAAGACACAACAGAAGACACTGAAGCAGAATTTCTACATAATTTTGTTATTTCCCTTACAGATTAAAAAATTTGGTTTTGACAACCAGAGACCTTCCCATCAAAATTGGTTATTCCCAGCTGTTTCACAGCTGCAGGACACAGAGCACCTGATGAAGGCATCTGAGGTCCACATGTTGCAGCCTCTCTACTAATACAGTGACAACATTTCCTTCCAACACACCATGATATGCCATTGCCCAGTCGTGGGACCAACCATGCATGAATGTACATGGTCCAAGTGCTATCTGAGCAATCACAAAATCATAGATTCATTAAGACCACTAAGATCATCCAGTCCAGTCATCAGCCCAACCCCACCATGCCCACTAACTATGTCCCTCAGTACCACATCTCCACAGTTTTTGAACATTTGCAGAGACAGCAAATCTAACACCTCCCTGGGCAGCCTGTTATGGTGCCGCATCATTCATTCTGGGAAAAAAAAATGTTTCTAATATCCAACCTGAACCTCCCCTGGCACAACGGAAGGCCATTTCCATTTATCCTACTGCTGATACCTGGGAGAAGAGGCCAACCTCCACCTCACCACAATCTCTTTTCTGTCTGTTGTAGAGAGCAATAAGGTCTTTCCTGAGCCTCCTCTTCTCCAGACTGAACAATCCAAGTTCCCTTGGCTGCTTCTGAACTAGTCCAAAGCTCAAGGTACTGAATGATCTTAGAGCATTTAGTGCCATAATAAATAATTTTTCACAGCAAGAAAACCTAAGGACCTCCCATCTAAGGTTCTGTGCAGCGGGTCAGGTAGAAAACTGAAGAGGATGGCCTGCCCCAGAGAAAGTAGATATTTCCACAGCTGTCACAGCATGAAGGTGTCTGTGCTGCAGAGATTTGTCAAAGGAATAGCAACAAAAATGGTGGAGATCAAACATATCCAAACCATGGAGCCTAATGTTTGGAGCTCTGATGGGAGTGAGGCACTGGCACAGGCCCAGAGTGGTGTTGGACATCCCACCTTCGATATACTCAAGGTCATGCTGGACAGGGCTCTCAGCATCCTGATCTAGCAGTAGGCAAAACTGTTCAGTGCCAGGGAGTCAGACTAGATGCCCCTTAAGGGTCTCTCCAGACTCAGACGATTCCATTGTTCTATGATTCTCATGTGGTGGAAGGGATTTATAAGTCTGGAGCAGATCAGCTACACTCAAAGATCCAGCTGGTCATCCTGAGGTCATCCCTCAAGGAATTAAAAATTCATGTTCCCAGAGAGTCATCTGACATCCAAACAGACTTCTAAAATCAGTCCAATCACACCTCAGAGTGCCCATTTCTTGTCTCTGGTTATAAAAAGTGTCAGAACAGTTCCACTGAGACAGATGCCTCATGTCTGAGCAGTGACATGAAGTGTTGCTCAAAGCAACAGACAGGCTGAATGCACTCAAGGTGCCCTGGAAGACTTCTTCCATAACCTGTGTTTCATAGAATCATAGAACAGTTTGGGTTGGAAGGAACCTCAAGGACCATTGATTTTCAGCTTCTTCATCTAGTTCTAGTTTCACCCTGGGTTTGACCATGTTTTATCAAGAAGATGAATGTTCTCCTGGGCTTCAGTGACCTGGTGAGGGAAGGCTTGACCTGGTCATCTTAACCCACTCAGTGCGTTGCAAACCTGGTATTCAGAGAAAATATCGAAACAGAAAAAGATGGAGGAGAAAATATGCTCCCATAAAGGCACAGGAAAGAGAAGATACAAAGGAGAAACTGAAGAGGAAAGCAAAACAACCTATACTAAAATCAAAGGGGGAAAAATAGCTAGAAAGCTTACTTAGTGCTGGTTGGAAAGATGAGAAGAAATGAAAAATGAAACAAAGAACAACATTAGTGCTTGGGAGGAAGAGAGAATGGAGACTCTGGGGAGGAAGAAGCCTGGTGAATTAACTGAAATGCAGCAGTGTGCTGCAGAGCACTCCTTCCAGCGCGCCTGGGGAAATGGTCTCGGTTAAAGTTTCATGAGGAAGGCTCGGTGGGATTTTTAATATTTCAGAAGTGTTTCTGAAGGTAGCCGAGGGGAGAGGCACCGCTAGCTGCTGAAAGGCGTTCAGTCTTATTATGGCTTTTGAGAGCACTGGCCCGTGTCCAGCTCAGGGTTGCTTTGAGAGCACTCACGCCTTGCTCTGCTCTTTCCTCTCATCAAGATGCCTCAATCTAGGGCATTGTAATGGGGTCTTCGGGGTGCTTCCTTGACTTTCCTCACTTGTGATCACTGATGAGCACGGACTGGAAGGCAGGATCTGGGAATCGCAGGGCTGCTGAAAGTCCCTTTGGTCTCCACAGGATGATGGTGGTGTCCCGCAGCTGTGATCTCACTGGGTGATGGCAATGTCCCCGACAGAGCGGTGGCAGCGTCCCCGCAGGGTGGCGGCCGTGTCCCCGCAGGTTGGCGGTGGTGTCCCCGCTGGGCAGTGTCTCCGCTGGGTGGCAGCAGCGGCCCGCCGATGGTCAACGCGAAGAAGAGCTGAAACAATGGTCTGCTGACACAGCGCAGCCCAAACCCCAGGCAGGCAGTGGACGAGCTCCTTTTTAAGCAGCAGAGAGCCGACTGCAGGCTCTGGCTGACACCGATGCTCCCTTTGTTGCCAAGGGGTTCACTTCACCACGCTTCCATTTATTTTGTGCCACCACAAATTCCAGAAGCACTGAACAACTTCTTATAAATAACTCACGGGTATATTGTCCTGGCCTAAACAGTTCAAATCACTCCTAGTGCCGCACCTCTGGTTTGCAAAACATTTGGTGGAAGGGTCTGGCTCTAGAAGCTGTTGTGCTGACTAGCTCTTAGGTAGGTTATCCCCTTTTTACAACAAAAGCATTCCGCCAGAAAAAAGCACCCGCATGCAGATGTCTGCCCGCATGCTGGGTGACACTCCTGCTGTAAAAGGGGGAAAACTGCAAATACCAATAAACAAATAAATAAATAAATGATGAAAGTATCCACTAATCAATTGTTCTTAGAAAATGTGGCTCGCTTCTTCCCTGAAAATTTAATTATCATAATGATCGAAATTCAAACAAGACAACAAAAGCTCGGAATGACCCAGCAAAGTGCACTGCAAGTGTTTCAGGTCCTTTACATTGCAGTCTGCCTTTTGAGCCACAGTGACCAACCCTGAAACTTGTTCCACTTTTGTCTGTGCAATACTTTCCTTTAGGTACCTACAGAGGTAGATCCCCTGCATCAGGGGAGATTCAGGTTGGATACTGGGAAAAAATTCTTCTCTGAAAGAGTGTCAGTGCATTGGAGCAGATTGCTCCACCAGTGCAGTCACTGTCCCTGGAGGTGTTCAAGAAGTGCGTGGATGTAGCACTGAGGGATGTGGTTAGTGGGCATGGTGGGGAGTGACTGATGGTTGAACTAGATGGTCTTTGTGATGGTTTCCAACCTTAATGATTCTGTGAGACATTTTTACCTACCTTTGAGACAAGATTTGTCACCCTGCCCATGTTGGTTGCTTTGGAGGCCACGTTACCACCAAGGCAGAATGGTGCCTACCCCAATGGAGGGAAATGCTTTCTCTATGATTAGCCTAATGGTTTTGACCCATACTGTCAGTCCTGGTTTGAGATAAGCATGGTCACAAGGCTTTGTGCTGGGGCTTGGGACCAGCTCTGGGCAGCCAGGATTCAGCAGTTCAGGGGGCTGGTTGGGGTAGAGGAGCCCAGCATCACTGCAGTGAAGCTGGAGGCGTGGATAGAACTAACTCCTGGTACTTGAGCGTTTACAACCACAACGGTGGATTTAATTATCACTTTACTGGGCTTTAAGTGAGCTGTAAGACTAATCTAAATGTAACTTGCATTACAGGGTCAGTAGCCTCTTTACAAGCTTCCTCAGCAGACAAGTGTCAAATTAGGGCTATATCAATAGATAAAGGCAAAAACTAAAGCCATTGATAGCCATAGATTTCCCAGCTGATATCTTTATACTCTGCTATAAAAGCCTATCTCTGTTAATTTAAAGTGAAAATTGTTGACATCTCTTTCAAACACCACTCATTAGGAAGTAACTTGAACTAAACATAACAAGAATCAAATAATGCATGCATTTTAGTGAGGAGTAACAACATTCAGAGAGGCAGCAAAACCTGGCAGTATTTACTCTACCAGATAATCCTTGTCATTACTTGGGGACCATATGCTGTATGGGAGTCCCCGTGGCTGCTCCATAAGCACTCCTATGCTAGCACTGTGCCTAGACAGAAGGTGCTGGTGCCATCAGGACACAGCGATGTGGCTGGGCATTTATTTTACAACAGGTTTTGGAAAATGCACTGCTTTGCTGGACATAAACGCCTCCCGCCCACATGGAGCCACCCAGCAGAACTTTGTGCCCCATAAAGGGCTGGACTTTGGTAAAACCCTGTCCTTGGACTTTCCTGCATCTGAACTTGCTGACCCAGCTCAGAGGAGTTTCCAGATTGTGGCAACTATGAAAGAAGAGGGGCATTGCTTGGGCATCTCCCTAGGGGGAGACAGACATTTAGGGGAGTGTTGAGTGAGCCCTGTGAGGGCAATCAGGCCTGGGGGAGCCCAGCTCCTGCCCTGCTGCTCCTGGAAGGCACCAGGATCCAAAGGCTGTCCATATGAATGAAACTGCATCTGGCAGTAGAAGGAGAGTCCCCTTGTTTATGTGAGTTTATCCTGTCTGGTCAGTTCTTCATAGGACAGGACCCAGGCTACTCAAAGCACCTGGTCCAAGCCAGGTGTCTACCTCCCCAACAGCCACCAGATAGGGTTAGGTGCCTCCAGGGGGTTCTAAACCTGGACTCATGAACTGCCTTCAGGAGGCATCCATCTTTCTCCATCACTTGCTCACAGAGCTCTGCCTAAGGATGAGCACCTTCACTTTATTAGACTGAAGTTTGTTATCTAGTGAGATGAGTGCTCTGTGAAAGGAACTACCTCACAGGCCCAAACTGCATAGATCTTGCAAATTAATCATCTGGTTTATCCCCTTCTACACATGCCTTTCTATGTGAGTATATCTAGCACTCAGCATACCCAACCAAAATAATATCACACTCTTGCCATAAATCCCTCCCTTTGCACAACTTAGGAGGCATGTGTTCTTTACTGCTTATACAATCAGAATCATTTGAGTTGGACAGGCCCCCTGAAGGCGATCTAGTCCAACCCCCCTACAACAAACAGGGAAACCTTCAGCTCTCTCAGGTGCTCAGAGCCCTGTCCTGCCTGATCTTGAATGTCTCCAGGGATGGGGTGTCCACCACCTCTCTGCAAAACCTGTGCCAGTGCCTCACCACCCTGACTGTAAAAAATGTCTTCCTTATAGAATCATTGAACCCTTTGAATTGGAAGGGACCCTTAAAGGGCATCTAGTCCAACTCCCCTGCAACAAACATGGATTATCTAGAACTTGCACACAAAAAAATGCTGGAACTGCCTGGATCTTTGCAGAGGGGCAAACCTGGCCCTCAGAAAGAGTCAAGCTTAAGGGGAGCCCCATGGTTTCTGCCTCCTGGTTATCTGCGACTTGAAAGGAGGAGTGTCCCCTGCATGAACCCTTGTGCTCCTTGTCTATTTGCATTGCTGAGAAGTACTTCTTATCTTTTGGACTTTCAGATCACTAAGTTTAAAGAAATACTGGAGGGAAATTATAGTTGCTGCTGACTGAGGTACTATCTTTAGGCTTCACTGTAACTGGATTATGAACTCCAAAATATTTTTCACATAAACTTTCTCCCCTCCAAACTGTGAGCTGAAATACCCAGTTTATTCCATTGACTTCAGCCAAGCATAGTGAAATGCTTATTCTGAGTTGGCAGGTCCTTTGGGACAGTCTCAAACCTAGAATTAACCGTGGGAATACAGACACTCAGAGAAAATGTTTGGTGAAAAGGTCCTAGCTGTAAACTTCTTGGTTTGCCTGCTGATATCTCTGGTGAGAAGGAGCCATTTGGCTTCAGTCAGACTCATCACTCTTGATATGGAAATTTATTTATTTATTTATTTATTTTTCAGGAAAAAAAATCCACAAACTTTCAGTCATGTGAGACACATCACCCAAGGTGAAGTACCTCAATGTAAATTCAGCTTGAAGGGATTTAATCCTGGGCCTCAGGTAAATATTTCAGGTAAAACAATGTGGATAAAGCCCTGCTGAGCCAGCTGACCTTGGAGAAGGCGGACAGCATGGTTATCTGAACTTCACTTATCTAAAGTCTCCTGTTATTTGATGTAGGATTATGTTGTCCACCTCAAAATGAGAGATGGGATTCTGTGTTCCTTGACCAACAGAAGGTGCGTGACCTGGTGTCTGCCATTACATCTCAGGAAGGTAAGTGACCCTCTTGAGAAGGACAAAGTGTTTTAGAAATGTAAAGAAACAAAGTTTTCCAGAAATATATGAATCTGGATGCACACATGGAGTTATGAAAGGAAGAATCATACAGAGGAAGGAAGGATGAAATCATTCTGAGCAGGGGTTGAGAAGGTGGTGTGATAGCTTCCAGGCACCCACAGAGACTTTGATGTCTCCAGGGCTTTTCCAAGGGCTTTCAGAGTATTTTGTAACACCAGGACAGGTATTCTGGGCCTTCTTTGATCACATTTTATCTGTCAGTTCTTGAGACACTGCTGGTCCTTCACTCTACCATAGGAGCTTCCCATCCCTATCTCCATCTCACCTTCCCATGGCTATGCCCAGCAGAACAACTCCTCCCTTGGTGAGCCTGAATCTGGGAGATGCATCAGTTCTAGCTAAACAAGGGTATAAAATCAGCCATGGTGAGTCCTGAAACCTGGACAGTCAGTGCCGTGTCTAGCCAGAGTCCATACTGCTAAACCCTAATCCTCTGCCTTGTTGGGACACTGTTTGGAAGGTTTTATTTTGGGTTTTGTTATTGTTACGGATATTTTTAGTTCCTCTGGGAAAACCATGAAAATGTGACACAAGGCCAATAAGGAAATTTGAAATCTGTGTCTTAACATTTGAAACCATAGATTTATCAGCATCTGGTTTTGAGAGTCCGGATTTCTATCACAACCACTCAACTGATGTGGTGCAGAAAAGACATTGTATAAACGAGGGGTGTCTTAGGGCTTTTCCACACAGGGAAGTCAGTAAGCAGCAGTCAGGGTCAGAACTTTGGCCCCAGCGACACAAGTTACATTTCTGCATGCTTGGAGTGTATGCAGCCAGGATGTGTTACAGGATGTTGTTAGGCTATAGGTTCCCCACACAGACTATCCACCACTCCCCCATGCCTAACACAGTTAATTCCTCACATGGAAGATGGAAGTGGAAAAATTCAACCATCCCTGCCTGATTATCTCCATGCAGGCCTATTATTCACCCAAGGCCAAGCCTGATGGAGAGGCCATTTCAGGTTGCTTTTGTTCTAAAGCAGACCTCCACGAGTGAGTGCTGCTGTACCTTGGCACCTCTCATCTCATAAGGCATCTCAGCAGGTGCTTCCTGGGAATGTTATGTGAGCACAGGTTTGCAGCTCAGTACATATGAAAGAAGGGGAAATAAGAGACAGCAGAAGACAAGACCTTATAAATAACACTCACTGCAAAAGTCTGAGGCCAGACTGAACCTCAGGTGGGAACTTAAACTGCAGGTGTCCAGGCAGCAGGGAATGGGCATAGAATCATAGAAAGAAATGGGCTGGAAGGTACCTTAAAGCCCATCCAGCCCCAAACCCCTGCCATAGGCGGTTGCCACCCATCAGATCAGGCTGCCCAGGACCCCGTCCATTCTGGGTGGCTTCATTGTAGCAGTGGGAAACTAAGTGAGATTAACACTGAATCAGACCTGTGGTCACATGGAGATGTCTAGGTGCCTCCGCACACCAGAGATGCATTAACTGACCCACTCAGAGCTGCACTGTGATGCAGAGCCACCAAATATGTGGCTCAAACATCTAGGAAAATGTGTCACTGATGGGGTTAAGTTGGAGTTTGCAGCACCTCAATAGAAAACATTGGTGTACCTGTGGAGCTCGTGAGCCTGATGGTTTCTTCCCGTGGAACTGCTGACACAAAACATTAAACTCGTTAAAAATAAATAAATAAATAAACCTTGAAGAATTATTGCTAACCCTCTTCTGATTCGGGGGAAAAAAATCCACTAAAATCTTTTCACAAAAGTGACAGTAAAAGGAACAGTACGGTGTATGTACGATTAATTTCCAGTTTATGAAAGCACCTCCTAAATGAAATGTGTGTGTGAGCTGCAGGAGAATTGAGAAGTGAGGAAAGATAGTGCCAGCACAGGGAGAGCAGTTTTATACAGTGTCTGCTGGTAGCCTTTCATTCTCTGAGCAGCAGGAGATTAATGATATTGTCTCAACAACATTAATGATGCTGTAAAATCATAAGGACAAAGAGAGCCAGGATTTGATAAAAGTGAGATTTACTGCTGCATCAGTCAATTTAATTATCTTTTACTAGGCTTAAACTAAGCAGTAAGACTAATCTCCATTTAACATGTTTTACAGGGTCTGCAGGCGCTTTACAATCCTCCTCCATTCACAAGTGTCAAATTATGGCAATATTGATAAAAGAGTGGTGTAAATGGTTGTCTAGTCAATCCCAGAACCAGTTAATATCTTTTTTACTGCATTGTAAAAGCCTATTACTCTCAAGTTTTGGAGTGAAATTTGTGGACAGTAATCTGAGTCGATAATGTTTAGGAAACAAGTGCAGAGGAGATAAAGATCCCCGTCCATCTGCTGCACTCGCTATAAAAGCTGCTCTCGCTTTCTCCACTTGGGTGCTGCTGCCTGCCCTCCAGCCCTGCAAAACCACCCTGATCGGGGCCACTGCTTCTCCTGCAGCTGCAGAAGCTTTGTGGGGAGCACAAGGTGTTGAGGGAGCAATGGCAGACGGTGCCCAGAGGCTGTGGGATCTCCTCCTTGGAGATCTCAAAAGCTGCCTGGACACGGCCCTGGGCACCATGATAGACAATGTATGTTAGATTTCCATGTGCTGGTTTTGAGAACACAAGTTCCTTGGTCACTACATTTGATTCTGTACTCTCCATCACTTCCTGGAGCTGCTTACGTTTTCGCAATAGGGGTGCAAAGCTCAACTTCTTCTGTCTCTTTTATGGCCACCAGGCCCTACCTTCCTAAAGAAACATCTTCAAGCTATACAGAAGAACGCTTCCAGCATCAAGGAAAAAGGACAAAGGACAAATGCTTAAATTTACAACTTTTTTAATCTCCAATTTTCAATGAAATTGAAGAAAATGTAACAGAAAACAGACACCAACTCCCAGAAAAGAACTGTTTGACATTCAGCAACTGGAGAAGATTTGAATCTTTCCTAACCAGACCAGGCTATCGTTTTCCTGCTCTACAGGTGGATGACCATCAGACTCTCTGTGGCCACATATCACTGACAGTGAAGCAACTTATTTTCTGCAATTTATTACCAGATCTGATTTTAAAACTCAAGGTTGGATATTTAGATCCCACTTTACCTTTCTGTAGTTCATACTGCTGCCTGGCTTTAAGTGCTGTGGGCTAACTTAATTGCTTTGTGCCATCTTTTCTGCTTCTCAAGTGTCTCCAAAGGCTATTTCTGAGATACTACAACCTTGCTAATGCATTTTATGGCACATATTTCGAGTACAGAGTCAGGCTTCCTGTGAAACAACATTCTGGGCTCAGACATGTCCTATGCCACTGCATTACACTTTTTCTGGTCACAGATTTCTTAATAAGGTCAACACAGAATCACTGAGCCCACTGTTTCTACAGTATTTTATTTTTAGCTTTCTCAAAACGCCTGTCTACAAATACTGAGAGGAACCTGCAAATGGTCCCCTTGCCAAGCAAGCAAAAGAGACTTTTTTTTTTAACAGTTCACTCAGGAAATGTTCAGCAAAAGAGACTAACAGAAGTCCACTGACTTGAGTTGCATTTGAGATGCTCTGCAGCCCTGGCCCATCATTTGGTTTCTTTAGCTTGCTAATGCACCTAACACCCTACATCCCAGCACGTAGAACCTGCTTCTGACAGCACTCAGCGACCATTCTCACATTGGAAAATAGAGGCTCTGGTGGAGATGTTTCCTTCTGCAGTCCAAATACCACCTCACACCTCAGCGCAGTCCAACCCCAGGTACTTCCTGGGGGATAGGCTGTTAGAAAATCAGACCTGATTTGGCTGTTTTGTGTGTGATGGGCTTGTTCAGACTCCATCACACAGTCTGCATTTCCAGCTGCTGCCTTCTTTGGGCCCAGGCCATGGAACACCACGAGGCTTCAGAGCCTGTTCCATGGCACCACAGACAAGAGCAAGCTGGAGCACTTATATGGCTGGAAGGAAGGCCTTGTGCAAAAAAGCTTTGAAAAACTTTTGAAAACTGATCTGATCCCACCAACATCAGAGTTCCTATGTGCAGAGAGTCTCTGAAGGAGGAATTTCAAAATGGTGGCTTGCCTTAATTCAACAACGTTTTCAAACTTCACTGCCCATTTCTAGGAATCTCCGCAAGGCCCAGGAGAAGGTTGTTGCCCAGAGGGACTCTGGGTTCTCCCAAAGCCACCTGAATGTGATCCTGGGCACCCTGCTCTGGGTGTCCCTGCTGGAGCTGGGGGTAAACAAGATGACTTCCAGAGGTCCCTTCCCACTTCAGCCATCCTGTGATTCTGTGAAGTTGGTAGGAGTGTTGTCCAAACAAGGTTTCAAGATTGAGCCCCCTGTGGCAGAATTGCTCTGTCAATAAGTTCTGCAATGTGCTTGTCACTGCAGGAAACAGGGGAAAAGTCAGCCAAGGATTCTTATCCATCCAATCTTATCAGGGTAGTAAATCTGGTCTTTGATCTTTTGTCAACAACGCACAAAGTTGGAGGCAGCTGCCACCACCCTGCTCAGCGATGCAGTCATCAGGGGCTCATAAAACATTTATGAAACCTGCAATAAACAAGGCTGATAAGCAGCAGGACACTGGGTTTCGGGAGTCAGCAGCTTCTTGGGGAAGATCTTCCTCTAACTCTGAGGCTCCTTTGTTTAAATAGCAAACACATGCCACCAATTGCACTCTGCCATAAAAGTTGGGAGCAGGGAATTTTCACCAGCCCTCATGTATGCTGAATTTGCATGGTAAGTACTGGGCTTCGACATGTGCCTCTCCTACTCACCAACTGTCGAATAGAAGGGAGAAGTGGGGAAAAAGAAAGAAATCAAGTAACATCATAATTGGTGAAGCAAAGAGAAAGCTATCTACAGACAGTGGGACTGTTTCTAGTATGAGGGAGAAATGGAACTTTGGACTGAAATATTTTTGCTGCTTTCATTTCTAGTCCTGATGAATTCTGTGAGATTTTCTGGGCTCAGTCTTGTGGCTAAGCATGGGATGGCAAATAATGAAACTTCCCTCTTGATCCCACCCTCTTGTGTGACACTGGACATGTCTCAGCCCCCCTCTCTCCCTTATTCACTTTATAAGAAAACAAAGTTGAGCTTCCTCATGTGCTCTCTGCTCTTCTACATTTGTTTCTAAGAAACGAAATCTCTAATGGAAAATTAGGCGCTCAGAGTGCCCACGCTGGGACACCTCAGAAAAATGACCACACTGCAATCTTTGCTATGCATGGAGCCCAGTGTCTACCTCAGCACACAGAGACCTTCCTGAGAGGGAAGTTCAATAGCTTTACCACTTTGGTGACCATGTTGATCACCAACTGGGCTACTTCTTGTTCTCTGGAAAAAAAATTGGCCTAGAAAATGTTGGTTTGTATTCACAACTCAAAGCATTAGCACTAAGGTCAAACCGTCTTTCCTTTGCTGTCATAAGGACACAGTTTTGCTGCTAATTCCAGCTATCTTTTCCTTTTTTTTCCCCTCCAGAGACACAAAACAACAGGTGAAATGATACTTGGGAATCAGAAACATCAGGTGTTATCTAGCCCACATGCTTATTTTAATTTGCTTGTGTTTTCCATGATGACTTACTCATGCAGTTGGGGTGCAGACCACTTTTGGTTCTAATAGCTTTTTTCAGCTTGTTTCTTAGTGAGTAATTAAGAACATACAGACTATTCCCTACCATAACAAGATGTATTTATAGCTACATTTTTATTTTATTGAGTAATCTCCATAAGATAAGCTGCTGCCATATTCTGTATTATTGTATTATTTACCAAGTAAACTGCTAAGAGTTTGGTGGTAGAACCATTTTCACTATCTGTTAATTCAGTCTTTTGTCAGGCCATTCAAGTAAGTAATAAGAACAATTGTTCAGTGCTAGTAAGAAATTTATGTCAGGGCAATTCCAAACAACATAGATAGATGCAAAGATACCTTAATTAAATGTGTTATCAGCTGCTTATAGTAATAAAGTACTAATTCAATCTGTGTGTATAACCACAAAGTAACTGTAGTAAATTTCAGATTTGGTAATAACCCACTACTGTATACCTTAATTAGGTGATAAAATAACAGTGACTGCTTAGAACTATATATCAGAAATACAACATGTTTCTCAGCCAAAACATTTATTTACCCGTGAGGTTTTGAATGAAAATTGCAGGGGTACCATAGAGCTGTCTGTATTTTCCAGTTTGCAGTACTGACTGATTGCAACACCTGTGCCACAAAGCATTTAAGTGACCCTGTTCTCCCTGCTTCATTGCAAGTGACCTCAGGATGGAAGAGTCTCCCCTTGCCACAGCCTGATGTAATTAGTTGATTGATCAAACACTGTCTCTCTGTAGCACATCTGTTCTATCAAAAAAGTCTTTTAAACACTCACATATTATCCAACACCTCTCAGAGGAATGCAGGCAATACATTTACTCTGTCCTATGGCAGTTTACAGAAAATAGGTCGAATATGGCCTTTTGTGCAAACTGTGTGCCTGTTGCCCCGCATGTGCGGCCTCCCAAGTGAAGCTCAGCAGTCTGAAAGTGACTATAGATGATGAAATTACTGACAGGTAACAGCAATAGAACAAGAGGAAATGTCTTCCAGTTGCACCAAACTCAGGTTGGATATTAGGAAAATTTTCCTTTTTAAAAGAGTGTCAGTGCATTGGAATAGGCTGCCCTAGGAGGTGGTGGAGTCACTGATGTGGCAGTGGACACGGTGATGATGGGTTGGTGATTGGAATAGATGACCTTAGAGATCCTTCCCAACCTTAATGATTCTGTGACTCTGTGATTCTAGGGTTTGCTCTTGTGTTTGAAAGGAGGGTCTGAGATAAGTAAAGCTGGCAAAGAGGTGGGAATGTTCCCTTCTGAGCAGCATGGCTGCAGGCAGGCCATGGCAGGCAGGGCTTTCCACTTCCACTGCGATATGGGATCACATCGTGTTAAATCACCTTCATGAAAAACCCCACAGACCATGAAGGTGGTATATGCACAACAATATACACAAACAAGATGTCTAGAGGCAATAATTTTAAGATTGGTACAGATTCTAGACAGCACACAGCTACAGCATGTCTTCTGAATGCAGCAGCAATGGGTGGTGCTGTGCTGTGGTGCAGGGATGGCAGGTACATCCAAAGGAGGTCTGCAATATGAACAGGAGGGCACTTGTGTGACGATGGCACAAGCATTTCCTGCACTATGACCAGGCAGTGCAGTGTGACTAAGCAGTTATATGAGTCCTATAAATCAAAGGATGGGCAACTGCTATCTATTCCTCTTTTTTTTTCTCTTTTCAGCTCTTCTCTCCTCTCTATTTAAAGAAATCAGCTACCAAAATTACCCTTTGCTTTCCTCTGTCTCTTACATCCAGACTTCTACATCTCAGTGTCTAATTTGTCTGCCTCTCTTCACATCCTGCATTACCTCAGCATTATCTTGTCTCTGATACCATTTCTCCCACTTTCTCCCTTTTAACCACCCATAGGCTTTCTTGCCTCTATCTGTCTACATGAAGCAGGCTACACCACGGGCTGTATCGAGGCTGCTTGCTCAAAGGGCCTTATTTAAGTGTGCCACTGACTGAAAAGGGTAATGTCTGGCAGCCCCGGAGAGCAGTCTGGGCTCCTTGTCAGTCTCAACCTCAGAAATGGTGCTGGCCACAATAACTGAGCTGGGAACATGTGGTAGAAATGCAGAGCATCTCTGTACATCATGCACTGCAGTGTAACCTACAGTACTCTCTCCTCAGGAGCAGAAATGAGCAACGCTCTGCACGTGGGCTATCCTCTGTTCCCATACAACTCTCAGTGGCACCATTGAGTTTCCCCATACCTTCAGAAATTTAGTGCACTGTGGATCATTTTTTGCTTTGCTACATACCAAGAGGGTCTCTGTGCCAAATCCAAGTGACACTGAATGGTTAAGGTATCTGGAGTCAGTGTGGTGTGTTCTCCCACCAGGCAGCAGCCCAGATGAGTCAGGATTCACAGAGCTGCCAGGGTTTGCTCATTAAAAAGCAGAATTTGGAGACATTTGCAAAGGACTCACAGCTCTCTGTTTAGACCAGTTTGACAAGGACACATCAGCCGTATTCTGCTGTTGTACAGAGTGAAACAGCTCCATCTTCAAGATCTAAAGGTGGATTCAGGGAAAGAATTTTACCCTGTGTGGACACAGACACATGCTGCTTTTTCACAGGCACCGGAGAACCCACAGAGCAGAGAGATGCTGGCAGTGAGCTTTGTTCTTGCATTCATGAAACAGCTCCTAATTTGCCCAAATTGCTCTTTCCTGGGCACATGGTGCATTCATGTATTATTGACTGCAGGAAAAGAAGCCTTCACTGCAAATGTATATTTTATACCTACATCACTGCCTGTGATGTAGTTGGTAAAATGAAGTGGAAGTACAAATGAATTACATTCATTATCTCTAATGAGTAAAATTTGCTTACCACCAACCTGTGAGTAACACCGAAGATTATGGATAAATGCAACTCAAGTGATTCAGCTCCCAAAACTGCAAAGGTTTTCAGAATATGTAACCAGACTGTTGGCAGTAGGTGATGAAAAGGCTTTTGTCAGTAGCACATAGCATTCTTTGTACCAGTTAGTTCCTAGTGATTCCATACAGCACATAATTGTCATTTTAGCAAAACGTTAGGATTTGAACCAGCAGAGAATGCTCAAAATTTTTACTGGTCTCATGAAAACGTCATACCTCTCTGTGTTTTGAAAAGAGTAGGATTATAGCAGATAGCATCCTTATTACAGCACATATTTCCCACTTCCCCAGCCCCATGGAAACCAACCCCTTTAATGGGCTCTGGCCAGCTGCGGCTACACACTATGCAACACCTGGCATTCTACAGAAGCTCTGCAGTGCTTTGATTAACACAAGCAGAAGTGAGTCTGTTTGGTGTAACCATCAGGTCTGGCTTTGGTTTCATTCTGGGATGGTTGTCTGCTGCTTCACACTTGTGCCTGTCAGAGCCCTTATGCATCGTGTGGGCAGCACACAAGTTGGTGGACCATAAAATCTGCAAGGATGGAAATAAAACAAAGCCACTGAAACTGGGTGATGATGGTAAATAAATCTTCAATTTCCCATCTTCATAAATGTAAAAGAATGAAAGTCTGGCCTGAATGGCTGTTCACTAGTCACAGTAGAGATTCAGAGGGCAGCCAGGCTCCAAGGGCTGCTGTGTCAGAAAGAGCTAATTCTGCTCTCTCCTTTAGATCCCATGGCGGTGTCTTTATTAGAAGTGAGGCAGAAAGTGACTTCCATGAGTTTTTCAGTATTGAGGAGAAGCATTGTCATATGATGATCACAGCCTCTTCACCCAGCAAGGCTGTTTGGTTCAGACTCCTAACCTCACCTCTTTGGGGATTTTTCACTGTGTCACTTCCATGGGATTTGAGGCACATGTCTATGTCAAAATGATTGACATAATAGTTCTGATTCCACTTGTACAAAATTATTTACAATTTAGGAGAGTACTTAAATTCAGAGTTCAAAATTTGAGCAAATCACCAGTAACTTCAGGAAGAGATTCCAGAGCCCTGAGCAAAGAAAGATAGTAAATGACTGTAAGCGAAGACCTTCCAGAGTCATCTTCTCTATATGCATAAATCTTGTAAGAATTAAACCTGAGATGTGCTCACAACAGTCAGAATTATATTTGGTTTTGGAATCAGCTACAATCCCTGTTCCCCTGCACCCCAGCAGTTTCAAAGCTGGGGCAGAAGAACTATCGGTGTGCCACGAGCTGCAGCTGGTGTGTATGCAGAACATGCTATCAGGTGCTGTGCTCAGCTCACCCCCACAGTTTTACACCGGCCCACTGACGGCTGATGTAAAACATTTGATCTCGTTAGCACCTGAGCCAGCTCCTTCCTTCTCACCCCGTGTCCCCTGGGCCCACTGCTGCTGGATTGGCAGAAGCAGGAGTGGCTCCACGTCCCTGAGAGGCCAAGCAGTGCCCATGGGCCATCCCACGGTGCCGTATATCGCTGAGCTCTGAACTGCAGCCAGCTGGCTGGCTGTCAGCACGCAATCCAAACACTGGCCAAGGCTGTACTGGCTTCAATAAAACCTTCAGGGCTGCAAAACAGGTCAGAGATCTCAAAGAATATAGCTTTGCCTAGGTAATGATTAACAGGATGGTGGCAAAAGTCCCTGAGGCTTTGACTGGCACTATGTGCACACATGAGTACACCAATGGGAAAAATTATCCCAGAGAGCCCCTTTGCAGGGGCAAAGCTTCCCTCATGGTGGGCTACCTTCAACAGACACCATGGCTGAGTACCCCTGGTTTCTTTTGGGATTGCAGAGTTACATTTAAACCAAAGAAGAGAAGCAAGGTTGGAAGGTCGGGCAGGGTTGCTATTTCCCTCACTTGAAGAATAAACCAATATGCTAGACCAGATTCCAGCCTCCAATACACATATTAAGTCTGGAGCCTTCCTAAATTCATAACTGCTGACTGAAAGCAGAATCTGCAAATCTGACTTGAACATAAACTTTGAGTGCTGTGTTACACATCAGTGCATATCCAAAATACAACTGGTTACATGTGAAATTCTTTATTTACAAAGGGAAATAACTTCCCAGTTGATGGAGGATCCCATACAAATGTTTGCCTTGTTCGTAACTTCTACTCATTGCATTTTGAACATTGTAAAATAAGTCTAGAAAATTGTCCCATGTTTTGCAAAGTACATCATCCTACCTTTTAGGAAAACATGTTTTTAAAAGAATGCAGCTGCACTGCACAAACAGGTTATTTTTTACATATAACTGTGGATGTGTCTGTGTATATATACACTCATATAATAAGTTTATAGAGGCATGTAAATGTATTCCGTTGTTAGATGGACTATCAGAAAGAATAACATTCATAAAGAGATCTGAATCGTTGAAAGTACCTATCTTGCACTATATTAAAAAGTCCTCGGGTGCATTAAAAAGAGTGCGGCCAGCAGTTTGAGGGAGGTGATTCTCCCCCTCTACTCTGCCCTGGTGAGGCCACATCTGTACTGTGATCAGTTCTGGGCTCCCCAGATCAAAAAAGACAGGGATCTCCTAGAAGGAGTCCAGTGGAGGGTCACAAAAATGGTGAAGGGCACAGAGAATCTCTTCTATTAGGAAAGGCTGAGAGACCTGGGTCTGTTCAGCCTGGGGAAAAGAAGACTAAGAGGGGATCCGATTGATGTTTATAAATATCTGAAGGGAGGTGGGAGAGAGAAGGATAAGGAGCAATGGCCTAAAACTTGAACATAGCAAGTTACATACTAACATGTGGAAGAACTTTATGGTAAGGATAGCAGAATACTGGAACAGGTTGCCCAGAGAGGTTATGGAGATTCATTCCATGGAGATCAAGATCCATCCAGAAGCCTATTGCACTACATATTATAGGGAACCCGCTTTAGCTGTAGAGTTGTACTCAATGATCTCTTGAGGTCATTTCCGACCCTTTCAGTTCTGTGATTTCTACGATTTCTGCTTGTTCTTTCAGTTGCAATTGCCTAGGCATGGCCCTGCTCTGTGCTCCCAAGGCACCTAAAGCCAGTAGTGGGGTGTTGGGAAGCATGAAGAATGCCAAGTCAGGCCCACTGCAATCAACATTTCCTTCCTTTGTCAGGATCTTGGTTGGCAATCTGATCTTTGCATGAGTTTCCTCTACTCCAAGCCAGTGTCAATAGAAAAGCAAGTGGATAAAATGTAAATACACACCGCAAAACTCCCAAGTTGAAGTGGATAACATTCCTTGACCTTCCCACTCATAAAGCTGCTTTACTTCCTCCTCTACAATGAAGATTAGATGTTATATAGTGTTTACATTCGTTTATATGGCCACATCCTCCAATCTTTTATTCAGCCAAACCTCTGCCAAAGCCCAGGTGCGGGTTTGAAAGGCGGTAGAAGTTGTGGCCTCCCGTTAACACCTCCTGCCCTGGCATTCAGCCTTGCTCATGTGCTCACCTGAGACTGGAAGGCTGCTATGGAGGAAAAGACAGTGATTTCTGGGCTGGGGGAATTCAGGCCCATGAAAGACCACTTTGTTTAGATCAGGAAAGTGAGTGGAGGGAACAGAAATGCAGCTGAACCCAATCTCATCATCAGGCTGTTTTTGTGCATATTGTTAAACCTTCTTTTGTATGCATATGAAAGAGGAAGACAATACCATAGAAGCAATCACTGGAATTGTGACTCCAGTTCTCCAAGCACTTATGACAGTTTGAAAAAGCAGCTCTTTGGAAACAATGGGCCAATGCTGGTGAAACATTGAAGGGAAAAAACAAGCCATCCAAATTAATGGGATACAGCCATTCCATTTGCTCTGCACTTGTCCTTAGCAGAAGTATCAGGAAATTTCTGTAGTCTGGCAAAATAAATTGAATACAGACACAATTTCCCCTTTCAAATAAACAGGGAACTGATCATTAGTACTTTAACTCTGCTGACTAGTTTATCTCTACGTAGATAAAAATTTAATTTGTTTTATGGTATTATTTAGATTAACTAGCTGGTGCTTGCAGGCACACTAAATATGTAGAACACTACAGATGTTCACACCACAAGCTGGAAGGGACCTACAAGGATCATTTTGGCCAACCTTGGCTCCACACATCACAACTCAACATTCAAACCTTATTCCTGAGTGTTGTCCAAACACTTTCTAGAACTCATTTCATGCAGCTTGGAGTAGTTTCAGAGTATTTTACATGAAAGGTTAAAATGTTCTGTACTCCATTCTTTTCTTTGCTGAGGATCAAACAGATGTTTCAGACCGATAGCTTAAGTACTGTCCAATAATGAATGTAATAGGACAAAAAAAGAAGTTGCTTCAGACAGCATTCCACGTTCACACATCCCACACCTTTCCCTTCCAGGTAAATCTTTGAGAAGGAGCTGAAGTCAGTATTGAATTGTTTTTCAGTTACTTGCTCATTTCTGCTTTGTAATTAAAATATTTATTGATGACCACTCTTGTGTGTTATGTCCTCAAAGAAAAAAGGCTTTAAACCTTGTGTTATCTGATTTTCAGGAACTAAGAGCACATCTTCTTTCCTTTCATAAGCTGTGCTTGTGTTTTCTCTGGCTGCCTGTATTTTGCATTTTTCAGCCTCTTCATTTGCTTCTTAGCAACACATTTTCAAAGCAACAGCACCCACACTTTTGCCATTATGCCTCAATATTCAGTCTGCAAAGACAAAAGAATACAGTTTTCAGTTTAGTTGATCGTTATGTCATGGTAATGGTAAGAGAAGCAACTTGAGAGGAAATAACAGCATGTCTAGGTGCAAGAAAGAAGCAATGCTGACCACCTAGAACCAGGAAAAGCTTCCCTGTCCTAATTCTATGATTCTATAGTTGCTGGAGATTAAGGAGCATTTAGGCAATGCTCTCAGACATAGGGTTTGGATTTTAGGTGGTCCTGTATGGAGCCAGGAGTTGGACTCAGTGATCCTTGTGGTTCTCTTCCAACTGGGAACAAGTTATGATTCTGTGATTCAAATTCCTACCATGTTTCTAAGACGGTGACCTTTCCCCTTGTCTCCTTCAGATGCCACATTGTCAGAGGTCTTTGCAAGAACCAGCCAGCCTGCTGGGGCACTGGGAACAGCTCACTCAACCAGATGAGGGTTTACGTCTGAGCCTTGAGGTTCCTCCTGCAGAGCACAGAGAGAACAGTCCCATCCAGCTCCACTTGTAGAAAAGCCACCCACAATGGGTCAAAAGAATGGTTTCCAAGAAAGACTTCCTCTCCAAAATGCTCAAGCACCAATTTAATTTAAAAGGCTCAAAGTCTCTTCCCTTTTCCAGTAACACATCCACTGAAGCCCTTGGAGACATCACTGGTGGGTTCCCATTTCCCATTTCATTCCCACTTCCTCTGGTATTTAAACTGTTCTGTCACACATTCTTCCCTTTGGTCTGACTTTGTTCCACTGTACAGAGGCTTCAGCCAAAGGTCTTGGGCCTGGGCAGATTGAAAAAGGGAAGAAGTAGGCTGTGCACTAAATAGAGAAGGAAGGAGTCAGATGGTCCAGTTCCTTCTTTGGTATTTTACTCCAAAACAGACAGAAGAAGTTACTAACGCCAAACCTGGAAGTGCTTCATTGCACTCTTCTTTCTGATGCAGAGGCACCAGCTGCAAGGTGGCCCATACAGAGCTTCTAGGAAAACAGAGATGTGGGTTGATGTTCATTCAGGCAGAGACTGGACTTGCACCTCCTCCACCCTCGAGGTGTGCACTGACCACAGAGTGGGGCAGGCAAAACTGGGGGAACCATTCAAGGAAGGTGTTGTGGCTTTACTTGAGGTGTCACTAGGGACTGGTGCTCACAAAGACAACCTGAACAGCAGATATCTTTTCTGGCTCTAGAAGGTAAAAAAGAGCTATGATTCGGGTATAAAAGCATTGTTTTTCTGCAGTTATGCAATGACATATTCTAAATGAGGCTGTTGCATCATATGAACAGTGACACCAGGTTCCATACACATGGAGATTTTTCCTTGAATAACCCAGCCTATCTTCTAAACTGGGAGCTGTAGGTCTACCTGTGGACTGGAAATTAGAGATAGGCGCTTAAATATTTTATTCACCTGTAAATGCCAGCACAGGCTCTTTGTATTTCCTTGCACACATCTGGAGTGGCTTAGCCCTCAGTGGCAGCTTGACCTCCAGTCCTACAGATACTGCTTCTTCCATTCCAGTCTGATCTCCACTGTCTGCTGTGAACCTGCACTGTCATGCATGGGAACACACACCTCTAAAAGATTTCCTCTGGGCTTAATGAATGGTACACACTGGCCTCACTTAGCATTTACACAGCATTAACAGACAGGAGACAGAGGATATTGCTTTATGGCTAGAAAGATACAGGGAAGGCTGACAAAGATGATCAAAGGTACAGGGAGGCTTCTGTGCATGGAAAAAACAAGTTGAGAGAGCTCCTCAGCCCCCATTCCCCCCCCCATTCCACACCCCACCCCTCAAAAAAGTAAAAATAAAAATAGAAAAAAAAATCAGGAGGAGTTATAAATTACAATTAACACAAAGAAGATGAAGAAAGAATTACTTGTCACCTCTTCTTAATGCAAGAACTAAGGAGACTCAAAACCAGCAGGCTGGAATCTGCAGAGAAAACAAAAAGATATTTATGTTATACAGACTGGAATTTATGCAGATGCGCTGTGTTTAAATCTATGGAACTCCCTGTGACAGAATATATGGTAAATGTACACTGGTTCCAATCTGTTTGGACATCCTCATGGTGAAGAAGTCTATCCCATGTTCTAAGACCCCAAAAGCTCCGAAGCCATAAATAGCTGCATGCTGGAACAAATCTATTTTGAAACATCCAATTACTTAGTCCTAATTTTCCTTGAACCACTTCTGTTGGTTTTCTCCATTGCAACAGGTCATCAACACAACCTTAACAAAACTAAACATCGTTCTCTCTTCAGCCACCATTGGGGAGAGGATGCTGGGCTGTCTGACACTTGCCCAGTGCAGCCATTCCTACCCTCTCACCCTGCTTTATCAGCAAGCAGGCCTCTTCTAAGTATATTGAGAATGGCACAGTGACTTGAGGAACTGGGTCAGGGAACTCCCATGATACCACTTTACAGCTGCTATACAGAGTGCTAATAGCAAATAATCATGAAGCTGAAAATAGGACTGAACAGAGCCGTGCTTTTACCATCTAGTGACTGGCTGTGCTCCTTGCACCCTGAGATGCTAAGGAAAAGGAAGGGGAACACAGCCCCCTAATCCTAATCTTCTCCTCCTGACACCTCAGCCCCAGCAAAAGGCAGTACAAGCTCCTTAATATATAATTTCCCCTTTGCCTCTCCATTATCTCTTTTTCTCACCCGCATGCTTCAGAAGATTCATGCTCAATCGCCATCATGGCAGAGCAGCATCCACTAGGCCAGCAGATTTTTAGAAGCAGATGGCCAGTGGGGAAGATAAAACTACTCTGTTTCTGCACAAAAACACGGCAGCTTGGAGCCGAGCACTGTTCTTTTTCTTTCCTCTTTCCCCTGAAAGCAAATACTCTGCAACATCAGCAAAACATCCATTCTATTTTACCCTTGCAGCAACCTATGATTACAACACTCATAATCAATAAATCCGCTTCAGTTTGGCCTCCAGCGCTGGCTTCTCAATCCCACCATTTAATACAAATGATAAGATGTAATCACCATCCTGCCTGTGCTGCTCTCAGTGCAGCTGCCAAGAAAATCACATCACAGAAGCTCAAAAAAGCAAATGTAGCTGTAAAATGGAGGTTTTGGGTGAGGGCAGCAGCTGTGAGAGCCCACAGCTATTTGACACCTCAGGAGCAGGCGCAAAGAGACATGGGTTTGCTTCATTTAGGGTGAAGCTGTTTCTACTGCAATAGCAGCCACCCAGCAGCCCCCACACGACCAACATCATCGCCTCATTGCGGAGCAAGGCTCATTGCTTTCTGTCCCTTTTGACCACAATGCTGCTTTGGAGCCTGCTCAGGCGGGGGCTCTCCCATGCAAAGGAGACGTAGCAGTGGAAGGCTTTTTTGGAGCTGCTCAGGAGCCATGCCTACCTGCATGTGACTGACTTGTGGCTCTGAGGGACCTGGTCAGAGGGCACGGTGGTGATGTGTTGATGTCTGGACTAGATGATCTTAGAGGTCTTTTCCAACCTCAATGATTCTGTGATCCTATGGCTTCAGTAGTGAGTAAGATAATGCCTGACTCAAGCTCTTCCTCCAATTGCAGGGTCCAATTGGAGCTCTCCCTTGTTCAGATGCTTTGTAGTCCAGCAGGCTGAGAGCTCAGCTACAGCTATTTGCTCTGCAAGGTTAGCTGGAAATGTCATTGTCTCTATCTGGCTATTTTAATGACACTTACAGAGACACGATTTTCTTTGAAAGCTCTGTCTCACTGCCAGGTCAGGCTGAACTCAGACCAGTCAACACAGAGGGGACACTGAGAACTCAAGTGTTCTGCGTGCCCTAACAAAACAAGGATAATTGGTCGTCACAAGAAGCAGCTTCCCAACGTGGACACACTAAGAAATGCCTAACATGGGTCTGCTCTGAGTATCATCAGTGTGGTCATGGGCAAAGGACAACCTTACAAAAGTGGTTCATGTCAGCAAACCAGGAGGAGTGCTTGGGAAAGGGGGATTAGGATGTCATATGATCTGGACTGACTGCAGAAATGGTCTGAAATAATGATTACATTCACGCAAAATAATGGGCAGTTTGGCACTCTTGAGGAAGACAGATGAAGGTCACATGGCAAGAGTTTTCAGGCAAGCAGCAGGTCCTTACAAAGTATAGTATATAGAGTATATTCTCTGTCTCTACCAACAATAGGACAAACTAATCAGGCTTCTATGAATACTGTGGCACACAGAAACACTTCCCAGGCTCGTGCATCAGCTACAGGTTGTCACAGGATCTGGGTGTACATTCCCTTTTTTTGACAATGCCTTCGTTTTGGAAGGATGGCCAGATGCAAGGGACAGGGAGCTGTCACTTGTCCCAGCAGCTCCAAGCCTCACTGCTCACACACAGCCTGGTATAAAAAGCAGTGTGTTTTTGAAATCAGGACTTGTTCCCTTGGGTTCTCACGACTCAAGGGAAATTGTAGAATCCATATAAACACCACAGTAGGCCAACTGAAGGCCTTTGAGAAATAGACTAGACAAAATAAATAAATAAATCGTATCCCACTACTTTCAACTTGCCTTTGACTTTGGGAAGTCATGATAATGCTGGGAACTTCTCTGTTAATTCTGTCAGTGCTTGGAAACCAAATACCTTGGGGCCCTAAAAATGCCATCATCAGACCGCCTAAATAGGTAAACAGACATCACAAACCAGAAAGTTGGCAGGATGTATTTGGTAGAAAAGTCATTAAAAATAGATTGTCTTTAATAAAAGACAATTATAAAAACATGTGACCATAGCAACACCAAACAGAGCTGCAGAATGGAAGAGGTAAATATCGCCTTTAGCAGATGGATAGCTCTCCTGTCTTCCATTGAAACTTTCTGCTGAAAGGCTAACATCAAAGATTTGTTCAGAAAATTGTTATTTCTGAACTCCCTGTGCACACACATTTCCCCTGGGCCTCGGAAAAGCTTTTTTTCTTTTTACAGTGTGAGTGCTATTTCATGGGGATGCATTTGCATTAGTTTTTAGATAGCAGCCTTGGGAAATCTGCGGGACAGCAAGGCTCCCTCTTGTTCAATCCTGCAGCAATGAAACTCCTCCCCAAGGAGATCCCCACAGCTCATTCCTTTGAGTGGCTGTGAACAGTGTTTTGGTCCCTAAATTTCTGCTTAACATTGCCAAGCTGGTGCGAAGGAAAAAAAGAGAAGAGATAATGTCAACAGGATCAGGGAATTCTATGAGATAGAGATAATCTAGGTGTTCGCTCTGTTCAGTGCTGCATTTGTTCCTTCTTGAAAGAATGAGTTTATTTTCCTGTGAGAACCAGAGCCATCAGCCACGAGGCCAGGTCCACCGTTTCCACACAAGCAGAGAAAAAAAACTGTCCTACTAGTCCTGTAGGCCTTTGGTTCAGTATTTACTTTTCCCTTTCATTTCCCTGCATGAAGTATTTTCAGGTGACCCTGTGCGGGTCAATAAATAATATATCATCCTCTAATGAAAAAACCTAGCTACGTCAAAGGCGCCTTTCAGTCTGAAGCTGGCTGGAGTTTATCTCTTACCTTCAACTGGCAGTTTAGAAACATTACGACAATCAGATAAACAGAAATGAATAAGCACTTCGATGGTTCAATATCTCACCCCACAAGTGACAATAAAAAGCTCATAACTTTTCAAATGGCACATTTATACGTGCTGCATGCAGAGGAAGGGGATTTGCCTTGAGGAAGCAGAGTGGCAGTGAGCTGCGCTCAGCCCAAGGAAGTGGCACACACTGCCCACATGCAGCTTACTCAGCTGCAGCTAAAGGGAGAACCTGCAAACCCTGCTCTTCACTAAATGGTTAAGTCCCACTGGTAGGACTTCAGACCATGCAGCAGCTAGTGCTTTTACCTGCAGATCTCATGAAGCTGTAGTAAAAAGGACTCCCTTGTTCTTACTGTTTTGCTGGTGGAAATGATGAAGGTGACTTGTAGGTGTGGCAGGACAAGATCAGAATCCAGAACTTGTGAACCCCAGTGCTGTCTCTCCCTGAGTCCCTAGTCTGCTCCTCCATCTGATTAGCCTGACTTCTCATGAGACCTACAATGGGAGTTTTATAAAATCTCAAGGAAACGGAGAAAGACATTTCAAATAAAAGTGGAATGGTGTGGTTTATAACAGGCTATGATCATCCCTGATGCAAACAAGAGAGTGGGAGATCTGCAACAGCCCTGGCAGCCATGAGTTTAATTTCCCTCTCTGTACAGAAGTGCTGCATGCATTCAGCAATACTCTAAGCAGAAGAGATGACAGTCTCACCATGGTCCAAGAAGTGCTCCTTGGGCTTGTGCAGGAAGTATCCTGGGCGAGACTTTCTGTTGGGGTAACTCCACTGGCTTTAAGGGATCTGCAGCAGAAAAGCCTTTTGTCTGCAGCACTGTTAATTCATTGCTGACCCTCCTCAGCCCCTCCACCTCTATGGAAGAAAATGTTATACGCATTACGTCAGCAAAGATGTTGATTTTCAAAGCAACATGTTCAGTTTTAAGGTGTGGGACAGGTTGGTAACTTCTTGAATGGTAAATGGGAACTGTTTTTGTCATGTCTAGCTCTCCTCTTGCCGAACTATGGTGTTAGTGTGACCCTAAGTCAAGTTTCTCACCAAACTGATGTGCAGTGGGTTAAGACAAGACCACATTATACAAGTGCATGTGCCACAGTGTCCATTGCTACAATAGAGGATGTGGAGATTAGAATCACAGAATCATTAAGGTTAGAAAAGACCCCTAAGATCATCCAGTCCAACCCCAAACCATCCCCTCCACACCCACCGACCACGTCCCTCAGTGCCACATCCGCATGGCTCTTGAACCAGGGACAGTGACTGCACCACCTCCCTGTGCAGCCTGCTCTTCACCACTCTTCCAGAGAAGAAATCGTTTCTAATCTCCTCCCGTGGCACAAGTTAAGGCCACTCCCTCTCGTCCTATTTCTGCCACAACCCCAACTCGGCACACCCTCTCTTCAGGCAGTTGTCGAGAGCAGTAAGGTCTCCCTTGAGCATCCTCCTCTACAAACTGAGCAACCCCAGCTCCCTCAGCCGCTCCCCATCAGGCTCGTGCTCCAGACCCCTTCGTTGCCCTCCTCTGGACACATCCATCACACATTTTAACGCGCTCTCCAGGCGCTACATTTCCAGCAGTCTCAAGTCCAATATCGATCCGCAGAAAGTACCGAGGCAGCACAAGATACGGCGGGCACAGCCCCGCCCGGACGTGGACGGGGCAGCTCAGGGTGGCACCCGCTCGCTCCGCTTTGTCGCTGCGGGTCGCCCGCGCCCTTTGGACCGGGGTGCGACCGCTGGGTCGGGAGGACGGCGAGCACGAGGGCGCTGGAGGCGAACTACCCGGCCTGGTCGGCACCGCCGCCAAGCACGTTCCCAGAGAGGTCCGCGCCCTCGGGGACCGCGAGCCGCGCTCCAGGCCGGGCTGCGCGCCGTGGCAGCGCCGCCTGCCGGCAGGGGGCGCCCTTGCGCCGCGGCCTGACGGAGGCGGCCCCTCAGCGCGCGGGGCCCGCGCCGCGCTGCTCCTCGGCTCGAATGGCGGAGCCGCGAGGGTCGCTCGCACATCTCTAATTAAATCGCCTTCCTAAGCTTTATCCTGCGGTTAAAACGGGGCCACGGCTGTACTTACGCTAAGGTGGTCCCAACGCAGGGTGTAGTGATGGTGGAGTGTCTCCCTCATGAGGAAAGGCTGAGAGAGCTGGGGACGTTCAGCCTCGGGGAGAATGAGAAGGGGTCACATCAAAGCTTACAAATATCCGAAGAGTTGGATGCCAGTCGGATGGGGACAGGCTCTTTTCAGCATTGCCCAGTGGCAGAGTGTTGGGCGGTGGGCACAAAGAGGAACACAGGCAGTTCCATACCAACACAAGAAAGAAGTGCTTTTCTTGAGGGTGGCAGAGCACTGGGACAAGCTGCCCCGAGAGGTGGAGTCTCCTTCTCCGGAGACACTGCAAACCCACCTGGATGTTTTCTGGTGTTACTCACTGTAGAAGAGGGTCAGACCTGATGAGGTCACTTCCAGCCCTTGTGATTCTGTGATTCTCTGAGATCCCAGTGCCCCAGGTTCAGAAGAAGCTTGAAGAATTTTCACCCCTTGGGCCCCTCAGAGTCGCAGTCACCCAGCCCTTCTCCTCTGGCCCCTTCAGAAGAAAGCTGGAGTTGTACTTGTGACTTCAAGCTGTTTGCAGGACACCTCCTGCTTCTCTGACATCTCTGTTGGCCTCCCAATGGCAGCAGGGACCTCCTTTTGGGGTGCCAAGAAGGGTGGTGTGAATGGCTATGGCCTTCCCCTACCAAGGACACTGAGACCAGTAGAGCTGCCACGAAAAGAAGGGATTGTAAGGCAGTGAGGCACTGGCACAGGCTGCACAGAGAGGCTTTGGATGCTCCATCCCTGAAGGTGTTTCAGGCCAGGCTGGTTGGAACTTTGGGCAGCCTGATCCACTGGAAGGCATCCCTGCCCATGGCAGGAGGTTGGAACTGGATGAGCTCGAAGGTCCCTTTCAACCCAATCCATTCTGATCTATGAGTCCGTGACAGGACTAAGACATGATAGCATGATGCTGTATCTGCACATCCGCACACACATGTGCATACTGACCAATCTGATGGAGGTAAAGGAGAATGCCAGCAGACAGAGCAGACAGAGGAAGAAAGAGAAGAGGAAGAAGATATCAGCACACTGAGAAGGCAGAAAATGCTTCCTGAAAACAAAGGTGGGTGGCCAAAACCAGGTGGGCACAAGAAAGCTGTAGGGAAGACAAAAAATAGAATTTAAGAAGTAAGGCTTCCTAGAGCTTGTGGGAAAACAAGTGTCTGCAGCTGGTAGATCTGCCTCCCCATAATAATAATAATAATAATAATAATAACAACAATAACGACAATAATAATAATAATTACAATAATAATAATAATAATAATAATTTGGCTCCGCATTGTTTCTTTGGCAAAAAACAAGCGCAGATTTATCTTGAAGATTGGAGATGAGTATGTGAGGCCTAAAATATTGTTCTGTTACCTGAGCATAGGTCTCCATACTCCTTTAGAGACTGCACCAGCACAATAAATGCACCCACAAGCGCTTGAGAGACCCATTTTCATTTTCAGCAACTGGGAGTCTTCTGGAGAATCATAACAACTTGTTGAAGAAAAGGCCAGTAGATGTTATAATCTGTCTTTCTGCCAATGCTGGATTATTCTTAGAGCACATTCCTATAGCTTTATTTAGTTACATTTTAAGCGGTCAATAAAATAAGTTTACTCTCTAATCCATCTTTCTGAAAGCTCTGCTGATACGCAGCTTAAGTTTGAATTTGGCAGCTCCCACAAGTATTTCTTGTTCTCTTTGAGATAAGTTGGGTTTAGGACTAAGAAAAACAAGAACAAAATAAGTAGACAGAGCACTGAATTCTCAGTTTGGATTTTAAATATTGGCAAAATACTGCTGTTGTTTAAGTGCACTCTGCTGCACGGTAATATGTGTGGAAAATATTCAGCATTGCAAATACAAGCAGTAGGAAAACAAGGAAAAAGGCAATTAACTCTGGCTGCCAAGCTGTTGCTTCTTTGGGGAAGATATTGTTTGGGGCATAGAGGATGCCCTCTGTTTAGTACATGATGGATGCTTGTCTTTGGAAAGCCCAAGAGTAAATGGGCTTGAGCTGGCCTAAGTTTAGGCTGGCAATCAGAATTGAAGAGTGCTCTGAAAAATGGCAGTCTGTGACAGAGTCTGCCTGTGTGTGTAGAAAGAGCAAAACTCGAGCTGTTGTACGATGCATCCTGAATGACTTGTGGGAAGGATTAAGAAACAGCTGGCTCTGACAGCGAGGGACTCTGCTGTAGGCCTCCACTTCTGGAGTCACTCAGATGTACTGGATAAAGAACCAGTTCACTTGAATAAGGAATAAAATGGAAAAGAATTGTTGCTGTTCTCTTAGGAATGGAATGGAGGTCGTGTGGGTGCTGGTGTTTCCAGATGCTATTACTGTGTTCCTTCTCCGTCATTGCACAGTGTTTGCATGAAAGCAATTTGTACAACACCCTGTCCCCATCCTCTCCTCCCCTTCCTCCTCTGAGCACGTGTCAGCAGCAATTGCACTTTACTGAACCCCAGGGGCCTCCCACGAGCTTTCAGCGGGGATGTGCCGCTGACAACTGGATGGATGTGTGGCCAGGAAGCTGCTGCAGAGCCCGCAGGGGATGTCCCGATGCTAGTGCTCGTGCTGCATGACCGCTAACCTGATGCTGTCTCCACCAGCTGATGGCAGAAATGTTGCTGGTTGCAGAGGAATGTAAAGACTTGCCAGTACTGGGTTCTGTTCCAGGTTTCAAGAAAGGAGTGTGCTGTGCTGGTTACAGGCTGTTCTTCATCTGCTTATCCTCTCCAAGCAAGCTTGACCCCTTCTGGCCCCTGCTGTCTCCAGTCTGTCTGCCTCTTAATGCCTTCCTCCCCCCACACCTTTTATCCTTGGATGAACTTAGTGCTGTCAGGCATGCTAATGAAGATATTTCCTTTCCCTCCTTGCTTCTCTGTGCCAACACGGGAAGTGTCAAAAGCAGAGGATTGAGAGGCTTTCAGCCTCTGCTCCATGGCACCCGGCAGCTGAAATATAGTACTGCGCAGGAAGTCCTGCTCAGGCACTGACCTGTGAAGCAAGCACTGGTCACTGTCTGAGGTGGCCTGTGCACAGGATAGTCAATGCACCAGGGACATGGTGGGGCACTGCAGGATCAATGTAGGCATTAAATATCCCCAGATACTCTGATTTCTGAGAATTCTCTGGGGAACATGAGGAAAGAGAAATCAGAGGCTCATAAATCTCAAAAGCATTGATGATTTGTGGTGTTATGAGCCCAAGACCTCAGCTATTACATCCTGCAACATACAAAACAATCATCTGCAAAACATTTTCTTCTAATCTGGTTCCTGGAAACAGCTGAAACACCACAGTCCTTCTACAAACAACGAGCTCAAGGCAGACCACCAGCATGGGAAAATTCAGTTCAAATGGTCTCAGCACGGCAGAATTGTAAAGCCACCAAAATCCTGGTGACAGTGTAAATGGGAGCCTAAGCTAGAGGTGGCAGTGTTTGGAAGGTGCTCGGGAGTTATAGCTACAGATCTGCTGGATAAGGTAGTGCCATAGTGCTTGCTTTGTCCTTGATATCCACTAGCACTGAGTCAGTAACAGCAATTATTTAAATGTCCAGGAAAAAAACAAACAAAAACAAAACAAAACAAAACCCAAAAAGCAACACAACTACTAAACAGCCTTTCATTAAGTCATCAGAAAGCACATTTTTCCCTGCTGAGTCACCCCTGAATGACTGTCCCTCTGAGTAATGAGATTCTTATGCCACAGTCCCTGCTGCAGGATCCCTGCTCTGCAGATCTGTCTGCTGCCTTGCTCATCGCTTGCGTACCCCTTCAAAGGAAACAAGGCTAAGTGTCACTGCTGGATCTCCATCAATGCAGCCTGCTTCATCCTCCTACTTGTTTGAGAAGGCTCGCCTCTGACTGGGACAGTCCTTGCAAGCAAGGCTGAGCCTTTCCTCACTGTACAGACACCTCCTGTCATTAAGCTTTTGTTTGTGTCTCAGTTTATGAGCTTTAACTCCACACCATCTTATTTCATGGTTGGCATTAGATTCAGGTGTACTGCTTGGAACAATTTGAGCTGAAATTGTTCCACTCCATTCCCAAGCATGAAGTAGGGGAAACTACTGCTTCTGGAGAAGCTTCTGGAGAAGCTTTTCCATCCCTGATGCTGCTGGCTGCTCCCTGAGCCTGGTATGGTCAGAAACACCCCATGCACAGATTTACCTCTCCACATCCACTGCTGGCTCCTCCCTTACAACGAGTCACCATCCCAGGAGGCTGGGCTTGAGTTCTGAGCCAGCAGGTTCTGAGCCAGCCACCCCACAACTCTGCTGGCTGACTCAGGATGCTGCCTGGTATTTTCTAGGAGTAAATTACCCCAGCAGGGCTGCAGACAGGGATCAGCCCTGGGAACATAGAGGAGGCTGGTTGAAGTGCCTGGATTCAGGTGACAAGGGCTGGCCGTGCATGTGAGATGGGTAAAATGGTGCCAGTGAGGTGCCAGGGTGAGGAGGCAGAAACACTGGGGATGCTGCGGGATGCTGAGGAGCTTGGGGATACTGTGAGGAACAAAGGCTTCCAAGAGTTAGTGGCACAGACAGCCTTCAAGTTGATGTTTGCTAGCTTCTTAGTAAACTGAACGTCCTTCTACATGAGCGGCTTCAGTACAGGTTGTTTTTGAATAATAAATTTGCTCAAATGATCTCTCAGAGTATTTCCTGCAGGAGTTAAGTGTAGTGGTCTGAGCATGGTTTAATAGGACCAGCTTTTGAAGGGATAAGATGTACTTTCAACTAATTGCCTGTGTGCTCAAATTCTCTCCTCATTTCCAAGTTCCTCAAGCAGTGGCCTTATCAGGAGGGCAAAAGTACTTGTATGTACTTCAAGGAAATAATACAAAGAATGGACTGACATTGTTGCAACCCATACAGAAAAAAATCTATTTCAAATAATATCATTAAAGGCTCCAATAATTAATTACACCATACTTGGTGGTGGTGCAAGTTTTCTGAAGAGGTGGAATGGATAGGTGGAATTGATGCTTATACGAAGTCCTCAGCACTAAGCTCTGCTATGAATGCTGTTAGTACATGTGATGTATGACTGAAGGTTATCAGCAGCTAATGAAAGCATCGTCTTCCCGACACAGACAGATCTCTTAGTTCTTCCTCTCAGTTTTTCCCTCAGCAGGAGTCCCACCCTTCCATTACCATATATGTGTGTACACTGCCAGAGGTTTGAAAATCTTTGCGGATCTGAAGATGGAGCAAAGCACCCGGTGCTTGTCTGTAAAAGCTGCAGGAACTCCTACTCCTATGGGCACGTGTGCAATCACATCATCTCTATCTTGAGGTCCCAAAATATCATAGAAGACGCGGACTTTTGGCCTTTTAATGCAGTTATCAAGGTATCTGTAACAATTCTGATTCTTCAGGAAGTTACAATTTGACCTGCATTTTCTGTTTCGGTGTTGGAAAAGAGTTAGTTCCAGGACATGTGTCTTACCTGGCAATTTTCTCTCTTTGGTTTTCCTTTTTGTGTATGTGTGTGCATGTTGAAGATGGGTTGGTTGCTTGCCTTCTGCTGGGGATTGAGACTTATGTCCTCCTAGGCAAGTGGCCTACACCTCCACTGGCAGTGTATTGCACCTACATTGCAGATTATTCTTTCGTACAGAATCATAAAGGCGACTGAGTTTGGGAGGGTCCTCTGGAGGACATCTGGTCCAACCCTCATTCAAGCAGAGCCACCTGGATCCAGTTGCCCATGACAAATGTTTCCGCATGAAAACCCTGATAAACATATTTCTCTCAGTTTCTCATGTCGGAGTTTTTTCATTCTGCAGCAAAAACTTAAACGTTCTTTTGGGCTGGCAAGAAGCATAAACCCCTCCCCTTGAGCTTTGCTTGATTGCCTCAGAAAGAGATACGTGCCATGCCAACCTCGATGAAGTTCAAAGTACCTGTGACATATCAGCCTGTCTACCTGAGAATACACACCTTGGGTCTTGTCACAGTTAGAAACAACAAGAACAGCAAAACCAAAAACATTTGGAAAGTCTGAGACAAGTTAGACAAGAGATCTGTGGAATTCCAAGGTTACCTGTGATTCCACCCGAAGAAGCAAAGGTTTAAGCTTAAGGAAGGACTTCAAGTTGCTCATGACATTGCTCCCTTTCTCATCAGACCATACCGTAAACAGCTCATTGTGTTCTGCACTGAGACTTCTCTGGAAGGAGGTGTTTTCAAGGGCAGAATTGGTCATGATTGTGAGCAGCTGTTGCTCAGCCCCGGATTCCCCTCAGAATTTCTCTTCCTGTCCCTGCACAAATAAATCTTGTCCAGTGCAAAAGAGACTGCTGGCTGGTTACTGAGTGTGCTCAATTTGCCAGCATCTCGTATATAACTGTTTTTATCTGAATTAATAGCATTTTCCATATAAAGGAGAAGTGTTCATGCTTGATGTGAAATCACAAATGCTCCTGTTTGCTTGTTTAGTGCAGCAGAGCTGCTGGCAGCCCGCATCTCACATGCCTTGCACAAACCATGGCCCTGCCAGTCCCGTGTGCCTCTGGTGGGGAGCTGCATCCCTGCACTGCCCATGTCCACGTGGGCAGCATCTGTGGACTAACAGGAGGTGGCAGCGGGGGCACAAGGAGGGCTCTGGAGCCCCATCGGAGACCATGTGGGGTTTTCCCTTCTCAAGGAACGGCAGGCGAGGTGCTGTGGGAGGAGAGTGATGCTCCCTGCACCCATCTGCTGCCTGCAGCAGGGGTGAATTTGCCTGCACAGCTCTGGCGTTTCTGAAGCTGCTGAGAAACCATTTCCTAATGAGTAAATGTGCTTATGGAATCAAAACCATCACCTGGGTCCCTGAAAGCAGGAAGACACAGACACAGTTTAAAGTCTGCCAGTTATGATGAGCAATGTACTTCACACCTCCAGAGAATGCAACTCAGGGCTTATTTCTGAACCCATAAAGTTCCAAGTAGTATTCTCCACAGCATCATGTTCTTGACAGAGCTGCTATGCACCCCCACTCCTTGCTCATTCTTTCTGCTGGTAAAAATTATTAGTTAAAATACAGTTTAAAAAAATTCTAAGCAAACAAATGGAAGAAAAAAAGCCATGACATCAGCAAAACATACTAATTGATGGATATCAAAGGGATGCTGCCTTCAGCTACACTCTTCAAATACTGTTGACGTCAATCTGGGGCATATTTTAGCCTCCAGTGCTTTGCCTTTAGGAAGCTGAAGCCCATTACGTATAATTGGTTCCACCTACATGTAATTTGTTAGGAGGAAAGCAACAAGATGCAGATTCTCACCAGGACTGCAGGAACGAGGCATGTTCCTGACAGCCTCACAGCTCTCCTGCACACCAGCCTAGGTGGGTGCCCATGAGGAGCTGCCAATGCCTCGTGGTCGTTCCCTGCCATTCAGCTTGGAAGCTGAGCATGCAGCGTCTCAAACATTACAGATTGCAGAAGAAAATCCTGATATCGCCAAAGAAGGCCCCGGTGCTGATGCTGGCTTGATCGTTCTAATCAGAAATCAGATTCATAGTAATAAACACTGTGGCTATAGTACTTAGAACCTCACTGATGTTGGCCTCCTGCAGAGCCATGAAGAGAAGGCTTGGTGTGTTGTGAATCAGGGCTCTGATTTCACACCCCAGCAGCTCATGGCCTTGCTGGGACCAGCAGGAGGTGCAGGCAGGTCGGACCTTTAAAAGCGATGATAGATGTGGCACTGAGGGACATGGTTTAGTGGGCATGGTAGTGTTGTGCTGGTGGTCAGACTAGATGAATGAGAGGACTCTTCCAACTTCAATGATTCTATGATTCTGTGAAAAGCAGATCTTTGGCTGCATCTGAGGAGGGAGGAATGAAGCTACATATGTGCTGAACCTGACCTAATGCAACCAAACAGCCTACTGCAGGCACTGCATTATAATATTATTGCCTTAATCTTACCTCCTACAGACTCAGTCACAAAAAGAAATAAATTTTGAAGCCCCTCCTGTAAGTCTTCCTGAATCTTTGACATGTCTGTGCCTTAAAATAAATGTACTGCTTTAGCGAAGCTGGGCTGGATCTGAGCAGCCAGTTTCTTTGGGGAAAGTCTTACTACGGCTCAGGAAGGGAAAACCAGTGCTGCCCTCCCACCAGGGGAGATGCTCACCCTCTGGATGGGAGTTTGGCTGCCAAGGAGGGCACCAGGCAGCAGCGGGGACCTTTGGGACATAGAAATGTTCCTGATATGTGCCCACCCAGATGGCCCTTGTAGGCACTCACTACTGCAGCACCAGACCCACTCGTTCTTTAATTAAACCTCTCACATCATATACCTGATGTAAGGACATCTCATGTGAAGTGGAAGTAATACACATAAAGCTCCCTCAAGTGCCCGAGGCACTTACAACTCAGATTGCCAGCATCTGTCCCCACTTTCCTCTCTGTTCCCAGCAGAGCAAAATGAGCAGGGCAGGAAAAGGTTCAGACATGGGTCTGTAGGTCCTGCCTGCCCAGCAACATGCAGCAAGCAGAGAGGGCTGTTCCTGCTGACCCTCTAGAAGTGTTTGCCAGGAGAATGGGTAACGTGAATCAGTTAGAGAGGGGAAAAGTTGCTTGCAACAGCATTTCTGTGTCCAGAGAGCAATGAGAAGTCCCAGTCCCATCTCTGCTGCTCAGAACTGATGCCATTCTTATGTCTTTCCCTCCTGTGTGTTCCTAAGATGTGCTGTGGGGCTGATGTAACCCCGCTGATGCATGCTGTGTCAGAGAGATCCTCTAATGTGGCCAGTGAGAGTTTGGGACTGGAAGGCCAAGTCACTGCCTGATCCAAACAGGCCAACTATTGAGGAGTGTGTGAGTAATTCATATTAAATAGAAAGGTATTTGTGTCTGCAGCTACAAAATCCTTCCATGAGTTTATCATCCACTCCAGAAATAAATGACTGTCTCCTTGGCTCTCTCTCCTTTGATTACAGCTATGATGTTTTGGGACATTAATACTTTCTTTTAACTTGGGAGCAAGAATTATGATGCAGTGAGTGAGAGGAGCACCTGAAGATGTGTAGGCTGTGGCCAAAGTGCTGCGCTTGGACGCAGATGCTGATTGAGATGTCAGTGACACCGACCTCTGCACAGGGCTTGGAGGTAACGCCAGCTTCCATCAGCTGGGATATTGGCTCTCATAGTTGGTTCAGGATGTTTGTAGGGATTGGACACTGCAGGGCAGGTTGGCCAGAGCTCTGGCCTCTGTGCTGGTACCAGCATCAGTATTTTCTTATCAACCCAGGAACCAAAACATCCTGTGGTTAACAAGCCCTGCTCCACTTGTGGCCATTCTAATGCAAGCTTCTCAGAAAAGATCCAGCATAGTCGTAACAAAACGCTGAAAATAATCAGCAAAAATAAGCAGTGATGTGTGTTTTCATAGAGCTACTGGAGGAAGAATTTCTTTTTAATGGAAAATACACTCTAGGATGGAAAGAACATGAGATTCAGCCTGCAAAAGCACAGGTACTTCTTGACTGGGGAAAGTGCTGTAATAAAAACCTGAACTAGATGCAGAGCCTGGGAGGGCAGTGACGTGCAGGAAACGGCCCTGGGCACCCTGCTCTGGGTGTCCCTGCTGGAGCAGGGGTTGGGCCAGATGGGTCCAAAGATCAGACTCTCCCACAAGATGCTGACATCCGTTTTGATTGGCACAACAACAGCCAAAACTGTAACAGCGAGGACCAACAGCCAGTGTTTTCAATCCGACCTACAAATTAGAAAAGTGCTCATCTCTGCTGGAATTAATGCCAGGCAATTAGCACGGCCCTGCAGTAGCTCTGCACGGGCACCAGCTGGCGCGATACATTACGGCGCTGGAATTGATTTCCCCAGCGGGGAAGGCAGGCAGCACAGGTTGGGGCTGGAGGCTGGATAGCAGGGGAAGCAACGCTGCTGCCATGGGCCGTGGGGAAATAACGACTGCAATTTTCATTAACTGTTTATAAGAGAGAGACCAATGCGTTTTTGTGTTTCAGTGTAATTAGAACAAGTCCTCTTGACTTCGCCAGAGACTGCTCTTAGAGGTATAATGGCTTAAAACAAATGGGTTTTGCCATAACTTTAGGTGATTGTAACCAAATGTCACTTTATTTATCCTCCGGGGTGGATTTGTCAGGGGAATAATACCATGTTTTCACTTATCACTGCAGAAAGAGGTGCTGACAACTGTGCCCAGATTTTTAGTACCCAATTAGCAGTGTGCTCCTCTCATTACTCATTATCACAGATTCATTTCATTTTGCAAAGAATTGGTGCAGTGTTTACAAAGCCCTTCCTCTATTGAAAAGCACTGTGTCCAACTGGAGCAATGTTTGGGCTGCACTGGCACTTCAGCATATGCTGAAATAGCAATATACTCCATTGAGCTGAGGATTGGGAATCCCATGGTAGATGGAAATCACTACCACCATTAAAGGAAGTGGAAATAAAGGAATCAGAAATAAAATCAAATTGGTATCATCACAGAAAAAAAAAAAAAAAAAAGAAAAGAAAAGCAGTTTTCATCTCTTTGGTGGAGAAGAAGAGGTAATTGTCATGAACTAGGAAGCGAAAAGCTCAGACTTGTAAAGAGAAAACTCCATGGTGAGGATATTCAGGCAGTGGCATGGGCACAGGTTGCCCTGTGGGGTCCCAACCTCAGGCATTTTCGAGATCCAAATGGAGAAAGCCCCAAGAACCTGGTAACAACACAGACCCTGAACAGAGTCCTCCTCGTTCATTAACCAACTACTCAGTTTTCTAGAGCTTAAAGCAAACAAGAGGTCGGCATAGGAAAATAAGAAAAAAAAAATCCATAGGATAGTGAAGTAGGGAACCTCCTCCTCTGGCCTGGGGAATCAGAAGCTTACTCCAAACTCACCTGTTTCTTCAGAAAGTCACAATGAAGCCCTCAGGAAGCAACACGTGGCTCATCTCTTTTCATTCCAGACTGTTCAGAAGCTCATCCTATCTCTCGCTCTGTCATGCCAGGAGCTTTCACACAAACCCACTGTTTCCAGTCCTAGGGAGTGATAAATGACGAGCACCACTGCTCCTCCCTGTGTTGGCTTTTATTAAAGTCCAGAAAGCTACTTCAGAGAGTAGTACCAAGTTTGCAAGGTCAAGCATGCCCAGGGCGGGAATGGGAGGCATCCTCTCTTCATCAGCTTCTTCATCCAGTTACTGCACATGCAGTAACATTCAAATACTCAGACTGAAGCCACTGTAGCTGGTGAGCACCTTAAGCCACCCCAGCAGGGTGTTTACAGAGGCTGAAGCCACATGAGTACCTGACAGCCTGGCGGGCTAAGGGCTCCACCAGGCGGGATCTCCTGATGCTGAAGCGTTCCTAACAGAGCTATGCCAGAGCCCCAAAATGTGCTCTCCTCATAACCCATCAGATGAGCTGGCAGGCGAGTAACAGATTGCGCTCCGAGCTCTGCAGCTGTTGCAGCAGAAATCGGTGAATGATATTCCCGCAAAGCAATTCAGTTTTCACAAATGATTGATTCCTGGCAAAATTCTCTCTGTTGTCCATTTCCTACCCAGTTTGAAGAGAAAACCACGCGGCAGTGAGGAGCTGTCCCTCCGCGGAGGTGCTGGTAGCGTTTACTCTGGCTATCTCCATCACGGTAGGCTCTAATCAGAGGAAGATCAGATTTGAGAAGGGTAGGTAAATTCCATGGGAGCTCTGAAGATCACAGCCAGCACCGTGCTGCTATTTTTACTGTGGTGGGTGCTTGGTAGGTGGCCCGCTGCACGCCCAACAAGCCAGAGCTTCTTCAGAGCTCCCTCCTGCAATTCCACTGCTTGCCCAAGCAAACTGACACTGAAAGAGAAGAACATGTTTCAACAGAATGAGACGCCCTCTTCTCTCCGGGCTTCTTGGGTAGCTCTGCTTCTAAAACCGCATACATAAGGTGAACAGAACTGCTTTTTGTTTGTTTGTTTGTTTGTTTGTTTCCCCTCATGACAGCAACCTAAAACAAGCAAACAAAAATTCCTACAAGAAACGTTGCCATCAGAGAAATTGCAGATGACATCCAACCACCTGGCCCGCTGTGCCCTGGGGGGATGGGATGTCCTTGCGGCCACAGGCACCTCCTGAGCCCCGCTTCCCACCTCCCCAGTTGGCTCTGCTGAAGGTTGATCGCAGGGTGAACCTCCTGCTGCCTGTTTGTGAAATTAGGAACTAGGCATATCTGCTCCGCGGATGTAGTGTTTCAGTTGGTCTTGTTCTTGAATGCTATGGTGCAGCACTAAACACTGTGTGAGACAGAGCACGCATGTCGCCTGCAATGTCCGGTATGCCTCCTCACTTACCAGTTCTAACACAGCAAGAGGAACAACACTACATTTTGGTTTTGTTCTTGGGCATCTTTGAAAATAGGACAAGAAAGGCATTAGAGAAAGGTCAGTACTTACATCTGGCACCCAAAACACAACCAAACCTAACAGCGAGCACTCCTGTCAGCCATTCTACAGCTCAGAATCACACTTCATTAAATTATCTTTATTTCAATGTTTTATCAAAGACGTACATGGTTTCCCAATTATGTGTATATTTTTGTAAAGTTATCATTTTCAATTTAGTTGATTACATGTTGCAGAAAGGGAGCTTTTCTCCTCTACTGCCATGTGTGCTTATCAAAGCCAAAAACCTAAGGGCAACAGTAAACAGGAACAGCACTGCTCTCGAAAGCACTGTTAATTCAGTTCTGAAGCTTTACGTTTCTGTTTGCAATAAGAAAACTGTTGGTGAACTGTGAATGAATTAATCATAACCACATTTGGCTTTATTCTCCAACTCAGTTTTAGTTCAAAAATCGTTGATTTGCATTTATAAAGGAACAAAAAATGTTTTCAAAGAGACTATTTAAAGAAGAGCGAACTTGTCTCCCACACGGAGTATGAGAAAGCTCTTGCTGTTGATGTTGGTATTTCTGTATGAATAGCATTAATCATCCATAAACACAAATCTGCGCTCACATAGGTTCGAATGTGCTGTGTGCAATTATGGCACACAGAACATTTCTAAAGCTTTGACCACTGCTATTGTTGCCCCAATGATTTTAAGAAAATGAGGATTTAATTACACAAAAAATTCTTTTCAGTCGTATATAGCCGTGCATTTTCATTGCAATCCACGAGTTTAATCTTTTATCTGATGTGAAGCTGCCGAAAATTCCTGTTAATAAGTCAGGTCTATACAAACACTTGTGCTTCCACATTTTTATTAAGCACCTACATCGGAATGACCTCTGACCTCTTTCAAAGACACTGAAAGAATGTACATGGGCTGCTCCGAAAGTAATGCCTCCTTTTTTCATGATGTTGTCCCACAGTGTAGAGGTGGATGTTGTTGGTATGGCAGTAGAGGCTGAACCTTCCCACAGTATCTCACTAGAAGTTGTTGCTGTGTGGCAGATGGCAGCAGAGGGGCAGTCTGGCAGAATGGTGTCTGACATGGAAGTGCATATGGAGCAAAGGTGTGTCACTGAGTTCCTCTGTGCAGAAAAAAACGTCACCCACTGACATTCATCAATGCTCCCTGAACGTTCATGGAGACCAAACAGTGGATGTGAGCACAGTGAGGCAGTGGGTGGTGCATTTCAGCAGTGATGACAGTGAGAGTGGGGCACCTCCACTGGTGCAGATTGTTATGAGCACTCTTTTGTTCACCACTGGTGAAAATGCACCACTTATGGTGGCGACTATGTTTTGTAGCTGAGATTTTGTTCTATCAGTGTTACTGTGCTCTTTGTATCTGTTGCAGTTTCTATGGACACAAAAAGGCAGCATTACTTTTGGAGCGACTTACATGCCTACTTTTCATCCCAGGGGATTTTTATTGTAAGCACTGAGAAAACATTCAGAATGTTCATTCACAGTGAGGCAGTTGCCTTCAGACACTTGGGTTTCACAAGTTTTGTGTTTAAGTACACAGCCTGTGTGCCAGTATAGAAGGAACAATTTGAGAACATCTGTGTTGAGACACTGCAGAGTTGAAGTGTTTGCACATCTACAACTTACGTTTGCACGAACACATCACAATGTTTTTTAATTCCCCCTCATGCATTAGGAAAAACATTCAGGAACTGACAACTGTGTGAAATAACCCTCAGGTTGGCCATTAGCAAGAATCAGTGATTTCCGTATAATTATCCAAACCTCCACAAAACACTGATCCACCAAACACACAGAATGTTAATGTGAACGCTGACTTCCAATCTCCACATCTCCCTTCCGATAATTAAAATAAAGTAATGGCCACAGTGAGAAACTAGCACCAATACGAGCGTATCTTGAACTTGGTTCACCAAAATTAGTAGTCTAAGAGAAGTTCTTCAGTAAATTATTGATCACGCAGCTCCAAAGCAGTTTTAAATTCAGCCTTGAAATTACAGAATGAGAAGAATGTTTCCTTACTTTTTGTTTCGCAAGGAAAGCTGAAGACGTTTGCATCTCCAAGGATGAGGCAGGGGGAGAGCTGTAGTTCCATGAGGGTCCTTGTGCTCCTATGGAGCACACGAAATGTTTGTTCTCTCAAATATTCAGGAGCACAAACTTCACTACTCCTAGCTTCTGCACTGTGCTCTATATCAACAGAGGCATGCAAAATACCTAACTAACTCCTACTGAATTTAATGATTAATTGGATTTTTCTAATCTCTCTGCATGTTGACCCCTACAATCTCCGCCTGAAGGAGCTGACAAAAAAATACAGCGTTGCTCTTAGCACGTGCATAACTAGCCGTGAAACACCAGAAAGTCATAGAATCATGGATCAGAATCCTAGAATCCTTAGAGCTGAAAGGGGTATTTAAAGGCCATCTAGTCCAACTCCCCTGCAATGAACAGGGACACAACAGCTCGATCAGACTGCCCAGGGCTTTATCCAGCCTCACCTTGACAGCCATCAGGGATGGGACATCAACCACATCTCTGGGCAACCTGTTCTAGTGCCTCACCACCCTTACTGTAAAAGACTTCCTTATATTCAACCTAAATCTCCCCCCTTTGAACTCGATGCCATTTCCCCTAGTTTTATCACCACAGACCCTGCTACAGAGTCTGTCTCCTTCTTTTCTGTAGCTCCACTTTAGACACTGAAAGTCCTTCCTATTCGTGCAGTGCCAGCAATGGGCACTAGAGTCAGAATATGGTGTAATAACATTTTGTTCATGAGCAGATGTTAAATATCCCTCATGAGAAACCACCAAATTGAGTGTGTTACAGCAATGATGACTTGAATGAAAAAACAAAACAAAACAAACAAACAAACAAAAAAAAAACCCAGCAAGGATGTACCTAAGTGCTGCTATAACTGTTGCACACAAGCAGAAGAGAAAGCAGCCTGTTTATGCAGCATCGTGCTCAGTCTCACTGCTAACTTCATAAGCGTTGTTTTGTAAGACAGAATTTTTACATGTGCTTCATGTAGGGGCACAGCATCAAATTCAGCAGTCATTGCTGTGTTAGACGACAGGCAGGAGTCCTCACCAGAAGAACAATTTGAATGGTTGCACTTGAACCTGGTGGTCAATGGCTCGGTGCCCAGGTGGAGACCAATGCTGTGTTGTGCTCCCCAGGGGCTGGTATTCAGATCAGTGCTGTTTAACGTGAGCTGTGAGGTCTTGCAGTCCTAAGCACAAATACAGACTGTGTGATGAGTGTACTGAGAGCAATCCTGTGGAGACTTGGGGAGAGTGGTGGATTCAACCTGAGCAGCAATGTGCCCCCACAGCCCAGAAAGTCAACTGTATCCTGGGCTGCATCCAAAGCAGTGTGGCCAGCAGGGAGAGGGAGTGATCCTGCCCCTCTGCTCTGCGCTGTGTGAGCTCACCTGGAGTACTGCCTTCAGCTTTGGGGCCCCCAGCACACGGGCAAAGGCTGTTGGGCCAGGTCCGGAGGAGGCTATGAGGATGGAAAGAATAAAGGCTTTAAACTAAAAGAGGGTAGAATTAAATTAGATGTAAGGAAGACATTACTTTCTCTGAAGATGGCAAGGCCCTGGCACAGGCTGCCCAGGGAAGCTGTGGATGTCCCATCCCTGGAAGCGTTCAGGGCCAGGCTGCATGGGGCCCTGGGCAGCCTGAGCTGCTCAGTGGCAGCCGGCCCTTGGCTGGGGATTGGGACTGGATGAGCTTTAAGGTCTCTTCCATCCCAAATCATTCTGTGATTCTGTGACACTAAGCAGCCTCAGAAAGCCACAATTTCTCTTTTCTGGTGACACATGGCAGCTGTGTTTTCGCTGAAACGTTTGTGCAGTTAAGGACAAATATTCATACATTGTATCACAGATACATTCTTCAGGGAAGTTTCCCACTGAAGGGAAAGCAGCAGCTGTGGCTGCTGTGTGTTTGGGTGTATCATAGCACACACAACAGAAGATGACAGTGTTTGGGCATCCCAGGCTGCAGTCCGGCAGCACAGGCTGATAGTCTGTATACTGCAAACACCCTCCTATCAGCCTGCACAGTCCCTATCAGCCTGCACAGTCAGCTTTCTTCTCCCACCATTCCAGATTCTTGAGTCTGTAATACTTACTGAAAAGCTTACAACATTCCTGTGAGCTTTACCTTTAAATGTTACCAAATTTAGCCAAGGGTGACGTTCTGCTGCTTTATGTTCTTTAACAATTACTATTACTCATTGAAGCACAACAATTATCATGAATATATGTATATTTTAAATGCCAAAGTTCTTTTTTAACCTTTTTTTTCTCCAAATATGTGTTATCTTGCACACAACCTCACTGTGCAGAAAGAAAGAAAAAGAAAACAGCTTAGAATAGTGGCTTTTGTCTCACTTCTCCAGCAGTGAATTACAAATTTTCTGCAGGTAACATAATAGAAGTAAAAAAGGCTAATTAATGTTTTGATCTGTATGTGTGGAAAATCGCTCATGGTCTTCAACTGGAGCCCCTCCTCCTGATTTGCAATTTAGAAAAACTTACCAGGAAGTTACAATAAAAAAGTGAGCGACCATCACAGCTGCACCTTCAACACAGCCTTCCTGTTTTCTAAAAAAGGAAATGGAAAAGCGCAGTGGCCGCTCTCAAAGCCTCACATGTGCACAGCAAACACGCTCCTGCTGACAGCACGTTTCCTCCTGACACTCACTGAAGCTTCTTGGTGGCTGCTCTGCAAGTACTGTGGGACCACTGGTATTTAACATCTCTGTGCAGCCCAGAAGGACAACGAAATCCTGGGTTGCATCAAAAAAAGTGACCAGCAGGTCAAGGGACAAGATTCTGCCCCTCTGTTCTGCTCTCATGAGACCCCACCTGGAGTACTGCCTACAGTTCTGGGGCTCCAGCACAAGGATATGGAGATGTTGGAGTAGGTCCAGAGGAGGACCATGAAGATGACCAGAGGGCTGGAGCACCTCTCCTATGGGGACAGGCTGAGAGCTGGGATCTTCAGCCTGGAGAAGAGAAGGCTCTGAGGGGACCTTATAGCAGCCTTCCAGTACCTGAAGGGACCCTACAGGAAAGCTGGGAGGGACTTTTTAGAAGAGAATGCATCAACAGAATGAACAGAAATGGCTTTAAACTGGAAGAGGGTAGATTTTACCTACATATTAGGAAGAAATTCTTCACTGTGAGAGTGGTGAGACACTGGAACAGGTTGCCCGGAGAGGTTGTGAATGTCCTCTCCCTGGAGGCATTCAAGGCCAGGCTGGATGGGGCTGTGAGCAACCTGCTCTACAGGGAGGTGCCCCTGTCTACAGCAGTGGGTTAAAACTACATCATCTTAAGTGTCCCTTCCAGCCCAAACCCTTCTGATTCTATAGAAATAGACCTTAGTAAAATCTGGGTCCAATCAGCATATCTTCTCTCTCCTTGGCATCTAGCTCCTACTGGTAGTGTCGCTCATCCTGTTAATACTGTGATACTGCCATGTTGCCATGCTGAACTCAAGTGAACTCAAAAATAATCTATCTGAAGGTATTTTCTATCAAACAAATGTTTCATTTTCCAAATACGTTTCAGGTTCTGCAACAATGTTAGGGAGAATTACAGAATGGCTTCCATGGTCTCTTTAAAAATACCACGAAAGGGGTACATCAAAATGGCAGCATTTATTCAATCCTGTGACTCCAAAAAAGTAAAAAGTGCATTTGCTTTTGAAGAGAAACTTCCCCAGAGAGGCATGGGGATTAGAAGACAAAACAGCTCCAGTTCTTTTCAATGAAAAATGTATACAAAACATAATAAGATTTCTTATCTTAAACATTGATCTCCACTCTGAAATACAGCTCACTAATTTAGCAGACCTAAAGAACAAATTAAACACACACATAAAAGCACAATTCTTTAATCAGGAACAAAAGCCCACAGCATGGTAAAGTGTTTTGATTACCCCCTAAATCCTCCAAAACACTAGAAAACTCCATTAATATAATATCTTACCTCTTAGGAATTATTGTTTTTTAATCTAGTATTTTCGTAAGTAACTGTAAAGATCTTCTGCACATTCTCCGCAAGATCTGAGCTAGGCATCCTCTCCCCTAGATTAGATAACCTGTGGAATGCAGATCAAAGACACGGCCCTTCTTCCGTAATGAAAGCTCCCTGATGTTGCCAGCAGGAGCTCTACACAAAGAGCAGACAGCATCTCTGCACTTACGTGTGCCCTTAAAATCTCTTACGCAGAGCCAATCACAAGCTGTTATAGGGAAAGGAAAAATATCATTCACTTGAGCTTCTGGGAGGAACCTGGAAGATATTATTCAGCTCCTTTCACCACTGGTGATATTTGCAAACAATCTTCCTTATACATCCAACATGTACTCAAACAAGCTCCCCCAGCAGGAACTCATCAGCCACTATAGCAGGTAGTGAGGTTTAGCTCACTTAAAGGAAGAGGCAGACCATCCTGCAGATGTTTTGAATACAGATCAAACAAAGTTTATTTCTGCCTCATCAGACTCCATTATTAGAACTGGAAACTGATTTCAGAGATCTCTGTGTTTAAAAGATGTTTGCTGGCACCGCAGCTGACCTGCACCGCTCAGCTGTAACAATCAATCAGAAGCAAAACCCCAGCAAAACAGCCCTTGAATACAGATGATGGAGAATATTAATGTCAGTAATAACTGAGCACCTGGAGGCTTGCATGTAAAGAGAATAATGTACTACACATCTCACATCATTCTGTGAGAGGTTAAGAGGGCTCTGAAGCCTCACAAGTCAGAGTCCATAAAATGTTTGCACTGCATTACCAAAAGGGAAAGCAAAGAATGACTTAAGATCAACCCAGACAAACAGGAAGGGAAAAACTGAACAACTTAAACTGGAAAGCCACTCTATGAGAGCAAATGAGCTGCACCTGGACCATCTGCAGCTGGATTAGTTAAACTTCCAGAAGAAACAGACACATACATATCTACTTCACTTCAAATACAGCTAAGTAATTTTTGCTGAATAAAAGCTGAAGATTTCACATACCAAAATTTCTTTTTAAGAAGTTGCCTTTACTGCTCATCTTAAACCTACAGCTGAGAGGCTGGGCCAAATAACACAACAGAAAGTTCTTTTCACTTTAATACACTGTGAAAGTAACAGCATTTCAAAACACTCCCTCTACCTCAGAAGCCAGCAGTTGACTTAAAAACCAATTCCAGAGAAGCACACCACCAAAAAACACAACTGCCGCCGGACTATTTCTGAAACAACAATTTGAGATATAAAGGCACTGTACTTGAACACATTCAGGGCTGGCAGCCCAACACAGGACGCTCTGGATACTTAAGATTTCAAAACACTGAAAAGCACACAAGACAGCAGACTGACCACGAGGGCTCTGTAAAGGGTGCAGTACTTACCTTTAGAGAACGTATTTTATTTCATAGAAGTTTTTGTTGCAATATACAAAATAGAGGACCGTAGTCCCAATTAACATTTTACATAGTTACACAGCAAATCATTTCCACCGTTTACAACACCCGACAACTTTCCCACACTCCCCACTGTATCACAGTCAAGAAATAATCCCATACTGCTTTACATACCCAACAGTTACATTGTGCACTTCCCTGCGTCTTTACTTTTTCTAACAAAGTTGCAGTTTCTGATAAAAGTTTCATTGAGAAATTACAATTATTTCAGCTGCAAAAAAAAAAAAAAAAAAAGAAAAAAAAAGTGAAATTATATATTTGGAATACTAATCTCAAAAACCCTACGCAAAATAGAAGTCAGTGTCTTACAGAAATATGCTGCAGGAGTAAAACAGTGGACAAAACACAAATGTCTCACGTTGTGTTAGGGTATAAAGTATTTAGCAACTAGCCTCAGCCTCGAGCTACACCACAAAAAAGAAAACGAGCCAACATTTATCAATTAGTGAAAAAGAAACGCGACAGTTCTTTAGTTCTTTTACAATACTGTACCTTTAGTATGCAAAGGACTTCATCCTTTAACGTGCACCATTAACCAGCTGCCTCACCTCATAGCCCTTTTCCCACAGAAAGCTGAAAAAAGGTTTTAAAGTTAGTTTAATTCCTTAGGAAAAATCCAATTGTATTTTGTGCATCCCCCACAATGTTGAAGCCTTACTTTACAGTGCTGGTACTTGGACAGTTTGATCGCTATAAATGATTTTATACAAAAGTAGCCTAACCAGGGCTTCAAAAACTTTGTGTTTTACAAAAGCAGTTTGTTACAGTATGACAGTTGCTAAATAGCCCAATTTATTCAGTGACCCTGTTAAAGATTTGTTCAACTGAGTGAATAGGTGAAGTCATTTCCTGAGCTAAAAGATACAGGTAACTAAATAGATATAGCAGCAGACAGGAGACATTCTTTTTAGAGTTTGCGACAGTATCAATAAAATAACCTTAGAAAAGTACAGTAAGGTACAAATCACTAGCTGGAGAGGGGCGACAAGGACATCCGAGACTTGATTGCCATCATCTGGAATGAGTATCCCCTGACTTTCCAGAAGTTACATTCAGCTACTGTCAGACAAAGTACTGTTAGTTAAGTGGAAAAATGTCAAATCACAGTAGTTCACGTTTATTACAGATCAGGTGTTTTGTCAAGATTTAATTCTTAACGCTATTTCATAAACCTAAAGCAAAATATAACCAGCTGGTTTCAGATTTTTTCACCCTAGAGGCAAAAAATCCTCTTTATACTACTTTTAAAGGAATGTAGTATATCTTCAGTCTCATGAAATTCCAAGCCTAGCTCTTTTCATTGCTTAGACACAATTTGTACTTGAGACCTTGAGTGGTTTTTGAGATAGTCACCCACGTTACTGGTAACATAAGTGGATCCATTTTTAGGAGAGGGAATGATATTCTGAAAATGGTTCCAATTTGCTTAGAGCACAAGGCATTAACGAACAATTAAAGAACTATCAAGCCTGGTGTACCACCACCATACCATCGTTTTCTTCTGATATGCATTCTTAAAAGTCTTCTATGTATTATTTTGATCACTTTTTTTCCCACACATTAATGGAAAGATAATATTCTAATTTAATTAAATAAAGTACTTAACTTAGATACCAGTTCCTCCAGAAGGAAATCTCTTTATGTTATTCATTTTTAAAGACACTGTAGGCATTGCTTTTAGACTTTATATCAGCTTTCTTATTTTTTTTTTTTAACATTTAAACATAATTAGTTTTAATTCAAATCAATATATAAAATCCCCAGTACTGGCTAGAACAAAGAACAATACACAAGATCCTAAGATACAATAATTTATAAATAAAAATATACTATTACAAACCAAATCTTTCCCCATACGGAGACTAAAAGCCATAATCTTGACTGATTGTTCCTGATCATACATTATAAATAATGTAAGCTTCTTCAGAGAAGCAAAACTTACTTGCCTCCCTGACACTAGTTTGTATCTTCAGTCAAACTACTACCATCAAGAAGGCAATTGGGCCCAGATATATCTTTTTGCTTACATGGTTCCAGCCTCATTCTTCCAAAATTAAGCACAGGAAATTAAGTTTACAAAGAGTCCTTTACCTCTTACATGTGAAGTCTGTATAAAATAGAGATTGCTAATGCTCCTATTGCACCCATCTGGCAGTGCTGCTAGAATCTGATTCAAACTGCACTGAAGCCCATGAAAGGTTCTCCAGTGACCTTAACAGGCTTAGAATTAGGACCACGGAGCCAGCGTTTCCTAACAGAAAGCTCCTGCAAGAGTGGCTGGTATCTGTTTTTGCTTATGGGACGCAGTGGAAATGTGTAGTCAGCATGATACCTGAGCAAATAAAATGAACACAAGACAAAGGTTTTAAAAATCCCAAATTCTTTGCTTAGTCGTGTGCAAACCACGCTACTGCCCCTGGAGCTTCCAGCTTCCCTCTGTTTGCAGTGCTTGCTCCAATCCCAGAAGACGTGAGGCGTAACAATCTCTTCACTACAGCTCCCCCTCAATCCCGAGACTGATAGAAGAGGATGTAACCAGACTCAGAGTTCTTTGAGATGTCTGATGTCAACCCGTAGAATTCTTCAATAGCTTGTGCATCGATCTTCTGTATGTAAAATCCCAAACGTTTCATGTAAGTATATAATGCATAACGTATAGCACATTCAGTTCCACTCTAGAAACTGTTTTCAAACAACTTGCACGTGTTATATAAAATTATGAAATCCAAGTAATTATTACAATTCATCAGATTTTGGTTTCCTATCTGTTATCAGCTGCACAGATGGTAGCAGATACACAGATTCATGTGTGTGTGTGTGTGTGTGTGTATGTTCACTATTAAATTAAGTTCACTTAAGTGAACCTATGAATGCAACCAGAGATGCACTGCTTTGCACAAGTTCCACGTGGAATAATCTTAAAGGCAACAATATTGCATTGAGACTTTCAATTCATTATCAAGAATGTATGTGCGAATTACCATTCCTAATCCTAAACACTGAACACCAATCAACTGCAGATAAGAACAATTAGATGTCAGAGGATGAAGGCTAACTTTTTCCTCAGTTCTTCATTCCACTTTTGTGGAAAGATTTAAAACATCTGGAAAGTGAAAAGAGTATATTCTGGTTTTCACTTTCATCACCTCTGCATACAAAAGAAACAAAGTAAAAGCAAGTTACCTTGCCATATTTAAACCCAGCACAATTAGGCTACAAACAACAGAAAGGTTGAAAATCTTCCTTCACTTCACCAGACTTTACTGAATCTCAGTTCTATTATAAGAACAGGAATCTTTCTCAGGAAGGAGCAAGTCATTCATACTTATCATGGGAATAACAGACAGGAAGATGCTTAAGATCTGTGAAAAGATTCTTTCCTTCCTCTTTAGAAGGGTTCAGAAGGGAAAAAAAAAAAGAAAAAAAAACCTAAAAGAAATTTCCAGGTGTTACTACTTCGGAACTTAAAAGATTGTGCTTTATGTTTGTGAGATTATTTGAGATCTACCACAGCAGCTTCTCTTTTCCCTGGAGGAAAGTGAACTTTTGACCCTTATCAAGGTATTTCAATTTACAGTGCATCTTGATAAGGCATACAAGCAAACCTTTTTACTTTACCCAGCAACCCTGCATATTTCCACGTTCAGCATTTCCTATGTGAAAAACAATCCGTAATGTGACTGAGTGATAAGAAATTCTTAACTATCCCTGAGTTGTCGTGCCAATTAACACCTTAAGTCTAATACCTGTCTCACTCATTTTTCTTCTTTTTAATTATGCAGTTCTTGTATACTGTTAGGAAGAACTTAAATCATTCATTGTACAGTCTTAATTAAATTTAATAAAGGACTTGGACAGCACAGTTATCCTTCTGCTGCTGCATAAGCAAAGGCAAGGTGGAGAAAAAGAAGATGACAGGACAACTGAAAAAATGGAAACAAACTACAACACAGACTGCTCTTCTCCTCAATAAGGGATAAAAGATGACTGATGAAATAAATTGGTGAAGTCAAGACTGTTGAAGGAAATTCACTTGCTCCAAGTGATTAGTTAATAAATACATTTTAAAAAGCTTTTAACTTGTTAGGAATTCTTGAATTCCTAGAAGCATGGCTAACATTAGCCACAACACTGAATGCAAAAAGGCTCTTGTTTCAAGGATTAACTTTTATATTGTACATTACAATCTAACAGGTTTCAGTCTACTGTGACACTTGCTGCAGTTTTCTCCAGGACGCTCCATCTAACAGATTGATCCACTCCAATAGCCCATAGCTTCTTAGTAGGAATAAATATCATGTACCAGGGACTTGCTTACTCTCAAAGCAGTGGTAAAATCCTTTCAGCTGTACCCCTATGTGACATACACGGTGGCCAAAGGAACAGATTACCAAATGAAGGTGAAGGACACTGGCAACAAAAAAGCTTACTTTAAGAAGTATGAAAAGCAGAACACAATTCAAATCACTGTCCAGTCAAATAGTTAGGTGCAGCTCTGCACTCTCAGTTCTTGCTCATTTAGAATGGGTGTTAACATGACAGTCTTCTATGTCATCAAGCAGCAAATAGGGATGCAAGGGCTCTGCTAAGTACAAGAAAAAAATCCAGGATTACACAAAGCTTACCTCAACAATATCATCATCAAAAAGCAACCAGAAATCATGACTCTTCACTATTGCAATATAATGTCCTCTGTTAGGGCCACTGGAAAATACAATTAAAAAAGAACACAAATCATAACACACACAAATGTACAAATACATTTCAATAAAGTGTTGGGTTTTTTTTTTTTCTTGTAGAAAGGTAATTATTAACAGTAATTAAAATGGCCACCAAATGGTTTCTGTTTGGATGTTTCTTTTCCTTTTCTCCGCCAACTCAAATAGTTTTCATAGCAATGCTTTATGCACCTATGTTTTACCTAGAAAATTAAGGACTAAGCAGCACAGGCACAAAAACATAAATGTAGGGAAATAAAAGAGAAATAAAAACATAAATGTAGGGAAATAAAAGAGAAATAGAGATGTGCAATAAATAAATAATTCTGATGCTTCATAATAATTGAATAGATCCCAAAACATTTTGTGGTCTTCATAAAGAAAGACGCTGAGTTCAACCACAGTCTCAATGTGATATCTCTTTATCTGTTTGTTAAGGAAAAAAAAAAAAAGAAAAAAAACAACCCAGTTAAACTGATAATTTAGGAGACTGAAAGATCCTTACAGAAATGAAAGGGTTTCCTATTTAAAGTAAAACAGTTAGTTTATGAGAGAAGATTCTCCACAACTGCAGTGGGAACAAAGAACTCTAAGAGCATCCTGCTTGTTAAACAGATTTCAGGTAAGGAAATGATACACTTACCTGAACTTCACAACTGAAAGGGAACAAACATTTAATGCAGTTGTGGAACTGCCTCAACCTGCTACCAACACTCACACAATATGTCTGGATTAGGGAGAAACTGCTGTTAGAGTAATATGATACGGGATCTGTTTTATTTTTCTTCTGACACAGGCTCACACAAATACTCCTGTGAATACACTGTAACTGCTTTCCAAAGTGAACTGTCATGGCAACAAGGCCATATATTGTCAGGATTAGTAGCACCTGCTCACAATACCTTCTTTTATAAGAAACTTTTAAGAGACCTTTCAATGCTATTAGAGTTATGTGATTTGGGGAGTTTATTTCTTTTTTTTTTTCTTTTCTTCATTAAAAAAAAAAAAAGCAACACTTTAGCTTTTAAATAAAAATCTCTTACATAACATACTGTTATTACCTTCCACAATGAACTACCACGGCAACGAGGTCATACATTCTGTCAGGATTGGTGGCATCTCCTGAGGTGTTAAATAAACGAAGCTCTAAAGGAAAAACTACTCTATAAGAGAGCTTTGTGTATCTATGCAGCTGATCCATGTATTTAAATCTCTTCAAATGGAGAGCTAGGATCATAGGCAGCTTCTTTACTTTCATCCTGAAAAAGAAATACCAAAACAAACAAAAACAGTATTTCCAGTATCAAGGCAAACTGTTCTGCTGACATTAACAGAGGGAACTTATCCACTGAAGCCTTGAAAAAACTTTTGCAAGTATTAAAAAGGTGCTCAGATCAACATCCATGTGACCAATACTGAACTCATCCTGCATTGCAAAACTAAAATTGGATTTTAACAACTGAGGTTAATTGCAAATGTAATTCAAATTGAAGCTAAATGAATACCTGCAAACAACCCACACAGCAATTTAGACTTTTAGTAGGTCTACACAGCAACAGTTTGGAAATGGGTGGGCTGCCTCTGTGAGCAGAGCACAGCACTGCCCTGTGTCAGATCAGAGCCATCTTCAGCTGCTCCAAAAGGGAGCTGCTGATGGCCAAAGCTGAGCCATGAGCAGTGCTGGGCACACGACACAACAGCAACTGGGAGAGAGGAGTGAGAAATGGGGGAGATGCAGCCCTTGCAGCCCCCAAGGTCAGTGTAGCAGTGCAGAAGCAGCTCCCTGCAGCCCAGGAGAGGCTCACGGAGGAGCAGACTGCTCTCCTGCAGCTCTTGAGCACCATACAGAGCAGATCTCCAGATGCAGCCACGGAGAAGCCCACAGTGCAGCACTGGATGTGACCTGAGGGAGGTACAGCCCACAGAGAGCCCCTCCAGAGCAGCAGCCCATGGAGAAGAGCCTGCAGTGGGGCAGGAGGGCTGGGGGAGCTGCTGCCTATAAGGACCTGTTCTAGAGCAGTCCCAGAAGGATGGGCCCCATGCTACAGAGTTACATTAGAGCTGCGCTAGAGCCTGTTACAGTTTAATTTCCCATTAAACTGGTCAAATCAAAAAAGCGCTTTAGAAAAGGCAATACCACTTTGTCACATTTATATCACTTCAAGTTTTCATATCAAGCCATTCATTTAACACTGTCAAGGGATACAGACAGCACGCTGTTATTCCCCACACCTCATGCTGCCAGAACAAGATAATGCTAAGCTCTAGCACAGTAATTTGTACAAATGTTGCAGCATTATTTTACTGAAGCCAAAGCCTGAAAGCGATAAGCTAGTTTCACTGACAGCTTGCTGGCCCTTTCCCTAGTCTGAGGTGGTGAGATTTTGCATCAGTGACTACAAATTCACAACAGCCAACCACAGCTGACTTGGCAACAGAGCCTTTAATTCTCTGGGAGACATATTTGCCCATATTAATAGCAACCAAGCTAGATTTCTCTGCTCCCGTGCCTTAGATCAGTACTGCACAGAATTTTATCAAACTGCCTTGAGCCATCAGCAGTGCAGCCCAATGAAGGTTTCACATGTGTCTCACTAAGACTGTATTTTTGCAGCGTTGGTAAATATGTTTGTACAGCATAATCCTTCTTGAAAAGATAAGGGACTGGGGACAAAATCCTTCCTTCTCTTTTTTCATTAAACATAGACTTGATAGTAACTGTGGAAACCCTGCTAGACTCAGTTTCTCTCCTTTGTCTGCGACGAAACTGGGAAATGAAAAATGCTGGGGAAAGGCTGACAGATGACAGAAGTACAGTTATTTTTTATTACATTACTGAGATACAGATATAATTTCTGCTCTGATTCTTTTCACAAAATTGAAGTCCTCTTTTAATAAAAGAATTGTGTTTGATAATAGGAGCTCTCTCAGCAGCAAAAGAAAGTCACCTTTGCTAGTGGAGCAGACACTATCAAGGATAAACTTAATGCTATAGAGACAGAAGAAAATTACGATTGCAGTGAAAGTGGTCACACTGAAAAGAAGAAAAGGCTGTGCTTTGCCATTAAGACCATACCTACAGTGAAGGCGTATGTCAACACAACTTATTAATGGTTAGGGATCCTATTACCTCCCACACAGAAAAAGCAACAGAAAACAACAGGACAGACCTTACTTCGCAACCCCCTTGTACGCATCAATTAGTAAGCTTAGGCAACGTATGAATGCATACTTTGCAGATGAGACATGCCAAAAGCCACGTGTTGAATCTCTGCTAAACTGAATAACAAGAACCAGCGGTGTAACCAGTACAGCACGTCCCCATCTCCACGTTCCCATCCCTTCAACTCATCTACAAGTAGACAAATACCTTCTCAGATTAAAAAAACAATACAGAACAGTATACAAAATCAAGAGTCTTTTTGTCAAAGGTTAAATATTACACACACAAGAAATATTTTACACAATGCTTTCCATGACCACTGCCATGCAGATGTTTACCACAGCTAATTAAAAACTCAGTTAAAAAGTGATGTTACAAGTGTAATTCAGACTGAATTGGTAAGAAGTCTAATCAAAGCATTTCTTGCAGCAATTATGAAAATTATTTAATTATCTCGAGGAAAAGAAATGCAAAGAGTCTCAAAAAATCAGTGAAATTTCACCCCTATCCACATTTCTCCCTTAGTCACCGATAGTCTAACTTCTCTTTTTATCTTATTTTTGGTCTTAAGAACATTATTTTTAGAATGAGAAAAATAAATAATGATCAAAGGCCTCCCAAAACACTCTCATTACTCACTGGAAGGAGGCTCATTTAATTCAAGAAAAAGGAATGCAACCAACTTAGCATTTAGAAGATGAAGAGAGAACATTTAAGAGAGAAAGCACTTTCTCCTCCTGCCTCAGACACACAGACACACAGAAATACAAGAGTATTTTCATGCAAATACTTGTGTTAAGTTTTTCCTTCTGAGTCTGACCTACCTTTTATGTGCTTCTTGCTTACTGCGACATTCTTCACAGTAATATTTGTATTCACTGCACAGAGTTTCCGTATTGCTGAAACCCCTGAAAGAAAAAAAGAAAGGCATCACAGAGATATGAGCTTCTTACCTGAAATGTGCATATAAATGCATGCAAAAAAACAACCAACCAACCAAACAAACAAAACATCATTTTATTAAGTTTTCTTAAACTAAAATTTGCTAATTCAAATGACCATGAGCTTTTAGTTTGACTTCCTTCTGTCAAGGTCAAAAAAGGCAAAATATAGAAGTTGAGATTTTTGCACCTACCTCAAGCAATGAGTAATTGAAGTATTTTGTTCTACATCAACAGAAAGATCTAAGAAGTCTTCATCTTTGCTGCTTATCTGCAGGAAGAAAAAAAAAAAAGAAAAAGATGAGCAGATTAACAGGTTTAAACCTGCTAAACTCATTCAACTCTTATTCAGCACCATTTTCTCCTGACAGAATACATCTCCTACCTTATAATAGCTTTCCAAAAATCGTTACAAGTGAAATGTCTCAGCATGTCAGACATTTCCTAGATCTCTGTTTCTAATTTTGTTCAGAAAGAGGAAGAAGGAAATGTGTATGCGTCCAAGGAGGAAAATGAAATCCAAGAAGAAATTGTATCACAAGTCCTTAGAAATGGTGATGTGTGAAATCCATAGCGGTTCAGATAATCAGCAACATTATCACAACGTTTATTTATGAAACACTTGGTGCTTCCCCTTTGTACCTAGAGATACACAGTGTCGCTGGTGAGAACGCCTACTGCTGTTTATGACTCTTGTGTACAAAGGTGAATGCCTTCAGAAAAGGTGCCTGGTAGCAGTACTGAAAAGTTGCTGTCTGACTCAAGAGATGAGAAGGGCACAGTCGCTAAGGGCAGCACACATGAAGAATAAAATAACAGCTGTCAAGATAACTACTTCTGGGAAATAACATAACTGGTGAAACAAGGAAGCTTATGGAGCTAAGTTAGAACCTGCTGCTAATATCTGCGAGTGAACTGGCAAAAGACTCCTCCCACTCTTCTACAGATAATTTTTCCAAGAATAAACGTACATACAGAAAATGGACTGCTATGCCAATACGCATCATGTCTACAATATCATTTAAATTATAAAGTTTGGATTTTCAGAAATTTTTCAAGATGCTTTTATGGTGGGAAAAAAAAGCCTCCTAGTCACTAGTTCCCAATCTTCAGGGACGTAATGCAGTTTAGGAAGTATAGAGATGAACAATGTTTCAAAATAACCCATTGCAAACATCACTTTCAGAACGACCACACTTGAGAATGGTACTCAAAGGAGTCCATGGAAATCCTAGGGGAAAAGAACACAAACAGGACAGCTGACCTAAACCAGCCACAAGGATATTCCATATCACAAGGCATTATGTGAGAAAAACCTACAAAACTTGGGGGGGGTGTTGGCCAGAAACATGCAGCTGCTGCTTGGGGACTGGTTGGCTATCAGTCAGTGGGTAAGCAATTGTTTTGTGTGTATATGTGTATATTTGTGCATATATTTATCATTATTATTACTTCTCTCTTCCTTTTCTGTTTCAGTAAATAGTTTTTATCTCAACCTACGAATTCCACTTACTTTTTCCCACTGGGAAAGGTGAGAGAAAATGAAAGTCTGCACAACCAGCTGTTGGTTTTTCATAATCTGAAATGAGCATTAGATGGTTTACCAAGTGCATTTTTTTTCCATCTATATTGATAGTTTAAAAATTGCTATTTTCATTTTTAAGACTTTTCAGCCATTAGTATTTGAACTGCCAATTCACTCAGTATTTTACTAAAAAAAAAAAAAAAAATGTAGAATTAACCTCCCACTCTAACCATGCCCCCTTTTACTCCAGAGGTTCTATTTCCAATAAACATCACTATTTTATTGTAAATCATGCATTTATTTCCAAAAAACATCAATTCCTAAAACTAAAGTAACCTTATCTTCAACGCTATGTACTCCAACTGCATATAGGATGTAAGATAAAGATGGACATGGTCAGAAAACTCCATCATTTGCAGAATCAAGTCCCAACCTGTTCAAAAAGCCTTGTGAGTGCTCCTAACACAACATATGTAGCAGAACAGTGGTGAAGAATTGAGGCATTCCAACATTTGTAGTGGAGGACTACAAAGATAATAAAGGGCCTGGAACACCTCCCTTATGAGGAAAGGCTGAGAGACCTGGGGCTGTTCAGACTTAAGAGAAGACTCAGAGGGGATGTGATCCCTGTCTATAAATATCTAAGGAACGGGAGGCAAAGGAACGAGGCTGGACTCTTCTCAGCAGTGTGTGGTGATAGGACGAGGGGAAATAACCACAAATTGAAACATAGGAAGTTCTGCACAAATGTGTGTGGGAACTTCTTCCCAGTGCAGTGACGGAGCACTGGCACAGGCTGCATAGAGAGGTGGTGGAGTCTCCTTCTCTGGAGATCCCCTGCCAGAGCAGCTCCCTAGCCCAGGTTGCACAGGTAGGTGTCCAGGTGGGACTGAAGAGTCTCCAGAGAAGGAGACTCCACTACCTCTCTGTGCAGTCTGTGCCTGTGCTCCGTCACTGCACTGTGAAGAAGTACTATATGCTTATTTATTTTGTAGCTTGATCCAAGACTTTTTTAGTTATCAAATCTATGTTTTTCATATTCCACTATATTCCGTGTTTAAACTGAGGATAAATCTCTAGAACAGCCTGTTAAATAAAAAGGCTAATGAGACTGCACATCCTGGAAAGAAGCTCTTTTCTATAATACGGACAACCAAACTTACAATGAAACCTTGCTACATTGGTTTTTCAGAAGATTGCACTGTTTAGAAATGTCAGAAGATGTTCATTCCCATTTGGAAGAAAAGCAGAACACAAAATGCATCTAAATATGCATTAAATACCATGTTCAGATTAAAAATAAACAAACAACTAAGGTTATCATCTTATCTAAGAAGCACTAATTCATTTCTTGCTGCATAACCTGCTGCACAGCATTTTAAGCTACACTTCTAAAGAACTCTAAATGCCAACACCTTCAATAAGCATAAAAGCAATCACATATGCTCACAGTATTTGAAAATGATACTATTTCAAGTAATATTACATCCTTACTATGTCTAAGTGTGTTTCTTTCTAAGAGCCTATTTTCATGTCTGTGTTTTAATCAGACAGAAGCTGATAGACTTCGTAGATAGATGGCAGATAAAATAGTTCCCAGATTATTAGGGGCTGGAATACACAAGTCGCAGCATACAAATAAAACAACGTCTAACAGAAAATTTTGGCCTGTGACATTCTTTAAAATTCAACTAGCCAACTTTGAGCAGACGTGGCATATCCCCATCAGCAACAGCTAACAGAAAAAAAGAACTAAGCAATATTAGAAAAGCTCAAAATTCTGATAGGTCTGGAAACGAATAAAATAATGCTGGCAAAGAATGTTTCAGCTATTTTAGATTGCATTAAAGACTGTACACAGATCAAAATCCTGACAGGAACAATTCACGATGCCACAGTGAGGAACAGTAATGACATCAGTCCTATTAAAATACTAAAATAAACACATATTTAATGATAAATAAATACAAAGAAAAAATCAGTACAAGAATTAAAGAAAAGTAATTTACAGTTGCCATGAAGTAATAACTAGGGAGGAGAAACCAGACAGAAAAGGTGGTAGGCAGAAATCAGCACTTAAATTACTCAAAATATCAGGATCTACTGAAGTCTGCAGTTGCATTACATATGACATTAGGAAGCTTTTTTTCTGTTGATTTTTTTTTTCCACATCAAAGAGACGGTTATTTCTAGAAGACAGAAAAAAATACATGTGAAGTATATTGTTTTCATCTGACTAATTCCTCCCTTCCAATGTCGCGTTGAAATATGTGCATTATGTAATTAAGGAAAATAGGTATACAGTCACACAAAAAAAAAATACAGCCATTCAGCTTTTTACAATACCTAAGGCACAGACCATGAGAGAATTACTGTAATTTTCCATATTGTGCTGCTTTTTCTCAGGCAGGTAAAATTCAATTATGAGACTTTCTCCAAAATAGCTTATTCCTTTTACTGTAAAACTACTCTCCAAGAAAATTTTAGCATAGCTCACATAAAAAAGAAACTTATTTCTCAGGGTCCAGTAAGAGAAGAATTTCTGTGAAGAAAAGTTTAAGAGGAAAGCACAGTATTTTGATTTCAATTTGAATTTCAAGACTAGAAGTCTATGGAAACCAATTCAGAATATTTACTTCTGGAAGGTACGACTAAGTATGACATAAGTCTTTAAGACATTACATAGGTTAAAAACTTCCCACCCCTCCGTGGCAGGCTTCATTGTTCCTACAAATATAGCAATCTAGACTTCTCTAATCTAAATTTTGAAGTTGATTATGGCTACACCAACAAAATTCAACTGGGCATCTTCCTAACACTGACCAATACCTTTTTTATACAAATCATCCATCTGCTGCTGGAAATTCCTCCTTGACAAAACCAAAAACATTCATACAAATAAAAGATTTCTGAAGAAAAAAACGAATGTAATCCATTAGTCTGTTGCGAAATATAGTTCTGGAACAGGAAGAATTTGCTTTATGAAGTAAATACGGACTTACAGTTTCACATGTAAGACATCTGGTTTCATTTGTTAATGTTCCCTGAAAGATCTCATGAACCCACGTTGGGTCTGGGGGGCTGTTGTTTTCATTATCAATATTGCCATTGGGTAAGCGACCATTTTGCTTCTCTTGTTTTCTTTCCTCTTGCAAGATATCCGCAATTGTATTTAATAGGTAGTTTAAGAACTCATGTGCATCCTGCTGCATGTAGTTATCAAAAAGCTCTACAAGATTAGAAAAAAAAAAAGAAAAGATAAGAAACAGATTTAAAAAAATGAATTAGTTAGTAGTACACTATAAGCGAGTTTTTTTAAAGGAAAATTTCAAAGTGTTTTCTTTGTTTCAGGTCTTGAATTGCTTGTGACAAAACAACACCAAAATCAGGATTTCATTTACTAAGCTAACAACGCTGGGGGGGTGGAGAAAGACTAAGCTTACATTCATGTGAATATCTCAGCTGATCAGAATTCCCAGAAAAGTGAAATATTCTGCAAGAAAACTTGTCTATTACTCTGCTACCTAAACACTGGTGTACATATAGTGCCACCAGAGATTTCATAGCTTGCCTTGGTCCATCCTCCAGAAGGCAGTCCATGAGGATTTGGATCTCCAGTAGGGGTATTCTACTTCTGACAAGCTTAGACCATGCCTCAGATAACAAAGGGCATTTCAAATGGCAGCAGATGTTGATATTTTCACAAATGAACTCAGGACTTAGAGCATGTAAACCACTGAAATATTTTCTCTTTATCACATGATTAACAGGAACAGCAAATGTTCAGAGCATTCCTTTATTTATTTTCGCTTTCAGGGTTTTAAGTTCATCATTGCTCTGTCAAAAGTGCATTGCCATCAGAACAAGAAAAAAACATAAGACGAACTTAAAGATACTGGTTTAAGTGACTACTATTTTTCTCAGATCTCTTTAGGTAAGGCAGTATTTGCATGAGCCGTGTCAAACCAGCCTAAATATCTAGCCAAGAACAAGCTTCAAATTAGGCCTTCAAGTAATAAACAGACTTGTCTTTCAAGATCTGAAAAAATGCTTCTGGAGATTGGTGTATAATGAAAGTATGCACCTTTATTACTGACAGACCTGCTTTACAGATAAAAATGGTGATAGGATGTTCCCCATTTAACACTGGTTTGTTGACATTTCTAAGTATAATTGTCACAGGATTCATTCAGTTGACATTAAATAGCATCACTGGCACATACTTGCAATGTACAGTAATGCTATATATTAAAGCAAAACTCTCCTTACAAGTCTGTTCTCTTGTTTATGCTCATGCTGGTATCACCCTGAAAACATAAGGTGGTATTTCAAAGAGCCTCAATAAACTGATACATCATCTGCTTCCACAAATCCTTACTGATAGGACTAAGAAAAACTAAGGGCACTGAACTTTATTTATTAACAGTCACTTTTCCCTTTCTGACCAGGGGTTCTTAACAAGGAAACTTAACTGCCAGATTAAAAAAACATTCTATATAATGGTTTAATATCACAGAAGTCAATTGCTCCAAATTGCAATTTCCTTTTAGTGCAAGAATATACTAAGAGACAGGCCTTCACTGAAGGGATAGTTTCCAGGATTGGAAAGATGAGTTTAAGTTTAGAAGTGCATACAGGGACTACATCACAGCTTTACCATCATTCACTTGATTGCATCCAGGAGTAAATTTTAAATTGAAATTAATGAATACCAGAATTACTAGCAGATTAGGGAGAATGTGATGCTAATCTGCATCATTTGGAGAGGTGCAATGAAGCAACCAAGCACATGAATCAAGCAGCTTATTTAATGAACACCTACAACACTATTTTTGAGAAGGAAAAGTTCAACTCTGAATCTAACCACCTACAAAATCTTTATTTAATCAAGTACACCAATGCTATGAGTCTCTCAAGGTTAAGCACTCCAGAGATTCTTCACTGTGCTGCACTACAGATCTCTTAGGGATATCAGCTCAGTCGGTAAATTAACAAGTACAACACATTGTTCATTTCATACTTAGAAGAAATTTAAGCAAACATGACAGTATACCTTCAGCTGACTTCAAGACAGTAGCTGCTTCCCAGCCTGTTAAGCTTCAAGAGCATTAACACATGTATGCTGGATTCAGTCTTAGAAAGCAAAGACTGAATAAAGACTGAACAGCAGAATTGTAATGTGGAATACGTGAAGATTATGTTTTCAGTCATCACCCTGGTACCACTAGATACTGACTGGAACAGAATGTTGGCTGGTATTGCATACCTATCTGATACTTCCTTCAATTAACTCCTCTCAAAAGCTCAAAATTGTACACCTTTACAATAGGCAAGTAATAGCATATATGATGCCACACTATCACTGCTTAAAAAAAGCACCAAAAACATTTAATTCTATAGAAAAAGTGAGAATATCAGCATCAAGAGACACAAAAAGCAAACAAGAGCTGAACTTTCACATCAGATCTCGCTACAGAATATCTTCCAGTTGCATTCTCCTGCAAAAAAAAAAAAACTAAAATTTTAGTGTCATTAAAGAATTGAGCATTACAACTTCATTAAAAAAAAAAGTAATGGTTCCTGTGTTTTACTTTGTGCTTTCCATCTGAATCATTCTCTACACTGTTGTAGTTAGTCAACACTGATTTAATAGTGAAAGAATAATGAATTACTTCTACAAATGCATCAAAATACAAACACGTTCAAGTACACTTACTGAAGAACTAAATGAGAGTTTCCTATTTTGCACAGGTCAGAGATTAGAATCTCTTTTTTTTGTATAAGAAACATAAAATGTTAAAAATCTCTGGATACCTCTTAAAATTTGGGATATTTATTACATTACAAAGTTAGACAAAACTACTTACTGATTTTAAAGTGCATTAGTTTTTAAAAAGTAGATTAAGCTAAGTAATGCAAAAAAAGCTAATAATTTAAAAATGTATAAGATTTTAGGGTAGATTATGGCAGGGATGCCTCAGTGTGCAATCCATACAATCGATCTGGCAGACTTTTCACTGCATTCAAAGCAGAAGAATCTTTTAAGAACAAAATAAAAGCTTCAGAGTGAATTCTGATGAAAAATATACAGTTCCTGAAATTGCAGACGCTGACAAGTGCTTCAGTTATACACAAAGAGATGATTCTTTCTGGACAGCTCACAGGTTACACTCTTATTCTAGAGTTACCTCTACTTTACACTACAGCACAAAGAACGCTTTTCACCTCTAACGTGTACATATTCCACCATTTTAACTACAAAACTAAGTCATACTTGCTATATTACAGAAGAAAAAAAGAAGTTACCATTTTCTTTTCGTAGTCTTGTTATAAATTTCTTGGGAGGTATAACTCCAACTTTTTTCTTCTGGGTGGCTATACTGTGGAAGAGATCAGCTAAGCATGTAAGGAGATTCTCTTTTTTCCTTGGTTGACTCTTGTATGCTAAGACTTTGTCTCGAAATGGACGACAGAAATAAAGTGCCTGAAGAACTGAATTGCAGTAGCATGTATTCCCAAACTATAAAATAAGAGAAAGATTTGTTAGCTTGCACTGTATTACTGTAGAGAAATAAAATTTAATCTAAAGTATGAAAAAAATTCACATGGGCAAATTTTCTGCAAGTCATTTCTTCTTGACTTTTAACACTGCAAAACAGAAATATGCTTTACCATCCATTAAGAAGTATGTTGTCTGTAAATGAAAAAAAAAAAAAAAGTGAATTTGACCAACACTATACTTTTCCTGTAGATTTATTAATAGAATTATGCGTTAACATGTCTTAAAACAAATACCACCAATTTCACAGCTCCCCAAATATGCCCAGATGAAAATATCTATCCATTTATCACATCCATTCATCTAGCCACAAGAGTACAGAATAGGTACAGTATGGCTTTGTACTGTGAGAAGAGACCTCAGACACTTCAGAAATTGGTTTCTTCAAATCTTATTAGCTGTGTGATCCATGTCAGAAATAACTGGTTTAACCTCTTCTTATGTTTTCAGTTCTTAGTTTAGGGTGAGAGGACTGCCACTGTGGAGTTTTCTTAAAACACTGAATCGTGGCTTATTGAGAAGGTGAAGCTATGTCAAAGGTATCAGTCTCAAAAGGAGACAGAAAGGAAAAGAACTGACAATTCAGACACGGGCATTTTCAACAAGGTAGGCCACTGAACTGAAATGGTGCAAAATGAGACAGCTCTAAGAGCATCCATAATTCCTTCTGTGCCAGGACACTGCACATTCCTCTTCCCCAGAGTCCTTCCAGGTCTTAGACACAGCTTCCCTCAAGTCTTGCAAACACTTACACTGTCTCTAACCCACTCCAATGTGACAAACTTCCCCATCGCTTCTGTGAAGGCAGCACGAATTGTCAGTGGAGAGTCACTCTCATTTTATACAGCCCTCCTGCAGTAAAACCCATTATCTAACACGAAGTGACAAAATTCTTTATAAGGCTGTCAGCAAGTAATCAAACCTTTCAGCAGCAGTCACTTAGACTGCAAATTGAAGCACATACCTACTATGCACCAAATGTAATATATGAAAATAATGTTCTTATTTATGTTTTATATGAAATATTAACAAATAGAAATTATAAGAATTTATTGTGATGGGGAGAGTTTTAAGAACAAGTTCTACCAACAGAGAAAAAGGATGATAAGCTTTACATCTTACGAGTAACAGGAAAGCACCTGTTTTCTGCTCTCTACCAACTGAATGACAAAATGAGCACTATGCAATTTAATCAGAAAGCTGGCAAGGAAATTGTTTGTATTAAAAATTAAAATGTATACATTTATGAAGTACTGCTTACAGAATGCCAAAATACACTCAAATAATTTAACTAAAAGACAGCAAGAATAATTAATAAAAAGGCAGACAACCCTGCTAATGAGTGTGTCTCCTCTTACAGCTCCTCTTTGTAAACTGAAAAGCTGTTACTGGGCCTTCATTCCATGGATTATTTTTGTGGCTCTCCTCTGGACATACTCCAAGAGCTCCACGTCTCTCATATACTGAGTACTCCACATGTGGATGCAGTACTCCAGGTGAGGCCTCACAGCACAGAGCAGAGGGGCAGGATCACTCCCTCTCCCTGCTGGCCACACTGCTTTGGATGCAGCCCAGGATGCAGTTGGCTTTCTGTCCTGCGAGGGCAAATTGCCGCTCGTGTCCAGCTTGCTATCCACCAGCACTCTGAAGTCCTGTGCTCAATCCTTTCATCGCCCAGCTTATATTGACAGTGGAGGCTGACACAACTCAGGTGCACTTGGCTTTATTGACTGTCATGAGGCTCTCCTGGTCCCACAGCTGCAGCCTGCTTAGGCCTCTCTGGATGGCTGGAAGTGCTGCCTGCTTCTCAGAGGAAACCTCCTGGGTGCCAGTCATTGCGTCCCTGCTGCCTTTTGTCCTAGCACTGAGCAATACTGGTAACTGTCAATCTGCCTTCTTGACACTATAGAGGGCCCTGAACTGGATACACTGCTCCAGCTGCAGCCTTACCAAAGTAGATGAGAAGGGTCTTGATTTACTGGCTGTGCTTTGCCTAATAAAGCCAAGAATACCAACAACCTTCTTAGCACAATGCTGCCTCACTTTCAACTCAGTGTCCACCAAGAACTCCAGGCCCTTTTCAAGAGTGCCACATTCCAGCTGGGTGCCCCTGGCACATCCTGGTGCCTGGAAAAGGACCCCGCACTAAGCCTCCCTGAGGCTGCTGTCAGACCTCCTCCAGCCCCCACTGAAGTTTCTCTGTACCGCTCCATGGCTCTCTAGTGAGTCAGCATTTCCCTCAGTTTCCTGTCATCTGTGCAGTTACTGAGGGTGCACTCTATTCCATCATCCAGACTGTTAACGAAGATTTTAAACAAGACTGGATCCATAATTAATCCCTGAGGTATTCTGTTCTTTACTGGGCCTTCAACCAGACTTTGCACCGCTGACCAGTGCCCTCTGAACCCAATGATTCAGCCAGTTTTAAATCCACCTCACCATCTGCTCAATCCAGTCCATACTCCAACAGATTCTCTCTGTCAACCTTATGGTATTCCATACACTGTATTTCATCTTCTAAGAAAAGCAATGCACCATTTCAACTTCCACAAGAAAGGAAAAAATGACTAACTTAATTAAGCCATGACAGTTGAGCTGCACCTAAGTCAGCTCATCAGTAAGAATGTTTAATGACAGTACAGCATATAGCAGGATTTTAGACTCCTAAACCATGTCAGTACTAAGAACCTAGAAGCAGAGATATCTGTTGAAGCAGCAGAACAGCATTAGAAGTAATCAGTTTCATTACAAAAAGCAAGATGACCAATCACATTAAATCAACCTCGTTTTTAGTACGTACTTTCCGAACTGTCCCCAAATAAAATATTTAATAATTAATTTCAGACAGAATCATACAATTTCTAGCAAGATACATTTTCCATGGGTAACACCAGAAATTAAATATTACATTATTCCTGAAAACTTATCATCAAATTGAACCATTCCATATGATTTTTCACGCTTGCTTTTTCCTTCAGGCTCACCATTCTTTAACATCTCAATAAAATGGCAGACGTGAAGACTTCATCAACAGTTTCAGAGATTTTTTCCTGCACTGTATTTATCCAGTTAAGCTGGCATATTACCAACTACAAATCATTAATTCTAAACAGCGTTTTGTTTTTTAACAGCCACAATTTAATCGCAAGAAAGCGGTTTAATAACTACCCTGTAATAAGTAAAATGAAATAAATTATCAGCTCCATTTCAAGTATTATTTCATTAAGATATTTTAATACATATGCTGAATGTTTAAATACATTTAAAAACACATATTCAATGACTACGTCATTCAGTGTTTTAACTATTCACTTAGTGACAATCTTGCAATTTAACCAATCCAGTCACAACATTTCAAAGAAATAGAATTATGAACTGACACTTACGTTAACTAAACCAAAATAGTGTTCATTGACTGGAAATTGTTCTGGACCAATCTCTTTCTCCAAAGCTGAGGCATTGGCGCCCTAGGAAATCAAAAGCAGTAAAATATTAATGTTGCAACTATGCACACAGTGAGTTTAACTAGTTGAGAAAAAAAAATTAAGTGAGGTGGGGTTTTTTTGTAAGGATAAGTGCCTTTCCTCCAAAGATTTTAAAGGAACAAGTACAGCAATGAACAGCAGCTCACACACACTGTAGGCATCTACAACACAGTCACAGCTACGAGTCTGACCACAGCACACACGTGGGGAAACAAGGCATTGCTCCAGAATCAGATGTTCTGTCAAAACACGTGAAATGTGTCATTGTATCTTAGTACATGACATTTCAACCTTGATTCTCCCACATGTATACTGTACAGTTAGTTTAGTCAAAGGTATTTATCTCCAAGCAATTGTTGATTTACTTTGATTTACTTGACTACACACACACACACACACAATTACTGGTCACAGCTGTAGACCTTGTTAACACCAAACCTGTAATGTTAGATGTCAGATTGTAAGACTCAGGTTTTGCTGAACTTAGGCATGCAGAAGCATTCCCTCTAGTCAGGGCATAGGAAAATAAAAATAAATTGGAGTGAATGGATGAAACACTGTCCTGCCTGTAGCCTGAAGGGTGGAGGCAGTGCAGTTTGTGATCCAATTCATCAATCACATAAGGCAAATTAACTAAACATGTTTAATTAGCCTGTTTCTTAATCCAAAGACAAGCACATAGGCAAGATAATATTAGTCATGAATGCAGGAAAACCAGTCCTTTGAGTTCAGCTGATTTGCACTCTCAGGATGTTTAGATTGGCCACAAAGCCATTTCACACAGATCCCAAAGCAGACAGGTCACCCAGCAAGTCTTCTGCGCCATAACATAATACTTCACATGCTCACAACAGAAGAATCTAGCACTCTTCCACTAGTTATTTAAATATAACCCAAAAAGCCTTAGAGATGTGGGTTTCAGAATACGTACTGTTGAAAAACATCTCAAAGTTGTATCGTTTTAATATATTTTTAATTAAACTGTTCTGGTGTACAGTGCTTCTTCAGCAATGACGACGTTAATACAGTACTGCAAAGCAGGTGATGCAAGGCCCAACGGTGAGCTATGCTCCAGGAGTGTAACTCACATACTATGCAACATATCTCACAAAAGTTAAGAAATGAAGATCCCTCACAGAAAGCAAAGAGACAGGGCTGCTCCACTCACAACAAAAACACAAGGTGCTCCAAGAGCTTTGTTACCGACCTTGACTCCTGGCCTGCACTAGAAATGCTGCAGGCATTACCCAGCAAATCTGCTAGCTACAAAGCTCCAAGAGAAGACAGAGAAAGTAACTTCGCCTACTGCTTCCAACTGATGCAACTGGTGCAACGAACAGTGGATGTAGAATTTCTTTTTAATTATTATTTAGATATAAAAACCTCTCTCTGGAAAATTCAGAGAATAAACGTCTTTCTGCAGGTATTACACTAACTGCCTTTAATGAAAATCAAATGTATTCAACAAAAGTGATATAGGACTGGATACAACATCTCTCTGTCTCTCTCCATATAAATACATACACGCCCCTTAGCAAACTATTGTATGAGCATGTTTGAGTGTAAAGTCAGACCTAAATACATGAAAAATAGCACAAACTGCAAAGAGAAGAATCTTAAAATCAGGTGCAACTCCTTCCCAACTACATCTTTTGTTACATTAAAGATGTAGCAAACAGCTATGGCCTTTGTATCAAGAAAACTGGATGCTCCATCCCTGGAGGCGCGCCAGGCTGGATGTGGCTCTGGGCAGCCTGCTCTAGTGCTTGGTGACCCTGCCCAAGGCAGGGGGTTGAAACTAGATGAGTTCTGAGGTCCTTTTCAATCCAGGCCATTCTACAATTCTATGATTCTACAAAAACTGAATCCAAATCATAAAACCTATTTTTAATGCAGTTTAAGATTTCACAGCTGCTCTCAAACGGTGATGTTAGTGGTAAGGAAAAGGGGTATGAAATCTCACTTCAGATTTATAGCACTCCATGAGTGAATACTAAACACTTGGCTTTGCAGCTTTACTAAAATACACTCCTGAGATCGGGCAAGGTGGATATTATTCACAAACAAATCAGGAAAAAAAGCCTCCACTTACCCTACTGTTCAAGTCTCTACTTCATAAAAAAATAAATTCTAGAACAGGTTTTTAGGAAATTCTCTGTTTTCAAAGGGTGGAGTGGCTGCTTTATTCTAGCTTCAGAAGGGAGAATATAATGATTGAGACTTTGATGTTTCTGTTTGTACAGATCCCAACACTATATTTAGATTTCTAGCACAATAAATATCCTGACTTGTTAGTAAGGAAAATATGCTAAGATATGTGTATATTAACAATACAGATTTCTCATTATTCAAGGCTATTTCATTCAAGGTTCAGACATTCACATGATTTCAGAGGATGACCTTACTCTCATCTCAGTGCAGTTGTTTATGAAAGTTTTATCAGTACAAACCAGCACGGATGTTTTAAACCAATATAAAACCCCATAAGCTACTCAGACTTCCCTCTGCAGCTCTCTTTTTGTCTGTCATAAAGGATGTTATTCCTTCACACAAATAAATAAATTACTGTGCACAGTGTGTTAGTTGCAGAGGCAGGACACAGTATGCAGCAGGAGCTTGAAAGTATGTTAGAACTGACACAAAAACAACTATTTTAATATCTAAGTATCCTTTCCTCTGAAAGGTTTCTTGTGAACTACTACAGTGAGCATTACCTTTCTCAGCTGATCCTCCCATTATGAAAATACAGACATGGAGGGGAAGTGCTGTGATACCAACTATCAGTGCATAACATAAGATCTTTTGGACGAGAGTTCATCAGAGGAATAAAGCACAAGTGGAGCTATACCTCTTTACATCAGCCATGACAGACTGAAACTGGGATCAGGCCTTGGGAGATTTCACTCAAAGATGTCTGTGGCAGAGTATAAAAGCACTTCCTCTGCCATCTAACCTGGATGCAGGAAGATCCCAAAAACGATTCTCTACTTTTTGGAGCATAATGAGCAACCCATACAACAGGTGCTCAGTCTCCCACAGAGCAGCTTAGCTCTGACACTGTGCAGATGAGAAATGGGGACATCAACTGCAGTTAGTATACAGAAGATGTCAAAAACCAACCCTAAAAGCTAATAATGCAATCCTACTGGTATTGACTCTTTTTTTTTTGGTATCATATTAGTACCTTTGTATCACCACCACCTACGTGTCATCATGTCAGCGCCTGTATACACCAAACACTGCTTCCCATCATCTGCCTTCTGGCACAGTGACAATTATACAGGCATACAGAGCACTACACGCAGCATGGCTTTATAGTGAAAGCTTCAGCAAGTAAGGCATGTAAGAACACAATATGAAATCTTAATGTGCATCTTCCTTGGCATCCTGTGGTTTATCACTGGAATAGGTAGTGAGAACAAAGCTTAACTAAGCTCATCTGAATCAGACTGTTTTGAAGCACATGCTAAAAGGGCATAAGGAAAACAGCACCATGATGTAACAGATGGTTGAAAACACCAAAACACCGACTGTGATCTATTCAACTCTGAGATTATTTCTATGTAGGAGTAAGAACTACAATAAACACCTAAGAAGCCAATTACATAACAAAACAAATTTCAAGTTGTGTACTCGCTGATAATTGTACAGATAAACTGCACTACATCACTGTGAAGGCACAGTGAAAAGTCACCCACTTTGCTGAAGCAATAATGTTGCTTACTATTATTTTCACTTTTATTATTGCCTTTTCTTGCTGCCCCAGTGGTCTCACTTTCGGGGCACCATAGATAGAAATACCTCTCCTGAGACCAAGACTCAAAGATGCAAACCAATGTGTGGTAGAATTACAATGGCTGGAAGAATCAATTTAGAAGTGCACACACCTCACCTAAGCTAGCAATAACGTAAAGGCACCTAATGCTTTTTAAGGAAAAAAATAAACACTAAAAATAATAGCTAACCTACATGAAAATACAGTCTAAAAACAAGTCAGCAAGCAGGCAAACAACAGTATTTTGAAAGGGTCCTGCCTTCTTGCTATCAGCTGATCTAGTAGACAGCATTTCTCTCACACAGACTTGACTCATAACCAGCCTACCATGCTTGGAAGATTACACTGGTGTTGGCCTTACTGGAAGGGGCGCTGATCCATCCCTTCCTAGATTAAAAAAATCAGTTGATAATACAGTGGAGAGTTTGCAGTTAACAGTATTTAACAGTTTTAATCTTTAGCTCACTGAGTTGTAAAGGTTCCTTAGTAAAAGAAAAAAAATAATTTTTAAAAGAAATCTCTTAAAACAAAATTTGTACTTGTCGAAGTTCTGTGGCTGTCCTTCTCCATTAACACATGCTAGAACCTTCCCTGCAATGCTCTCCACCTTTCCAAGAAACAACAAAGAAGTAGGTTTCTGACATAACTCGTCATGTTATATACACAGAGTAAGCCAAACTTTTCAAACACTACATAGCTATGGGATAGTGAGCTTGAAGAAGAACACAGCATAGTGACTGAAGGGCATTAAAAGTGAGAAATTCAGTAACAAAGCATAATGTTCTCCTCAACAAGAAAACACTTCAAGTGTAAAATTAGTTTCCTTACAATTTGTAAAAGTAAAAATTAGAATATAAGCACTGATTTATAATACAGCTTTCACTTTCCCCCTAGAAGTATTTCAAGACACTCCCCTGTCTGTGGCACAATTAAAGGCATTCAGCTCACAATTCCACAGCCAATATTAATTAGTGCACTGTGACTGACGGAATCTTCCATGAAAGATGAAATACAAAACTCTCTTCAAATCACATTTTATTAGAAAATATAAATTCCTATTTTCCCATGTACTTACATTAACAAGGCTTAAAAATAATCAGTATAGCTATATTAAAACAGTTTATAACCATAATTTCAAGCACAACCAAAACAGAAAAACGTTTCTTAGGATACTGTTTCTGGCCCAGGAAGAAGTGAAATATGCTGAGTGGGCTTCAGTGATACTCAGTGTTCGTTTCTCTGCAAAAGAACATGCTTTAGTAAGACATAACTTCATAGTCTAGTCTGAAGAGTTTCAGTTCATACTTCTGAAATACTTGTTATTTTACTTCACTAATTGGCTTAAGATATAGTCCTAAGTATTCTAATCACATGCAGCTAAGAGGGAATGCTTTCTTAGTAAGCACAAAGTGAAACATCCCTGCATGCACAAAGATGGCAACAGCACTGCACAAAATAACCTTCACATTTGTTATGTCTACCACACCAATCTTTTTGAGCCCCACTGAGCACAGATATTGTGTTTTCTTTCACAGTAGCTGGACAGACAGTCATACTTCCTTCTGTTTTGAACACTGAAGACAAAGATAAATTACTCACAAATATGAACCTGAGACTCAATGAATCAGGGCTCTGTACTTGGTCTTCCACTGAATGAATCTTCACAATACAGAAGCATGCAATTCTTCACAAGCTGCTGCCACACATACAATGCATCTTGTCAATTACCCTCAATAGAGAAGGAAATCATATCACAAAAAAAAATAATAATAATACTGCCAACAGTATAAGTTGTATTTATCTTCTGTAATTCCAGAACACTCTGGAGAGAACACTGTTTATAATACCTGATGATTTTACTTCAGCTTCCTCTGATCAGAAGGACTTTATGAGCACCAGTACAACACATCTCATCATAATGCTTACTAAGCAGGACCCCTAAAGGTCAACACTACTACCTTCACAGACTTACAGTGAAAGGCTGAATTATACTAATGGACCAGACAGGAAACCTGAGAAATGAACTGAAAGGGTATTTGATGGAGACATTAAAAATCTTTCACTGCCTAGGGTGAACAAGCAGTTAGAATCACAGAATCGGAGTTGTAGGGGTTGGAAGGGACCTCCAGAAATCTTCGAGTCCAACCCCCTGCCAGAGCAGCTCCCTAGCCCAGGTTGCACAGGTAGGTGTCCAGGCGGGTCCTGAACGTCTCCAGAGAAGGAGACTCCACCACCTCTCTGTGCAGCCTGTGCCAGTGCTCCGTCACTGCACTGGGAAGAAGTTCTCACACACATTTGTGCAGAACTTCCTATGCTTCAGTTTGTGGTTATTTCCCCTCGTCCATTCGCCACACACAGCTGACAAGAGTCCAGTCTCGTCCCTATGCCTCCCATTCCTTAGATACTTATAGATGTGGATCAGACCCCCTCTGAGTCTTCTCTTTTCCAAGGCTGAACAGCCCCAGGTCTCTCAGCCTTTCCTCATGAGTGAGGTGTTTCATGTCCTTTATCATCTTTGTAGCCCTCCTCTGGACTCCTCCAAGGAGATCCCCATCTTCTGTGTACCGGGGAGCCCAGCAAGAAAACCTCTCACCAAATCTCCCAAAACACAGAGGGGGAAAAAAATACAGTACCACATTTGCTTGCTTTTGTTAATAAACAGGACACTATGCAATGCTTTAAATACACTTCTAATATGCAAAAACTGCTGTTTCATGGAAAATAAATGTATGTTCTTTCCTTATTTTCACAGGCTCACTAAAACTTCTTGAAATGATGAAAAATGGTAAAAGTGTTCTTCAGCTCTAGAACATTCATATTGATGCATTTTTTTTATGAATTTATGCTAATACACTAAATCATTATGGTTATATGCCACAAAAATTATCTAGGGTTGAGTGGCTTTTCTTCTTCACATCTTTTTAAGATTTCAAATCAGATATGTCTGATCTTTCAAGACCTCATTTGTTAAAAGCATTTTACTCTAAGAAACTTCCTGAACCAGGAAAACAAGCTGACCCCTCCACAGACTTTCTATTCTCTTCCTTCCTTCAACAGATACATGAGAGAAACGTAAACAATCTCAATTAAGGGACCACTATCCTTCTACCACATTTTTACAGAATCACTCCTACAAGTCTTGACGTAAATTACTTGTTTTGCAGATTTAAAAGGTAACAAAGCCCACATAAATGACCATCAGAATAATGAACCTTTGTGCTGTAATGGGATCAGCTGGTCCCACTGACACAGCTAAAAATTCACTGTTGGCAAGGCTAGAGCCCAATTGGTATTCCATTGTTTCTTTGTGCTTAGAACTCAATAAATGAATGTTTACATACAAGTCAAACAACAAAAGCACATTTATATAATTGAAATTATCCATCTAAGTAATAAGCCAACTAAGTAATTCTCTGTGCTGAGACAAATATTCCTTTATAGCTACTCAACTTCAGTGCTTTTTTCTTCATGTCTCCTATTTCACATATGTTTTATATGAATTTTTAGTTACATCTGGAGTCAAACGTGTCTAAATTAATTGCTACATTTTAAGCAGCATCCCAAACCCAGTATTTTAAACAGCAAAAGTGTAGCTTTATTTTTTTTATTACTATATTGCAACATGTTGCATATACAAAAATGATGATGACAAATGCCACAATGATGGCTTCAGTCTTAATGTCATAATCATTATGAAAAATTCATCCTATTGCAACTCCAACCAATAAGAGAGCCTCCCTGCAGTGGTATAGGCTCTCGAACTAACTGTCTAAAACACTTCTCCAAAACTGAATATGCTTGCAACAGAATCCTGCAAACAGAACACATGCCAGAACACTCTGGCCCACTGATCAAGGCAGATTCAGGTCACAGTGCCAAAGCAAAATGGAGTGGCTGAGACACAGCACATGTTCCTTCTTGCCAGCCCTGCTACATAAGCAAGTCAGACAGCTGGATAAAGGAACACCACAATGCTGCTATTTTCCTTGTGTCAGCTTTCTCACCCTTTGCTTTCTTTTCCGTCACCTCCTCACTTTGAAGCAATGTTTTTCCTTGCTGCAACTCTCAATTCCCACTCCTTTGAGCAGAAGTCTTCCTCATGCTTTCCTGCAGAATCTGTAAAAACTGATAACTGATTACTGTTTAAGTATTACAATTTGTGCTTGAGAGGAGAGTGCAAACAAAAGGAACAGGAGTGAGTACATAACAGCCATTTCCATCTGACTGCAAACCCTGGCAAACATCAATTGACATTAAGTGCCCATTTCACAATTAGGTTTGAAAAACCTACTGTAAACAAATAGTTCCTTAAGCAGCAGTGAAGCCCATACGTGCATAACTATCTGAAAGCTTACTGTAAACTCTGACTGCAATTAAGTGTGTATTTTTTTTTTTTTTTTTTTTTTTACAAAACCTGCCCACTATGACATCTGAGGCAAGTTGCACTGCCACCTTCCCTAAGCTGAGCACTCTTTTTCCTTTCAGCAGTCTCTTTCCCTGTGTGCTTGCATTAACATTAGCATCTACAAGACCTCTCCACCCTTGTTAAATGTGACTGAATCAGGAAGAAGGGTACTGGTGAGATAAGGAGAGAGGTAGGAGAAGAATGGTAGGCAGCCATTCAGCATGACTGGTGCGTGCACATGGTGTATTCAAAAATAAACCTAAAACCAAAAATGTGTACTGTAAGACACACACAAACTCCTCAGGCAGAATACACTATAGCATCACTAAATCTACACTTAGCTACAGACTATATGTTTGATGGTATTTTTGGAAATCTGAATTAGTCACTGAAGTCTTTCTACAGCAATACTAGCCAAGTACACTGACCCTGCATGTAAGATGCTAAACTAGAAGGCAGAGAACATTTAAACAAATGCCTGAAACACTAAGCAGAAGATTTTCATGTCTAATTCTGATGGATTAGCATCATATTTAAATTTCATTATGTTTTTTCAGGTTGTGCTAACATAGTCAACCAATTTCTAGAAGAAACACTGACAAACAAGTACTGGCTCTACTATCATAACTTCCTTCTCTATGTCTGAGGTGGACACCTCCATAGCTTTTAATCTACAAAGGTAGTTTCTACTCTCTCTACTCCAACCACTAGAAGGCTTGACACCTTTCAATGACTGCCAACAGTGTTTGCTGGACCCCAGACAGCAGAAGCAAAGTCAGAAGCACTATTTTCAGCCTTAACTTTATGTGAGTATAGCTTGGAACGCATCTTTGTTGCAGGTTGCATGGGTTATTTTATCGCTTTCCAACCATGCATAAAACCTCCTATCATTCAGACAATTAAGATTTGGATCACAGCTTAACGCATGGACGAGGGTAAAATGCCAGGTTCTACTTCTACTGCAAAGACATTTAAACAAACCAACCAACCCACCCAATCACCCATATTCTTCTCCATTTTGCAAGAAAAACAGTGCAGTACATAAGCCACACAGGAGCAAAGCTGTTTTCCAGTCCTTTTCTGCAACCTTGAGCTTTGTAACTAAGACTTACTACGAAACAGTAATGGTGACACAGGGAAAAGAAATGCAAAGAAACCCAAAGGGTGGCTGCGGTACCACTGATATAAACACAGATGTAGCATGAACTAATGCAGCAAAAAAAAAAAAAAAAATCCTTTCGTAGACAGAAGGTGCTTCTGCAAGATCATCTCAAAAGGCATTGTGGCCTTTCTGACATCACTCCTCATCACACCCAATCAGTCAGTGCTGGGAAATCCAGTTCATTACTTTCCAATATTTAGAGCTTGAACAACAAGGAAAGGGTGCATTAAATTTGAGTGAACAGCAGAGAAATTTGAATTCGGATGCAAAAGAAGTCATGAAATGCAGGACTGAGATGGAAGAGCTTATTCAGCATAGCTCCAGATAGCTCTGTTACAGGCCACAAGTATACAGCGTGTTAGGTTTGGGAATGCTTCCTGCCTCATGGCAAAAACTGCCTTCTAACGGTTTTACACTAACAGGACATAAGGTGAGGATCAACCACCTGAGAATTAATTCAACAGCCATAGGAAAAGGCAAGGAAGTGTTCTGAGAATCCTTGGGAAATTGTCCGAGAGTTTATTAAATGGTAGGTTGTCACTAAGAAGAATTGCCAGGGAAAAAAAAAAAAGTATTACTCAGCATTTATATTCTTGTTTCTGCAAAACTAACACTTATGCGTGATTATTATGACTTTCGTAACATTTAAACGGTCTGCCTTACCATAACCACATTGTGCTCAACAATTCCTATGTAAATATCAAGTACCTCTCATGCTACCACCCCTGAAACAGCCAATCCCTATGTTAAGTACTGCTAAACTTTTACAAGGGGTATCCTGTGCCAGCCTGCGCTCACTTTCACAGAACTATTTAAGCTTAAGCACCAGAAAAGGCACAGGAAAAATCTCACGTATGGAGTTTATCCACTTCAGCGTACACAATTTCAACCAGCAAAGAATTTCAGCTTCGTGGGTACGGACACTCAGTTAATCATAAGGTTTTCAGTTTAAAAACGTTGTTTAGGTACCAGTGACAAAACACCACTTCTAACAACCACACACACACAGGAAATCTTCGATTAGATGCATGGGTGATCCAGACCTACTGTTACAAGTGGAGAAGTGAGGTCCCATACTGGGTCTAAAACAAGGGATTGGCACTGAGTCTGATGACACAACGTCCAGTGGGCAGCTGTGGGTAAAATCTGTTAACTACAACTGCAGTAAAGCCAGACCGTCCTAGCTCAAGGATCAATCGCAGTCTAGCCTGAAATGTAACTGCTTCAGAGAATGAAAACTGACGCTCCTTCATGTGGCAATACAAAGAGCCCCGAGTGCCACTCAGGTGTACAGAACCGGAGCCCCTGGAGCTGAAACGAGAAGCTGAAATCTCCCGTGCTGCAAACAGCACAGCTCCAGCGGGTGGGCGGCCACCTGAGCCATCTCCAGGGGCGTTCACTCCACATCCTCCCAGGCCACCTCTGAAACGCCCGCTGGAGACACCGAAGCCCTCTCTGCGGTAAGGCTTAGGAAAAAAAAAACCAGAAATCAGCGTCCAGAACGCACCCATCGGCATTTTCCGCTTCTCGAAGTCACGGGACGTTATAATCCCAATCCAGCAAATTACCAACCGGGATGGCTGAGGGTATTTTCCCCTTCTTTCCGCTCTCTCTTCTCCCCTTCCCCCGTGGGAACAGCGTGACGGCAGTCACGGTCCGGAGCGCGGGGCCAAACAGGGGCAGCGCGAGCCGACGGACGGAGCCCACGAGGGATGGGCAGGATCCCGAGGAGACCCCGTCCCGAGATCCCGAGAGCCTCCATCGGAAAGGGCTCCGCTCTGCCCAGCCCAACCCCGCCGGGTTCAGCCTCCCAAAGCCGATTAACTGCACTCGCCCCCGATCCCCACCCACGGGGCACGGCTCTGCCCGCAACGCCCGCCCCACGGACCCCTCCGGTCCGGTCACCGCACTCGCTCACTCACCATGGTACAGACGGAGGCGATTTTGGAGACTGTCATTAGGATTTCCATCCGCCCAGCGCCATCTTCCGCCCAATCACAGCGCCGAGCGGGGCCGGGCCGGGTCGGGCCGGGCGGGGGTAGGAGGGGATGGGGAGCGCAGCGCGCACCGCCCCCGCCAGCGCCCACCGCGGGGCTCAAGCAGCCCAACGGGCCCCCAATGGCCGCGCAGAGCGGCTCGCGGCAAGCTCCAGCACACGCTCAGCTCAGCCTCACCCCACGCCGACCCGCCCCGCCTCCCGCCGGGCTCTCGCGCCGTCGGGTCACCGGCCGCCTCCGCCCGGCCCCGCCCCCGAGCCGGCTCCCGCCGCGCCGGGCGCGCATGCGCGGGGCGGGGCCTCGGGCGCCTGAGGTGTCGGCGTCGCGCCTCGGTGTGCGGGGCTGGTGGGGGACGGGTGGGCTGTGTCTGCGCGCTCCAAGTTTTGCTTTTCCGGGTGTTTCCGTCCCTCTCCGCTTTCCCTTTTTCTTAAACTGTCCCTAGATTAACGGCTCCGAGGTTTCAGTGAGCGGCTGCTCCGGCCTCGGTCATTTCCAGAATAAAGCTGACCTGTAGAGGCGTTGCTCGCATCAGCTCCTCAAGGTGTCTGCTTAGAGATGAGATGAATCATCTCCATGTGTTTCTTCTTCCGTGGACTGCAGGGGCAGTCTGGATGAGGCAAGATGTTTATGTCTACATCAGCTACGTTCCACCCTGTCTTTTTTCATATATGGGAGCCGTGGAGCAGATTCAGAGGCATTACAATTCATAGTGGTAGCTAAGAACAACATAGGTCATGAAGACATACTTTCACTGCAAAATAATAATAGTAGAATAAATAATAATAATATCTATGAAATTGAATTATGATACATTTTTCAGATTGGAGCAGGCTGCCCGGGGCAGTGGGCACAGTCTGAGCTCAGGGAGCGTTTGGACAGCACTCACACGTTGTGTTGAGATTTGGGTGGTCCCGTGTGGAGCCAGGGGTTGGACTCAGCGGTCCTTGTGGGGCCCTTCCAACTCGGGATATTCTGTGATTCTATGATTCCAAGATCTTCAGAAGTAAACATTCCTTAGCAACTAAATTAATGGGAATAAAGAATAAGTTTTTCTTCAGCTGAAATATAAAGAACGTGACTTCTAAAAGTTTTTATGTCTGAACTCTTTATTGCAACCTGAAATGTTCTTGAGCTTTTATGTAACAGCTTTGGTCTAGAAGTGTATATTTCAGAACTACAATATTTGAGAAAATGAATGCCTCTTGGATGGCTACGTTCAGAAACTGTTGCCACAGAAACAATGGGGGAGGACAGCATCAAGGGAATGAGAAATAGAAACAAAAGAAGTAGATTGGCCATCAATGAGCAAAAAAAAAAAAAAGCAAGAAAAGATGTTTGACCAGCTAGACACGTCAGGCTGTCAGGTATCCAGCAGTTCATGTACTGAAATTCAAGGCTGCAAGATAAATTTGTAGGAGGACTCCTTTAAGTATTAGTCAGACGTGCTGCAAGAGGTATTCCTTATAACCCCGGGTGAACAAAGTGCTCAGAGGTGACCCAGAGACAGTGTGACAGCACTGAAGCAAAACCACAAAACGTTACTTTGCTATTGCAGAAGTTTGCAAGGTTAGTTGGGGTATAATTGAGTTTGCAACCAATTATGTGACTCTGAGTGAAACTGTGCAGGCCATGGAAAACTGAAGGAATCTTGAAAGGCACTCATGGAAAGTCAGCGATTGTCTTGAAGTTTCTATCTGTGCGGGGGGGGGGAATGCATGTCTATGCTGGCCTGTATCTGACAGGTGTGAGGCTAATTGTGGCTGGAGAATAAGCAGGGAAGCTGGCAAGATGTTGAATTAGTACAGACAATGATAAAAAACAGCAACACTGTGTAAACCGAGATGCTGCATTATGATCAAATTGAAATCATGCAGAGATTGGACACTATCACTTAATTTTCATGGTTAAGCTGCGTAGGGCAAATGGAATTTTAAGTTACTATTTCTTTTTTTTTAGATTTTTTAGTTTAGATAGGGTAGACCAGGGTTGTGTATGAGGGTGTATGCACATGCACATTTGTGGAGATGGAGCTTTGAGAGCAGCTACAGAGTTCTCATAGTGCATGTAGATCAGCACAGTAACAAACCTTGTCTGAAAGAAGACATCAGTTGTATTCCCAAGGCGAGACAAATCCACCTGATAAAGTGAGACAAGAGCGTCTTTCCCAGCTGGACAGCCAGCCTGAAGAGAAGTTTCAACTAGGAACACATAGGGAAGAGAATAAACAGTAGTCAGGGGTGGTAAGAAAATGGTGCAGAGTGCACGTTGGGAATAAGAGACCTCAGGAATGATGAAACTGGGTGTGAGAGGCCACCCACCTCAAGGGTATGCACACAAACAACCTACAGCCTGGGAAGCAAGCGGGAGAAACTAGCACTCTGCAAGCATGATGTGATGGGAGTTTGTTACAGATCACCTCATCAGGCAAATTAAGTCTTCTATAAGGAATTTGAGGGAGTCTCAGATCCCAGACTGATGAGGGATTTCAGCCTACCTGACATCTGCTATAAGCACAACACGTCACAAGGCAAGCAGTCTAGATTTCTGAAAGGTGTTGAGGATGATTTATTGATACTGGATGGGCCAGTCACAGCTGATTGCAGCTGGATCTGCCACGCCAGCAAGGCAGAACCGTGGCATGTGGCAGCTGGTGGCTTGCTCATCAAAGCCTTTGCTGCAGTGACTGAGGAAAGGTGTTTGTGATCCTGAGGAAGCCAAGGGAGGATAGCAGCAGACTACAACCCCTGTGCTTTAGAAAGCAGACTTCAGCTTCTCTGGGAACCTGGTAGGTGGGATCCACTGAGCAGCAGCTGGCAAGAGAGCATGAGATTGTCCATTCTAATGCTGAGGAAAACGAATAGTATTCATATTTTCAGCAACAGGAAAGCAAAATTAATGTGATCTAAAAAAGAGAAAAAAGAGTGGCTAAATGGAAAATTAAGGTCAGGGTTCTCATGAGATCTGTATTGCTTGGTAAACTCATTCCAGTTAAATGTTTTGACACAGGCACAAGCAGAGTTACTTAGAAATTTGGTGAACAGGTCACACCTGCAGATGTGAGCTGTGTTACAGAGAGCTGAATGAAATTAAGACTTCTCAAGGGCCACGTCAGCAAAAATCAGTTTCCAACCTAATGTTACAGTACGGGATGTGTCAAGGAGGATGAGATGTTATTTTGCTTCTGTGTGTAGCACTGGTGAAATTTTTGTCAAAAATGGTGTCCTAGTTGTCAAAAGAATACTGAGAACTTACTTGAGGCTGGAGAAAATTCTTTGCATGGAGAAGAGTGAAAGAGCACAGTCTGCTTGGCTTATCGAAAAGAAGACTGGAAGGTGACCACAGAGATCTTTAATCTCACAAAGTGAGAAGCCTAACTACAAAAAAAAATCTATAAACTGAATTGGAATTTGCACACATTTTTAAACAGTAGGAGACTTTAATGGTTGAAATATTTTGTCAAGCAAAAGGGTACATTCAGTATCTCCTAAGGGTTTCAGTTAAGAATAGATGCTTTTCTCCGAGAAGTGCATTAGCTGAACAGATGGAATTATTTACCTGCCTTTGAAGTCTCTCACACTGTGGAGCTGTTGTTATAAACTATTTGAATGACCGTGACACCTAGAAACACAAGTCAGAAGCCAAAGCCCCTTCCCTAATTAGTCTCTATGTAAGACGCTGAGAGAAAATCCATTCTGTCTTCTTGAGATTTTATAATCCAAATGTATAGAGGCACCAATTGATACAGAGGAGCAAGGAGAAAAACATAACAAATGTGAACCGCTGCCGCTTAACCCTGTGCCTCTCCTTGTTTCACAATGCCATGGTTTGGCAGCAGCCTGAATTACTTGAGGGTGTGTGGGTTCACTGGTTTTAAAAACTGAAGAGCAGAATGGTACGGGTATGTCTGTGCTTGTATAATCTCTGCAACACTAGGAGGCTTTGCTGAGTCTGAGACACATCACGTTTTTATTGATGTTGCTTGTCAACAGGATTGGTCCCATGAATCTCTTTCCCCACCCCACTAAGAAGTCAAACCACCAGCCAGACTATTGCTGCAGTATCTGAACGCAGACAGATTGCATCTGTTGTTGGACTAGTATATAGTATGACCAACAGATCATAGCATAATAGGACCATAAAATAATAATAATAATTCTGGTAGGAAGGAACCTGTGGAGGTCTCTGGCAACACAGAGTTGGCTCTCGAGTCAGAAGGTTGTTTTGTGTATATACCTCTCTATTTGCTTTGGAAACTCCTAATTGTGGATCCAGATAGTCCTTGCAATAAGACCATGTGAATTCACCAGCTGGATGTTGATTGACACATAGCTCAGTGAAGGTCATCCATCATCCTCATGGTGGAGTAACCAGCCCCACTCTAAAAATACACTTTAACTTGTAGGCAACAAGAATTACAAGATTTATGCTACAAGGTAATAGAGTGGGACATAAAAGATTTTTTTCCACAACTTGTATTTCATAATTCCAAGAAAACCTGAAGCAGAATGCAAATTGTACAGAGCTGGACGCTTAACACATTATGCAAGCGAAACTGCATCCTTCTTGGGAACAGGAGACACAAATAAGAAATCTATTATATCAAATCATCTTGGACTGACTGAAAATACTTAAATATCTGTATTAATAAATTAATATTTATAAATTATGGTTCTAGTGCATTTCCAGGAAATAAAGCTTTTTTCAGGACAGCTGCACATGCTGCCTGGGAGCCATGACAGGGAGTGATGGTAGGCAGACTGAAAATGGGAGGACTCAGGCAAGCAGTTCAAGAGGTGAGATGACATGTTTCATTTGTTATTTCAGAATAATAAATTCGACCTCACTTATAAACGAGGCATTGTTATCACAGAAAACTATACAATTATGGAAAATTACAAAATTTATGAAAACTAAGCTTGTACTTAAATATTATTTTATTCCTTACCACTTTTCATCAATAAATTTTGGAATATTTTACAAATAAGCATGAGAAGTAATAATTATTAGACAAATTTTGTAAACAGAAAAATATAGGTGAATTCTCTGGCAGAGTAAGATTGGCTATGTTGATTTATACCTTATACTCAGCTCAGAAGAACAAAGGTTTCCTCAATCAATGTGGCTTTGCTTTTAAGCAGGGAGTAATATTTGTTTCTTGCAGAGTTCACAGCTGAAGTTACTTTAATAGTTGCCTTTTTTGGAGCTGAACTTATATAGGTCATCTTGCTACATATACAGCTGGTAAATAATTTACCTTTTATTACGCAAAGAATTACCAGCATCCAAAGAGTTTAGAGTTTAAAAGAGAAAGTAAATAAAATAAATAAAAAGCGCTACTGAACTGAATAAAAATTTCTATCGACAGTGCTTAAAATACACATCAGTCAGACAGGTGTCTAATAGACTGTAAAACAGAAGGATTCAGTTGTACTGAAAATAAGAGCAGATTTCTAAAATGTTCTCACTCTCTGAGTCTGTAGACTCCAAAAAGTTGGAATTCTGCTTAGAAAAAGAATCCATTTATTTAGCAGTAAATTCTTTTGAAATCTTTTTTCATATACTGCAAGAGAAATGTGTACGTTTTGGGTCCTGGTGATCTCGACAGGATGAAAGGAATGCAAACTGGGCGTTAAAGCAGTAACTGTGCTTTTTGACATTGTTCTGAATGGCTGCAGAGGCCTCTGAAGATTTCTTCGGAGAAATAGGGCCACTGTTTATTTAGAAATAAGGTTGTTTAATATTGTAATGAAATACTGTTATTGATTTTTTAAGAAATAGTGAATTTGATCCTTGACACGTGCACTAGAGGAGCCATTGTTATCAGCTCACTCTGTATGGAATGAAACTTGCAAGTCAGTGTGCTAAACCTAACTTAGGAAATCTGTTGCTAGAAGTGAGCTGTAGGATGCTTCTTCAGTGCGTGTGTTCTCTACCAAAACACCTAGCAAAGCTTCCCACTGCAGTCAGCAAGACAGTATTTTTGTGATCTTTGCAGCATTTCTCCAAAAGCAAGATTAGCTGTCGTGTTACAACAACACTGACGCACAACATGACAACAGGCAGCCCCCAGGTAAAGAGTCTCTGTACAATTTCAGCCTTCAGCCTCCTCCACTAATCAGTTCTGTACAGCACCAAGATGTAAAAGGAGTGAAGGAGGAATAAGCAAAACAGCATGCACATAGCAGATAGTACGTAGTGGAAAAAATGATCAATAGGGGGTGGATAAATTACTCAAAACAGCTTTGTGGAGATAATCAGGTTGTTAGAGAGCATTTACTGTTAATAGCCTGTGTTTTTCATTAAACTAATGGGTGGTTCATTATTTTTGTTTTAATTGAAACATATGTCACAGTTAGCAATATTTTCTGCTTCCACAGATCTAAAGCTATTGTTCAAGTGTGTGTTGCAGTCAGTTCTCAAACAATGCTCTCTTTGTCAGCAGTACAGCAGAGTGATTTTAATTTTGTTCTCTTTATTTACACCCAGGAAAGCCCATAGTTCCCCTCTTCACTTGCACATGGTCAGTTAAATACTGCCATCTGGTTATACTTATAATTTAGGTTTTTCTACAAAGAAAAAACAATAACATAGTTTGCTGATGTATATCAGAACTGATAATGCTTAGTCTTGTATGTATTAGCACCCTGTATCTTTACAGCGCAGTAACCCAGGCATCACCTCTCTGTCCCTAATGACTTCATTGCCTCCTTCCATTTCTCCTGCAATTTTATTTCCTCCTCTCCCTCTGCAGCACTTCTTGCCATTTGCCCTTTATTTCTTTCTCCCCATTTTGCCCCTTTTCCTGCGTTGCCTCTTCCCCACACATAAGCTGAGGCTGCCATAGAACAGCACAGATGCTGTTTAGCTCACATTACTATTTTGCATATTCCATTAAGGGCTCCACAGTGTTTCACAGATATTTATGGACTTCAACATTTTGGTTGGTCATAGCTTGGTCAAGCTTATCCTTAGTTGATTCTCAGTTTCACTTCTCCTTGACTCACCATTATTTTGTTCTTTTCTGTCTGTACATATTTGTACGGAGCAGCTGCTCTCTCATTGACAGGGCTTGTCAGAGTTGGCTAACTCTCATTATGTTATCACAAGCCTCATGATATTTGATAGTTCCCTTCAGAGACCCCAGTACTTGGGGTAAGGTGATGAAGATTACTTGCGTTTCTAGCTCAATAAGCTAGAAAACTGAAAGATGTGATAATAGGATACTGAAAATGATCCCAAAATATAACACTTTTTTTTTTCTTTTAATGCAGCTATTGTGGAGTATTTTGTGATACCATAACATTCTGTTATGGGTAAATGATTTAAGAAACTGACACATGTAGGACTGCAAATGTTAAGGATCATTTCCCATTTTGAAAAGGAGGGCGGCTGCAAAAAGAAAATCGCTCAGTGAAGGCTAATGCATACTTAGCCCAATTTTCAACTCTGCAAAAGCACCTAGGAAAAAGTATAAGTGGAATTGTAATCATATGTGAAATGCCTTAATGCAGAAAACAGCGTATTTTTCGCTCCTGTAATTTCTGTATTTGATTCTTCTTTTCTTTCAAGCAGAGGCTGTGAAGGCAGAAGAGGATTTTCTTTACTCATCCAAAGATATGCTCAACTACAGGAAAACATTTGCTGAGAGCGTTAGAATAATCTGCTCAACGCTTGACTTTGCAATAACTCTGGTTACTTCATACATTATTAAAAAGAGCATTTGGTAGCACTTAAAATGAAAATCATTCAACTTTGTCTTTATGTACTCTTACAGAAAAAGTGACTTTTATTTGGTGTATTTTGAAGACAGAATTTATGTTTACTGGAATTCAGCTAACACTAAGTAGAAAACGTTTGTTTACTTGAAATAAAACCAGAAATATGTTATAAGGTCCTTTCCTCCAGCAAGATTCTTTGCCATTTCATAAGCAATTAAAGACAATGATGTTAGGGGCTCTGCTTAGAACAATTACAGAGAAATACAGAAGGCTACTGTCATGGTTTTATGATTTTTTTTTTGTATTGTTGATATTCCACATCATAACATCACGTGGTGTATTGGGAGTTAGAGAGTTAGAGAGTGGATGCCAATATATAACAATACGAATTCATAGAGTGCTTATAAAATAGAGGATTATTCCACAAACATTTTTACTTAATCAATGTTAAAAAGTTGGAATGGTAGACTAACATGTCTCTGGTACCTATGGAGGTCTTAAGTCCAATACTCTGCTTAAAAGAGGTCCAACTAGATCAGGTTGCTCAGGGCCATATCCAGTCACATTTTAAATAGCTCCAATGATGTAAATTTCACCATCTCTCTTAGCAGTCTAGCTCAGTTTTGGACCACCTTTACATTAGAAATGTTTTCATTATTTTGAGTCAGAAGTTTCCCATATTCTAACTTGTGCCTCTCATCCTTCTACTGTTCACCCTGAGAGGTCTCTGGTTCCACCTTCACTGGACTGTCCCATCACAAAGTGGAAAAGAGATATAAAAGGTTCCCTCTGCCTTCTTTTCTAGCTGAACAAAGCTAGCCCTCTCAACTTCTCCTATGTCCCTGTGCTTCAGTCCCTGGATATCTTAGTGGCCCCCTGCTGGGCTTGCTCCTTTGTATCTTCATTTTTGTGTCCCGAGGAGGACAGAACTGGACGCAGTACTCCAGCCGTGGTCTCACAAGTGCCAAAACAGAAATAAACAGATGCTTGTTGTGCTGGCCAGCGTCCTGAATGTAGCTGAGTTTGCAGCAAGGGCACATTGCTGTTGTCTGCCAAGATCCTCAGGTGTTTTTCATAGAAAGAATTATAGAATCATAAAATGGCTTGGCCTAGAGTGGACCTGAAAGCTCATCTAGTTCCAGCCCCTCTGCCATGGGCAGGGATGCCAACCACTAGATCAGGCTGCCCAGGATCTCATTCAGCCTGGCCCTGAATGCCCCCAGAGATGGAGCATCCTCAGCCTTTCTGGGCAGCCTGTTCCAGCGCCTCACCACCTTAGTAAAAAATGTCTTCTTAACAGTTAACCTAAATTTTCCCTTTTACTTTAAAGCCATTTCCCCTTGTCCTATTACTATAAGACTGTGTAAAACGTTGGTCCCCTCCTGCTTGTAAGCTCCTTTCAGGTACTTGAATGCTGCAGCGAGGTCTCCCTGCAGCCTTCTCTTCCCTGAGCTAAACAAGCCCAACTCTCTCATCCTGTCTTCATAGGAGAAGCACTCCAGCCCTCTGATCATCTTTGCGGCCCTTCTCTGGACCTGCTCCAACTGCTCAGCGTCCCTTCTGTACTGGGGGCCCCAGGCCTGGACACAGTACTCCAGATGAAAGGCAGAGTAGAGGGGGACAGTCCCATCCCTCACCCTGCTGGGCATTCCTCTTCATGCAGCCCAGGATACTGCTGGCCTTCCACGTTGCAAAAACACACTGATGGCTCATGTCCAGCTTTTCATCCATCAGGATCTCCAAATCCTGTTCCACAGGGCTGCTCTCAATGAGTACTTATCCCAGTCTGTACTCATACCTGGGATTGCTTTGACCCAAGTGCAACACCCTGCACTTGGATGTGTTAAACCTCATTAAATCCTTATGTGCCTGCTTTTTGAGATTTTCTAGCTCCCTCTGGATTGTATCCCTTCCTTCTATCACGTCAACTGCACCACTCAGCTTAGTGTCATCGGCAAACTTGCTGAGGGTACACTCAATCCCACTGTCTATGTCACTGATAAATATGTTGAAGAGCACCATTCCCAAGATGGATCCCTGGGGGACACCACTTGTGACTGGACTCCACCTTGACATAAAGCTGTTGACAGCAACCCCTCTGGCTATGACCATCGAGCCAATTCTTTATCCACCTGACAGTCCAGCCTTCAAATCCATAAGTCTCCAATTTAGAGATAAAGATGCAGCGTGTGATCATGTCAAAGGCCTTGCACAAGTCCAGTTGCCTTCCCTATGTCCACCAGTGCTGTCACGCCATCACAAAAGGCCACCAGCTTGGTCAGGTATGATCTGCCCTTTGTGAAGATATGCTGGCTGTCTTGGATCACCTCTTCATCTTGCATGTGCTTTCCACGCAGTCAACTTTCATCCTGTTCTGTTGCATGGGATTATTAAAACCTGAGTGCAGGACTTTGCGTTTGTATAACCTCAACCTCAGTGTCCCTTTCATCCCATTTCTCCAGCCTCTGTCAGTCCCTCTCAATAGCAGTGATTTGAACACATTCAACTGACTTGGTGCCACTGCCATCACCAGCAGGTCTCTTAGTTCTCAGTTATCAAGTTAAGGACAATCACTGAAACATTTAGAGCCCAGGTAGGTGGGTAGGTAGGTAGGTAATCAGCCCCTGGAGCTTCATATTTAATGGGTTTGGTAATAACAGGAAACGTCTCAGAAAAAATCAGCTGTGCATTTGGAGGCTCCAAGAGCCTGGATTATGTAGCTTAGTGGAACAGAGGTGTAAGGGAACATCATTCTTCTGTATAAATAATTACAGAAAAAGAATCAGGGCAAACACAACTGTTCTTCAAGCTAAGTTCGTAACAGTTCAGGCATAAACAAACAAACAGAAAGCAGCAGTATGATTCCAACCATCAAGCCCCTTACTGGAGTCGGTGACTGCCCAGGAGGGTCAGAAAGGGCTTGAGGTTAAATGTGAAAAATTAGATTTAAAAATAAATAATAATTTAGAATTAATTATCTGTTTCAATACTTCATATACTTCAGTACATTATCAAAACAGCATGCCAACAAAAACCCCCACATTATGCACACTTACTGCTGGCAGCAGGTCAGTTTCCTCTACAACAGAACAGAGAGAGTATCTGGCTGGCAGAGCTGGTAATTACCATGAGTGGTAGTCACCTTCACTCAGAACTACATACACAGATGCTAACAACGAGGTGCTGTTTGTTCCTGGTTAGAAGGGTTTGGCTCAGAGGAGGTTACACAGAGATAGGTGACCTCAAAAACACAGCAGCACTTAGGATAAGTTTGAGAAAAAAATTGCATTAATGAAACTGGTTTTCTGAGAAGCCACTCCACTAGTAAGGGAGGAAAGGGTCACTAATTGCTTTTCAAATGAAGTTTGATAAATGGTATACTCTCTGGTATCCATGAAAAGCTGGTCTCGGTTACACAAGTTCTTTGCATGTTTGTAATGATAATATTCCTAATGATTCTTAATGGTCAATAATGCAGTTTTTGCTGATGTATGTATATACATAGAATGCCATGTTATTCAAATAAGCCCTTGGATGACAGAATTTGTTCAATATTTCAGATTTTATGCAGCAGTCCTAAGATATAGGTGAAATAATTTGTTTGGTTGGCTTCAGTATCTCTACCTCTGCCTGGTAACATTTTGAATTGTCAAGTAACGTACAAGTAACAGCGATGTTCAGAAAACCTTCACCGATGTGTGACATGCTGGCCTCACCACAATTCTTGGTCTGTATATCTTGCCTTTCCTTTTATCCCAAAGGCACACTGTCACCGTATTGTGCTCCTCTATCCATGAAATGCTTCACTGGCATTGCAGCTCAGTTACTGCACCTGCATTGGCACTTAGGCAACTCTGCAGTGAGCTGTTCAAGGAGTTTGTACAGTCACCATGTTTGGACAGATCACTATTAATAAGAAGGCTGTTAGAACTGTAATCATGTAAAAGGTAAAGAGACCTATGAAAGGGAACAAAAGTATGACCTTGAGATGCCATTTAAGAGGATCTCTTTGAAAGGAGAACACTAGAATGACAGGATCAACTTCAGAGCTTACACATAAAGTTTGGACAGTAACTTTTTGATCAACAGTGCAAGGTAAATGCAGTGCTTCTGTGGATGGGAGCCTGCTATGGGGTAGACAACCAATTCCATGAGCTTGATTTCCAGTTTAAACTCTTGGTTTTGCCTTGCCATCACAGCAGAACTGCAGATTTCAATATTCATTATTTGACACCTGATCTCAATTATTGTTAAAATTTTTGCTCCAGCCACTAGCAGCTGTTTTTGTTTTCTGCTTTGTTTTTCATATAATAAATGTCTCATGTGAGACACATGGGAAATTCCCCCCTACACTGTACTGAAGGGGAATATATTTTTCACATCATAGGACTTCACGAACTCTCATTTCTTTAAATTCCTTACACACTTCTGATGAATAACCTAACACAATGGACGTCCCACTCCAAATCTTTTTACCACTTGTTCCTCTGAGATTAAGAACAAGCTGGATCCCACTGTGTATGTAGAAATTCAGTGAACTGGCAGCCTCACAAGCACAATCATCATAGCTCTTTTATTCTTTAGAGAAAGCTGCTGTCCAGGTAGATGCTGCAAGGAAGCATCAGGGAAAAAAAAAATAGGAAAATGGGACTCTCCCAAAGTAGATATCAGAATTCTGACTGTGGGAACTTGGTGACTGAAAATGTTTTGTCTGGCATGTTTTCCACTTAGAAAAACAAAGTCATGTTTACCTAGTCCCCACACCTCTCACTTTGAACGCATCTTACCTTTCAAGCTCCTTTCCCCAGCAAGTCTGAAATTTGCTCCACCTCCAAGTCAGTGAGACAAGGACAGAAATTCATTCTTATCAGCATGTGGCAAGATTATCAAAGGACAGCAATGGCTAGAGCACCAGCCTGAGATCTTCATGGGATTTTAGATCTTCATGCTAAGCTGGGCGTTGCCACTCGTGTTCATCCTGATCTTGAGGATGCTGTGTTTCTGAAGCAGAACCAGCTTCTTAATGCGCAGTGTAGGAGAAACTGGAATTAGCGTCCTACAATTGAAGTTTGACCTACTGCAGTTCATGCTGGGTTTCTGAGGTGATGAATCAGGGCAGTATGGGGAGCACGTGCAGTCAGAATACAGAGCTGCAGCTCTCCCCTGTATCTGCTTGCCTGCTGGCTCCTGTTTCAAGACCAGGACTGACCCCACACCTTGCACAGCTTGAACTGCTGGAGACAGGCACTATTAACAAGTCCTTTTACAAACAACACACAAAGCTGCTGCAGGCTTTATGTTTTCAGCAGACAGCGATTCAGTGAAAATGTGTTCAGTGCTGGTAGGTAGGATGGACTTCTGGATCAGACCCTGACAGCATGGCCAGTAAATGATTCTGTGGTAACAAATTCTGAAACGCGTTTCTTTGAAATGTTGAGCATCAAAATAAATGTTACAAATGAGAACATTATTGAAATTTCAAATGAACCCACCATGCAGTTTATACAGAAAAAAAAAAAAAAAAAAAAGTAGCAAATCCTGAATGTCTGAGTGGATCCCAAATAAAGCAGAGTTCAACTCAGTTCACAGTTGCTGCTCCTTTATGAATTACACTTGTACACTCTGTACGCTGAAGTAAGTTTCAACATGTGGAGTTTCTTTCCCACTCTTTCCTGCTTGATGTGGAAATTTATCCCTTATGAAAATCACTGGCAAGAGCAAGTTCAGCTCACTGAAGATAGCAATCTTTCTTTATTCAATAACGCCTCAGGATTGGATTTGACCTCCTGTCTTCGCTCTGCTTGCTGTTCTTCCTGACATTTTCTGTTGCCACGACGTTTCTTCACCCAAGAGCTGCTCAGGCTTCCTTCGAGCCTGCGAGTGTTTCCTGGCACATGGGCTCAATGCTTATCCAACGACAAGCATTAACCAAACGATTACACACTTCCCCTGCAAAGGTATGGTAGAGATCAGTTGGGTTTTCCTCGTAGCGTGGAGCTGGAATGCAGTCCGTGTGTTTCCACACGCAATAATGTAGTAGATTTTGAGCACGGCTGCGGCCCCTCTGTGTCAGAACACGCTCCGCCTGCGAGTTCTGCGGGCAGGACCTGACAGCGCGCCTCATCCTTCACCACATTGCGGCCCGTGAGCGTTAAACCTGTAAACGCTGACAGAAGGGGCTTAGGCAAGACAGCATCAGAATAACCGTGAAGCTAGTCAGAGGCTCCAACACGTTTTTATCCGTTACTTTAAGCAACAACCACTCATCCCGCGCAGTCAGGCACGCCGCGGGCAGCCCGCCGCGCGCTTTCCGTCAGGCGCAGCGCGGGCAGCCTCGCCGAGGCCCCTTATGTTAAGGGCGCCGCGCCGCCGCTTCCCTCCTTTCCGCCCGTGCCGCCATCTTGTGAGTGCCGGGGCAGCGCGTGGGAGCCGCTTTCAGGTGGCTCCGCGGCTCCGGGGAGGCGGCGGGAGAGCGCCTGGAGGGGTTGTGGTGGCGGTGGGGTGGCTGGCTGTGCCTGGGGAAGGAAGGGCCCCACGGGGGGGGGGAGTCGCTGGGGGAGCGGGGAGGCTGCGGCCTGCAGGGCGCGGTGTGAGGCGGCGGGCCGGGCCGGGAGCTGCGGGGGGAGGGAGGGCTAGAAGGGCTGTGGAGAGGACGGGGACAAACTGCAACAGGGCCTGCTGGGATGGGGAGACTAGTTTTAAGTTTCAAGCTAAGATACGGGAGTTTTAGGTTGGATATGTTTTTTGCTGTAAGGACGGCGAGGCATTGGCATGGGTTATTTATAAGGGAGGGTGGGTGTCCCGATCCTGAAGGAGCCCAGAGCCAGCTGGACGGGGCTCTGAGCACCTGAGGGAGCTGTAGGTGGCCCTGTTTATTGCGGGGTGTTGGACTAAATGGCCTTTAAGAGTTCCTTCCAACTCGCAGACGATGCTGTGATGAGTGGCGTAAGTCAAAATGAGAACAGCTCCAACTGGATATAGGGAAGCACGTTTTTGTTGTAAAATCAGGCGTCCAAACAAGCTGCACTATGCTGTAGTTTGCCTTTATCCTTGAAGAGGATGAAAAATGTTCCCCCTGAAGGGGGAAATGACCAGGCAAGGCCCTCAGCACTGCATCTGCAGGCAGAGCTGGGTGACTAGCTAACATCACATGTAACCTCTGTTATAATCTTATGTAGGTACTGCATTTTTTTTTTTCCCTTTCAGTGTCTGGTAACATTATTTGCTTTGACCCTGCAATTCAGAAGTGCTATCATTCTGAGCGGGCCAGTGCGTTCCATTTTTCTGTATATCCTGGAAATGTTTTTGTTCACGTTCTTAGTGAACCAGCTAGTCCTGCTCATTAATTTGCATCCATTTTTACAGTAATCTGCCAAAATGACGAACACAAAGGGAAAGAGGAGGGGAACTCGTTATATGTTTTCGAGGCCCTTTCGCAAACATGGTGAGTATATATTGCAGTCTGAGCACTCTTTTAAGTTACTGACCTGCCGGGTGCCAGCAGTCCACAGGTAGCATATAGAACCACCAGATCGTGTCAGAAGGTGTCTGACAAGTTAGAGCAAAACCCACAGCATGATTTGCAAGTAAACCTGCAGCTCTTGTAGCTTATGTACAGCTTATGTATAGCTTATTCTGAGCACCATCATTTGAAAGTGAATTTGAAGGTGAAGAAACTACCTAAAAAGTCAGTTTACGTCAAACATAAGGTTTGCCTCTTAGCAGTGAGCAGCAGTAGCAGCTGCTTGCAGTGATAGAGTAAACAGATGTAAAGCTTTTTCAACTTACGTGTTAGGTATGAGATTAAAGCTGTAATTTTTATTCAGCTTAGTTTTAATTTTTTAATTTGAAGCGTATGAAGAAATACTAACTGCTTAAAAGAAGTTTGACTTCTGTTTTACGCTCTCGAAATTTAATTGTGATTTTTTTTTTAAATGAAATATTTTAAAATGTGTGATCTGTTCCTCTCTTTTCCTCCCCTGTTTTTGAGTGCACAATATGAGCTTCACAGTATCCACGTCTGTATCTCTCAACAGGAGTCGTCCCTCTGGCTACCTATATGCGTATCTACAAGAAAGGAGACATAGTTGATATCAAGGTACTTGCTGTGGTTCGGTGTAATTAAAAATACCTGAAGCAGCGTGATTGCTTTTTCTTTTGGGGTCATCTTTCTGTTACTTGCATTGTGTGTCAGTACAAGTACCCCCTTCTTACTTTTGAGATAGTACTGGAGCAGCAGTGCTATTGAGGCGGTATTAGTGCTTCGGCGTCACATATAAAAATATGTGTAATATTAGACTGTGAACTGTCAGTTCAGCTGAAAGAAGGTGAGTGAAATATGCCAGATCTACTACTTGGGTTGCTGCATTTTGCCTGTTGGCACTGCTCACACAGCTGTCATTGTAGTAGTTCAGTTTTGCCTGATTTACATGTGCTATTGAGAAGAGCACAGTTTATACCGCGTAATTAGTGCGCTGTCGTTTCTCATTAATTGTTTTCTAGTTGATTTTAAATGACATGCCCTGTGCTTTTAGAAAAATGTTTTATTAGCTCTGAACGTGTTTCACTGAGAATTCCTGCTCTGTGGAATCCTTTGTAACACCAAGCTGTTCTAACAGCTGGATTGTCAGTTACATGGGCTTGACTCTTGGAGAGCCATGCCATTCCAAATTGCTGCTTGTTGACATTCTGGAGCTTGATGATGATTGTCTCCTATGATTGCTTGCTGAGAGCAAAGTGATCAAATCATTTCACCGGCACTGAAAGCTACTGGAATGATCACAGAAGAGCTGAATGGTTTCTAGGTGTAACGTGTAGCTATGAATTCACTTTTAAATAAGTATTGAATAATATGATATTTCTGCTTTAAATAACTCCTGAAAGAAAAGCCCCTGGCATTGCTTTGATGTTTCCAAGCTAAAGCTTATAAAGCTTAGCCTTCAACCTTGTTTTGCCTCTTACCAGGGTATGGGTACAGTTCAACAAGGTATGCCTCACAAGTGTTACCATGGCAAGACTGGAAGGGTATATAACGTTACTCAACACGCCGTGGGCGTTATTGTTAACAAGAAGGTCAAGTAAGTAACAAAATCCTTAGTATAAAAACTTCTGCTCTTGGGGAAGCTGATGTGTGTGGTGCCCTCCTTTCACTTTGCCAGTTAGACACTTTTTTTGTCTAGATTGGTCATTCAAGGTGGGTAAAGTATATGTCCTTTTAAAACCCAAGCAAATGGTGGTCGTTTGTCTTGGATCCTGTCAGAGGAAACAGTTCTTTATTGTTCTGAGTGGCACTTAATGACGTTACCTAATGAGGATTTTCAGCTGACTTGAATTTATACTGGAGACTGTTTTAAATACTACTTTGTGGCTGTATTCAGTTGATTTTCATACGCTTTTGTCAGGAAAAGATAACATTCTTTTTGTCCCTCAAGATTGGGACTGAAGTACGGTGGTAATAGTTAACTCATTTGTGTAGTATAAGGCTACTTGTTCTCCAGCAGTTTCATCCTAAATTGTCAGCATGTTACTGTATACTGATAAGCTTTCACTTACATAAATAGCAATCCATGTACATCTGCAGCAGTGTGTTGTGAGTGAAAGAAGCGTTTAGATGAGGTGCTAAGGGATTTGATTTAGTAGCTTGGTGGGTAGGGATGGTGGTGGGAGGATGGTTGGACTAGATGATCTTGTAGGTCCTTTCCAACCCAGTGTATCTATGAATCTGTGATTGCCATTTGAAGCTTTGAAATGGCTGTTTTTCAAATGCACTAAATTAAAGGCTGATACTTTTTTCTTAGGGGTAAGATTCTTGCCAAGAGGATTAATGTGCGTATTGAGCACATTAAGCATTCCAAGAGCAGAGACAGTTTTTTGCAGCGTGTGAAGGAGAATGAAAAGAAGAAAAAGGAAGCAAAAGAAAAAGGCATTTGGGTTCAGCTGAAACGTCAGGTAATATTTTTGTTGTAGTTGATAGCATTTTTGATTCAGTTTGCTAAAAAGAAACTAAATGAAAACAAAGCATGAAACCAGAATGAAATCAGTTGACTAAATGTTGTTCTCTTCCAAAACAACGAAGCGTTACGCTGTAAGCAGAACTTTGTCTGTTCAGAAAAGGAAGCAACAGAACACGTTAATGGAGCTGGGCTCCGGGTGTGTGGCAGATGGTGCGGTGCTGGAGGTGTCTGTAACCGCCCTCACTTGTCTGTATTCCTGTTGTAGGAGGTTCCTTCTGCTTTTAGAGCAGGGTGACAGCGCGCAGTGTCTCCATCTGGGCTGTCTGATGCTTGCTGGCTGAGCAGAGCTGTGCTGCTCCAGGGTGAAAATGATTCCCTTGGCTGTGAGCAGAGGGACAGATGCTTCCTGTTGAGGCATCGCTGCTAGAGGATTGCCAGTCAGCAGCAGGAGCTGTGCCTGATTTCTACAAGTGATGTTACCTTTGGTTTAGTTGGATTTAGCTCGCAGAGACTGTTAAAACCAGTTAAGACTAAATAACTGACTTCAGCAGCTATTACCTTCGCTCTGGAACTGCAGGGTACTTGTTGGTGACTTGGATTAGTAACTCAGAGGCTGAAGCAGCTTTCTTCATTCAGCAGAGAAGTCAAATGAATCTTACAGTGAGTTCCTTTCCTTGCAGCTAATCTTTGAAACAGATTTTAGAAAGACTAGGGATGATAAAATTGCTGTGATGTGTGTGTGTGGTGATTTGTTAAATTTTGTTGACGTGCATTTCGCGTGAGGTTTTGAGCTTTTGTGCCATGAGTTGTTTCTGTTTTTGTTTACAGCCTGCTCCACCAAGAGAGGCACACTTCGTGAGGACTAATGGAAAGGATCCAGAGCTGCTGGAGCCAATTCCCTACGAATTCATGGCGTGATGCACGTCTGAAAAATAAATGAAAGATCTGGTTTGGGACGAGTGGGTGTGATTGTGGCTGATTCCTTTCAAGTCTTTTCTAAAACGGATTGTTAGAGAGCTTTTTGTAAGCTCGTTTGTTTAGCTTGCATCACACGGTGCTTGGTTTTAAAGTCACTGGTGCCTTTTGCCCGTGGCTGTAGTCATTTATGTAGGCTGCAAACCTCGGGGATGCTGACATTTGCTGCTGCTCAATGATGATCCTCCTCCTTTGATTACCTGGTGGGGTAATATGAGAGGACGTGGAATCATTTCACCGGCGAACTGAGAGCAAATAGCAGCAACTGTACAGTGTCTCTTGAGGGTTGTGAACAGTGTGCCTTTGTCATTAGTTTCTCATTTCTGGCGTTGACACGTTTCGTATGTTTATTGCACACATTTCTCTGAGTTTCGTTTGGAGTTTGGTACTGCGCACTGGAGGATCTGCTGAAAGCAGCCTGCTTGGATAGCTTCAAAGTGAACGCGAGCTCAGCTTCCTGTTACATATTCTCTGTCACAGAATGGAGGGGTTGGGAGGGACCTCTGGGAACGCTCTCTTCCAGCCCCTGCTGGAGCACGTTCCCCAGAGCAGCTTCTGCAGGGAAACATCTGGATGGATGCTCCCCTGCGGCACACGTGCCAGCTGCGGGCTGCCTGCTTTTGTTACGGGCTTCCGTGAGTTGTGTTCTCATCCACAGCGATTTTGGAAAACTTCCCGGTGGAGTTTGAAGTTTTGAAGATTGGATTTCTGTGATAACTGAGCTAGTGCCGTTCAGTTCTGCACGAGGTACTGTTGTGAGTCGTGACATTCAGACTTGGCACTGGGGCTGGTGGTCGGGTCGTCCCTGTACGGCACGTGGCGAGTGGAGTGCTCCTGGATGAGCGCAAGCTGTTGCACTTCAGTGTGCTGCTTTGCATTCCGGGCTGCCTAATTCGGAGGTGAGGGCTGAGGTGTCTCAGTCCTTACTGCCTTGAACTGCTGCAGCTGATTCTTCCTCCTCTGCTGGAAACTCAGGCAGGGAAACCTGAGCTGTCGCCTTCATCTTGAAGCGCGTTGCCCGTGCCAGGATCTGAGCTTTCCTGTGGGCTGTGTGGGCACTACTAGTGCACAGTAATGCTGTGTGTGACGGGGAAGGGCAGAAGGAACTGGGGAAGAGAATCTGTACCTGGGGAGTGAGGAAAATGCAGACACCTCTCCTGCTCGTGGGGGTAGGCGGGGCATCATGATCTGAAGGATGTTGCCCTGTGTGGGTGCTGTGTTGGGATGGCCCCAGCTGGTCCAGGGGGTGCCAAGAGCTGTGTGACCGCACCTGAACCTGATCCTGGCTGTCCCTGCGCAGGTGCTCCCGTGTGTCCTTGCAGAGACCTCGAGGTGTGGTGGGCTCCCAGAATCCACGTTGGAGAGGGCACGGTTCAGCTGGGCTTGCCATGCGTGTGGAATTCCCTCGTGATGTGGGAGTGCTGGTGTTCCCCACGGTGCAGTGGCACTCTGCTGATGCACTTTGCCCTTGTGTGGGAGAAGTGTACCAGCAACTCCCCTGATGTTGGGGGTGGGATATCTTGCTCTCTCGGTGGCTGGACTGCCTATACCTGCTTAACGATCAGTCTTTGCCTGAAAGGCCTTACAGAGGCTATAGGGTTGGTGGTATGCAATGTCTGTGTGGAGCAGGTTACCTTACAGAACTGGCGCTGCCAAGCAGGGCCTGCAGCTGAGAAGTGAGGCTCCTTGGGATGGCTTCGATGCCCGTGTGTCAAAGGGAGTGCTTGGTCTGCAGACGTTGCTGGTCTGAGCTGCCATGTGAAGTACGTGAGCCTTAGCTCATGGCTAAGAGTTGCTTCGCGGTGTGTCCTGTCTTGGTTTGTGCAGTTGCATCAGTACCATGACTGCTTGGGTTTGGGGTGCCAGCGTTGTGTGGGGCACTGTGAGCTCTGCAGCTGCCCGGGAACCAGAGCAGCTCAGGTTTTGGGGGTGGTGTTTAATGCTGCTGCTCTGCAGCTCAGCACCTGGCCGTCATCTGCTTGGATTGGATTCGTTTTAATGCTGTTCTTTCAAGGGCATGCTGGATGTGCCCTGATAGCTCTTTTTATAAGGAAATGTTTAAAAATAGGCTGTTTGTGGTGTGCACAAGGCCGAAGACAAGCGGTAGTGCATGACAATGGGAGCAGATGACAATAGCATGAACCTCTGGAAACCGAAAGCTTTTAGTGATAGGGGAGAAACACTGTTTATGAAAGGAAAACTGCATGATGGGGAGTGCTGACGGAGAGATTTTAGAGGCAGACGGTTTCTGTGGCTAAAAATGGCCTTGATGCTCCGTAGGGGTTCTTGGGCACTGGAGTAGTGCAGACAATAACAGGCTTCCACAGAACTGATGGTGTTAACTGCTGGAAATCACGTCAGGCCCTTCAGTGCAGAGCAGTGCCACTGTTACCAGGTAAAAATTTTGAGCCACAAAAGGGAGAATTTGAGTGGGGTGGAACGTGGTGCTGTGGGACGCAGGGAGCCCTCCCCATCCTCGTCCCAGTGGTGCCAGGGGTCGTTGGCTTACCTTGGGAGCAGCTCTGTGATGCAGAGCACAGTGGTGTTGCTCTGGCAGCCTCACCCTGAGTCACCAGGTGTCCCCAGAGAAGTGCAGAGCAGGGAGAAAGTAGGGAAGATGAAAGTCAAGAGCAGTGTGACCTGCTCTGGGGGGGGGGGAGAAGCAGCAGAGTGGTGCCCAGCGCGTGAAGAAGATGGGTGCCATTGTGTGTGCTGTTGTGCTGTCTCCCAGCTAACAGTAAAAATTAAAGCATCCCTCGAATTGAACCATTTCACTTGTTGAGATGCGTGTGCCTGCCAGGTGTCGTGTTGTTGGGGTGGTGTTGGGGGGTTTGCACGGGGGTTTGGGCTGTTGGTGGGTTTGGGGCTGCCAGGCTGGAAACTGTGCTTCCCTTCAGAAAATCAGAGGGCTTTCTCCAAACCCTAGGGCCGGGTGGATGGGATGGGGCCGGTTGGTTCCTGAGCTGCGAGCTGGGACTCCAGGCTTTGGGATTTTGACACCGGAGGGGATGAATCCAGCTGAGAAAATCGCTTGTCTAGTGACTCAAGTCCCCGGCTGCAGAGCTGACACACGACGACACAGGACCTGTGGGATTCAGGACCCGGACGCGATGATCCTTCCGATTCAGCGACCCCGCCGCGGTGCTTCGGGCTGCAGCCCCGCCCTGCCGTCCCACCGATCCCACCGACTCCCCCCCCCTCCTCCGCTGCGGGCCGCGATGCTGCCCGTGCTTCCCCGGCGCCCTCGGGCTCGGCGGGGACGCGGCGCGGTGCGCTCAGCGCGGGGCGGCGCTGCCGGGGGCGGCTGCGGGGCGGTGCCGGCGGAGCCTTTAAAAGCGGGCGGCGGGGAGCGAGCCGGGCGCTGCCGAGCCGAGCGGGGCCGAGAGGGGCCGAGCCGGGCTCCATGCGCCTGCCGGGCATGTCCCAGCCCTTCCTGCTGGCGCCCGTCGCCGAGTGCTCCCCGGGGCCGCCCGGCGCCGAGCTGCGGCTGGCCGTGCTGGGGGCCCGCGGCGTCGGCAAGAGCGGTGAGTGCCGGCCGGCCGTCCCTCCGTTCCCTCCCTCCGGCCGTCCGTCTGTCCGTCCTAACGCGGCCGCTCTGTTTCAGCGCTGATCGTGCGGTTCCTGACCAAGCGCTTCATCGGGGATTACGAGCCCAACACGGGCAGCCTGTACTCGCGGCTGGTGCGGCTGGACGGGGAGCAGGTGGCCGTGCACATCCAGGACACGCCGGGCTGCCTCCAGGTATGGGCGGCTCCGGACCGGAGTCCGCGAGGATCGGGGAATGGGGGGGGCCGAAAATCTTTGGGGTGGGCTCACAGAGTCTCCCGGCGGTCATCCATCTCCTCTAGCCGGGATGCGCGGCTCAGAACGCTTGGATTGTATAGGGTCGCGAAGCCGCAGGTTTAGCTCTCAGCCCTTTTTTTTCCTGCTGCCCACCGAGTGACGTCCAGCTCGAGGGATGCCCCGCTCTGTGCTCTGCTCAACTTCGATCCGCTCTCTGCCGCTCGAGAGCACGGCTCAAGAGCCTCCGTTTCCTAAAAAGGAAACAGCTGGGCCGAGTCCCCCAGGGCGCAGCTGTACCCCGTTCGCGGCTCTGTGTACTGGGCTGTGTGCTCCCGGCCCCGTGCCGAGCCCCGGCTGTGTCCCGCTGCAGGTGCAGGAGGACTGCGTGCAGGCACCGGACGCGCTGTCGAGGTGCATGAAGTGGGCAGAGGGCTTCCTCGTGGTCTACTCCATCACAGACCCCGGCAGCTACCAGGCGGTCCGGCCCCTCCACCAGCACATCCGCCAGCTCCACCCCGACGCCCGGATCCCCATCGTCGTGGTGGGGAACAAAGCGGACCTCCTCCACGCCAGGCAGGTGCAAGCCAAAGAGGGGCTGCAGTTGGCCAGTGAACTGGGCAGCCTCTTCCTGGAGATCTCCACCAGCGAGAGCTCCCAGGGCGTCTGCGAGGTGTTCCAGTACCTGTGCCGGGAGGTCAGCAAGCTGCAGCAGCACTCCGAGCGCCGCCGCCAGACCCTCGTCCCACGGCCGCGCTCCCCCAACATGCAGGACCTGAAGAGACGCTTCAAGCAGGCGCTGTCCCCCAGAGTCAAATAGAGCAGCTGCCGGAGTCTTGGGGGGGGGTTGTAGTGGGGGGGGGGGGGGGGGGTTAGGTGCCATAGACTTTCTATTTTTGTAAACTAGCGAATAAATAAGAATAATAATAATAAAAAAAAATCTTTATTTTTGTACTAATGCCAACTGCACGGAGCTGTGTGCGTTGGAGCTTTGCCGTTTCCTTCTTGTTCTCTTTTCGTTTGTGATGGGTTATTTTTACAAAAATAAAAAAATAAAAAAAAAAAGAGAGAAAACGCTGCGTAGCAACTGAATGGAGCTGGTTGGAGAAGGGGATTTGCCAGGAGGTTTGGTTTGCTCTCTTGTGGGCTGGGGTTTGCTGCTGTGCTCTGCTCAAGTCGTTCTTTGGGCATCGGTTTCCTGCTTGTAAAATGGGAATGGTGCTGATGTAGCGCTCACGTGAAGCGCTCAGACAGCCCTTGGAGGGAAAAGGAGAAGAAAAAAAGCCCTATTGAACGTGAAAAGATAAAACTGTCTGTAAGAACTCCGGTTATCGTAGGATCTCTTTCCTCCTCCTCGCACCTCCGATCAGCTGAGCTATAGAGCACACTGTTTCCTGATCTGCTGCACTGTAGCTCCATCCCGCAGTGTGCTGGGCCCCAGTGCTGAGCAGGAGGGGTTTCTGCCACGCATCACCACGGGACGAAGCTGAGCAATCCGCAGTGGAGGTGTGTGTGGGACTGCTGCTGCTTTCTCTGGAGACGCGCAATCGAGGGGACTGATGCGTGGGCTCTGTTAGAGAAAATAGCTCATTTAGAGGGAATCACGTCGCTGTCCTCCCCAGGGCCGTTTTGTAGCCATTTGGAAACAGGTCAGACTCTGTACTCTGGTTTTACGTAAGCCCTACACCGATCAGAGTGTTTTTCGGTAGCAGTTTGCTGGCTGGCTGAGCGCAGAACGTGGGCTTTGTGCTTCAAATGTGCCTCTGAAGTATGCGCGTTGTGTTGGTAAAAATAAAACTGCTCCATGCTGAGTGGAAAATGTGGAAGTGGAGCAATCCGTGCAGGGGAAGGCTTGCTGGGCACACACACACAACTCTGCGAAAAGGGGTTGATGGCCCCAACACCGCACCCTTCCCAGGGCACACGTGCAATGTGGGCCCTGCAAAGGAAACAGGAGGGCTGAAGGGAGGCAGCTTGAGACCTGCGGGGTCAGATCTAAGCTGGGAATGCTGCGTGGGTCTGAACCTTGTGAGTTGATTATTGGAAGAGCCAAAAGCATGGCGACAGCCCGGACGAGTGGAAGTACTTCTTGAAATACACTGGAAAGATTTATTCACCATGACGGTCGCACTGCCAGGACCAGGACTCTGCCCTGGGGGGTTTAAAGGTAGCAGAGCATGTGCTTAATGGGGGTGGGCGCTGCCCTAGTGAGACTGACGTCAGCACACAGGACACGGGTTTGTAGGGAAATCTGAAGGGGAACAACACGGCCTGAAATTGGAGGAACGCCGATGCGTGCTATAAGTCTGAAGGTTGTCTGTGGACCTCTGCCTCTCACTGCTGTTGTCCGAGAGTGAGGGAGAGCGATGGGCACTGAGCTTGGTGTCTGCTGCCCCTGCCAAGCTGGAGCTGCGGATGTGGCCACGGTACTGGGGGCAGCTTGGGCAGGAGGCGGCCTCTTTCCCAGCCCTTGTGGCTTCAGGAGAATGGCAGGGCACGGCCTGGCCTCTCTCTGTGATCAGAGGGAAGAATGAATCTGTCTCCTTCCTCCCACCGCCTCTGCAGTGGAACAGAATCACAGCAATTTCCCCCGATAGGAAGGATGAGTGGGTTCTCAGAGGTGGTAGCATGCTCTATTATGGCTGCAGCTACATCAGCATCTCCACCTGTCGAGCTATTTTGTCTAGTCATCTCCCAGAAATGAAATCATCCAGCAATGCTTTGAGACTTCACAAATTTTAAAATAGCTGACGCCACCAACTTGCTCCGTGTGATTCCTTTCAGGAGCCACATACCCCAAGGTAGAGCTACCTCCCTCCCCTTTCCTTCAGCCCTGGTTCAGCAACCTGGACCCAGGCTGCTTCCTCACTGCCTCTTGGCATGCATGGTGTTCAGTGCTGCACATCCACGCTGTATTTCTGTGGTGTGTTTTGACGAGGGACCGTGGATGAGAAGGACCACGAGCAAGAAGGACCATGGACAAGAAGTAGCACTCTGACTCCATAGGCAGGAGCTAAGTGCCAGCTTTGGCTGAGGAGCAGAAGCGGCCAAGACTTGTATGGAGGAACAACTAGAAGCAAATCCACACCCTCTGTCCAGACTTCCTGTAAAATGTCAGTCCTGGTGGATTTCAGGAGCTTTGGGAGGACATCCTGTTTGTTTAGGAAGGTCTGAACAGGCTCAAAATGAAGTCCTTCAGGGAAAGATGCCCTTTTGTGGCAGCAGTTGCACGTGGCAAACACCCATGGGTGCATCCCACAGGTAGAAACAGGGTGTGTCCACTCATTCCTAAACCTAGGGCACTGACCATTCAGCAGAGATATCTCCAGAGTGACAGCCCCAAAAGGTTTGTTACGAGTTAGAGCACAGATCACAAAATAGTGGATCAGCTTCAGTCTTGGATAAGTGACAGTTCAGACTTTCAAAAAGCACCACTGATTCTAAGCCTTGTTCTTAATCCGCTTTCCTCTCTCCGCGTATCTTAAAAAAATAAAAAATAAAAAAAAAAGGAGAAATTGATTCCTTTTTATTGAAAAAGCTTTTGAGATAACCAGTCTATGAATTTTTCTCACCACATTCATTGCTTATTGCTCCTGAGCAGGATCAGATATCTTAGTACTTATCGTGGCTTGCTATGGCAGTGCATACTGTGGAGCACAACCAGCTGTACCCCATCTTACCACACTTAGAAGGAAAAAGTGAAGGTATAGAAGCGGAGAACCCGCTCCACTGACCCACGATATTTCATTTACAGCTGAAATATGGTGTAGAATAGTTGGCACAATAATTACAGCACTCCATAGACAGTACAGCTGTGGTGTTAATAGATGCCTTGGAGCTCTGCTGTCCTGGACTGATGGTAACAATCCATAAGAGAAACCTTTCACCCAGAGGCCTCAAGGTGTGTGATGCTGTGAACTGCTGCAGTCCCCCAGCGTCCCCTGCCCTTTGCTGGGTAAGCATTGGGCCAAAGAGCTCTGCCCACGGTCCTGGGCTTGGTGAGCAGTGTTTCACCCTTGATCCGTGCACAACACTCCCATAAGTATGTATCTGTCAAGGAAATTGCGCAAGGTTATTTAATATTCAGCCCACATTACTGGGAAGTGGTAATAAATTCTTAAACTGGAATATTTCTCTTGTAAAATATTTGGTCCTCTTCCCATTACTAAAAAATGTCCTTTGCTCGGCTTGAAAATGGTTCTTGTAAACATTGCATCCTCTCTTGAGATGGTAAGCCAGTGTCAGCAAATATCCAGGCACAGGATGAGCCCCTCTTGCCAGGTGGATCACAGCTGATGACCCCCTGCCCACCGCAGACAAATCCCAGAGCAGACAAAACGTCTTGAGCAGCCTTCCAGAAGATTTCTTCTTTAAAGGCTCTACAAAAGGTCAGGCTTGGAGGTTTATGCACTTCTCCAACACAGACCAAATGGATGCAGATGGAGGATAACTCCTGGAGTACCTTTAATACTAAAATAGGATCGTACAAATATATGAGATAGTCTGAGTCTCATGTGCCTGTCTCGTGTCAGTGGTCTTGGCATAGAAGAGTCCTCTGAGAATTACGGGCTTTTGGTAGGAGGCAGAGGCTGGTGATAATTTGGGCTCGTACACTGAAGATAAAATATGCATCTGGTTGTTGAGATGCCTGCTAATTTTAACTCTGGTTCTGAATAATGGAATAGTGTTATTAGTCTGATGTAAAACTGCCCATATTTTATATGCAGAATCGCTGTCTCTGTAGTGAAACAGTCTGCTTTGATTTGCCCAGATACTAAGGAACAGCAGACAATAAATATGCATGCAATTAGGCCAATTTCAATAAGTAAATAGAGGTATTGCCTAATATATCTAAAATTCCAAGAATTCATGCATAAGATGCAATGAATTGTTTTCCCTGTCTTTTGATTGTTTCAGGGATCTCTGAGCAAGCTTGCTCAGAAGATGTTAGAGTCCATTTACTTTTGTTAACGAGATGCTCAGATACAAAGCTGGTGAAATAGAAGCAAGATTTGAAGCAGAACTGAGTCACTTTAACCTGGGCAATGAGCTGTCTTGCTGCCTGCATCATCCTCTTGCATGCTGAGAGGAAAACACCAGAGGAAATGGGCACTTCCATGCACGCAACACTTCATTCCCCCTTTTGCTTTTTGTGCCCTCCCTGGTCTTTACCATCCTGCTGATTCAGTCACCAGATTCCAAGTTTCTCAAGGTCCTTCTGGAGTGAAGCTCTACCAGCTCTGCCAAAAGGACATGGAGGTCATCTTTTCTCATCTGTTATCATCTGCAAATGTGCTGAAAGCATCCTCTGTGTCATCAGCTTGGTAACTGATGGAAATATTGAACAATATCAGCACTCGTGCCGTTCCCTGGGGTCCTCTGTTCATTACTGGCAGCCAGATGGCCCATCACAACGAGGATTATTACTCTTTGACCTAATGCTCCAGCTGATGCTCCATTTATCTAACAGTCTGTTCATCCAACCTGTACTTACTGAGTTTTTGTGAAGTGTCCAGTTGTCCCAGCTGTCCCTTTGAGTTTCTGAGGAGGGGCAGCAGCTGTACAGTCAGCATTCTTCAGTGAATCCTGTCTGAATACCTGCAGCTTCCCTTGGTAGACCCTCACTTGTTGCTCCGGCTGTTGGTTGTCCCTCTCCTTCACAGATCATTTCAGACACATGAAGATCTGGCAGTAGGCTTTGCCAGTGAAAACTTATGCAAGAAAAGCACTGAATACTTTGATCTTTTGCTTATCATCTGCCATTGGGTTGTCTTTCCTATTCATTAGGAGACCCACAGTTTCTCCAAGATTTCTCTTGCTGCTGGCACGTATAACATTCTTTCGTGCTTCTCCTTGTCCCCAGCCAATCTTAGCTCCAACTGGGCTTTGGCCTTCCTGATTGAATCCCAGAAAGAATAAACACTGCTTGCACACTCCTTTTTTGTTACTTTCCCATAATTCTTCTTGCTGTAAACTCGTTCTGCATTTCAGTTCACAACAAGCAAACATAGGCGCAGTTTTCTCATGAGTGCTCATTTTAACACACACCCAATCTGCTTTCAGCCATAATTACTGTTCTCCGAGCTCCCAAACCTTCAGCTGGGCTTAGCTGCCAGCTCAGATCCCACCTCATTTGTGAGAGCCACAGGCTTTGTGCTGAGGAGCCCTCCTGCCTTCAGGCATTATCACGGCTCAGTTTCTCCCTCTGGGGCTTGTCTTATCTCCTTCACTTCTAAACTGCAGCACAGGAGCTTAGGCTGAGAATTTGGAAATATTCTCGAAGAATCGGAACAATTAACTATGGAAGAGGAGTCCAGCATGCCTGTAAGATCTCACCCTGCAGAATTTTAAGGATAGCCTAGAGATGCATACCAAGAAAAAACAAACAAACAAGAAAAAATAAGAGGCATCGAGAATAACTGTTCTGAAGCTGGCAAAGCATGGGTAAATTCCTGAGCACCGTTTATATCTCTTACGACCTCTTCTGTGCACTGCCTACTTTGTTCATCTGTGAGTCTCTGCCCCTTCCAGCTTCTTCCTCCATATCCAGGTCCCCAGGAGCCCTCCCCAAATCTCACGTTTTTCAGCACTCTCTCTCTGCCCATGGGTGCAGCTGCTCTGGGGTGAACCACCCTGATGTACAGAGCTGCCTCAGGTCCCCATTGCACTTTCAAGGGTCACCATCACCCAAGGGCAGGAGATACCTCCACCTGCAATATCACCATTCTGTTCTGGAAAGCAGCAGCACCTGGTGGCTCTTCACTGGGAAAAACACTGACACCTAATCAGATTAATGAGAGCATCCCAGGTCTGAAAGACTCATGCAGCACTATAAGCAGTACAAACAAGCTGGGATGAACATGGCACTGCCTCCCTTCCTAAGCCCTCCTGCAGTTCCAGTCTGGCAGCTAAGGATCTGGATGCTCACTGCTACCTCAAGTCACACGTGTGGCAATTGCATCCGCCCCAGTTAACTCAGGGCAGGCGTGATAAACGCAAAACAAACCCCCAAAGCTCCACACCTAATATTCCTTGGTGAGGTTGTGCAGCTCCACAATTTTCTAAAGTGGTTTCTGGAAGTATTAACACGTGGGTGTCCCGTGCTTGTTTTAGTTCCAGCTGGAAACTCTGAATTTGCTACAAAACCACAAAGTCAGGTGGGATCTCATTTTGGGCTGGCACTTTGCACACTACAAAGTGTGAAAGAACAATGAAGACTCCTTCTTTGGGTGAATAGTGTACGTATATAGGGATGCACTCAAACAAGGAAGTTACAGACCTTACAACACAGCTGTGTTATCTATGGCACTTAAACAGCATTTAAAAAAGGTCAATGTAGGTAAGGCCTCCTGCAGATTTTCAGCACCCATTTTTGTTTCAGAGAAACTATAGAGCAACGAACTCCTGGCAGGAAGCTTGCCCCAAATGAAAAGAAACTCGGACACCTTGTGTTTTTTCCTTTCTGTTCCTGGCCATAAGCTCTGCATAATTTGTCTGACAGCTGGCTGACTGAGAGATTTATTACTGACAGGTACTCGCAGTGTCTCTCCTGTCCGAATAGTGAAAACGTGCAGCCAACGCTGCCTGCTCTCAGGAAAATGCAGTTTTCCTCAACACAAAGCCTTCCCAAAGGCGAGCCAGATTTCCCTCTTAATTCCTTTTACTGAATTATTTCTAATATCATATATTTTTGTGTTCACAGTGTAAGTCCCATGGCGTGACTTTTACTTAAGAACATTGCCCGCTAGAGATGAATCTCTGCTGTCATTCAAGGAACATTTCTAGCCTTCATGCTTGAAAAGATAAGTGATGAGCTGTGATCTAATGTGACCCCAAGGCTCAGAGAATGAGAAGGCAACCTTGAGCACCACAGCTTATTTTTCAAATCATATGATTTTAAAATCATTCCACTGATGAGAAGGCAGAAGTTGGAAGGAGGGAGGATGGCTTGTGGTGATTTTTTCCTTTCTGCAGCATTTCTGTACTTTAAGGAAAGGTTCATTGGTTACTGAGTCCAACCCCTGGCTCCATGCAACCACCCAAAATCCAACCCTGTGTCTGAGAGCGCTGTCCAAACATTCCCTGAGCTCCGGCACTCAGGGCCGTACCCACTGCCCTGTGCATCCTGTTCCGTGCCCACCGCCCTGTGGTGCAGACCCTGTCCCTAACCCCCAGCTGCCCCTCCCTGAGCTACATACACTCAGTCACCCCAGATACAGAACCCAGCATTTTCTCCCATTAAACTGCACACCTTTGGTGATCATCCAGCACTCCGATACACCAAGATCTCTCTGTAAGGCCTCTCTAATCAGCAGCTTTGTGGTGTGGCAGCTTCAGGTTAAAAAAAGATGGGCAAAGAATTCAGGAAGCTTTTCCTGACCTGATGCAGTGCTGCATCCTCCTCATTTTGCTGGTGATGACTGTTGGTGACCCAGAGGAGGTGGATGTGGTGGCTGGACATAGCAGCTTGAAGGGCAGTGGGACAGGACAAGGTTGGTCCTGGCAGCCTCCCCACTGAGCAATCTCAGCAGAGACATGCAGTAATTGCTGCTGTGCTTTGAGAAAGGAACGGCTGGTTACGTCACCCTGCTTGTTTTCATGTTGCTCTTCTCTTCCTCTAGGATTACTGAGATGCTTGATTCATCTCTTATGTTCAGAGCAAATGTTGCTCACTAAGGACTTTGACAGCTTTGTTCAGTCTTACTGGGATTGTTATTGGATGCATGAACAAGCTATTACTAGCAGCATGTATGATCTGAGCTGGTCTCTTGGCACTATCCTTAAAAACTTGGCAGAGGGCTGCACTCAACTGGGTGTGCCAGAAGAAGCAGCTGAAGAAGGAAACGTGCAGGAAGGAGAAACCTTGTGCCCTTGTCACCCCTCCCTTACTCTTCCTGAGGGAAAGGATTTTGAGAAGGCAGTGTCCAGGAGCCTTCAGGACCACACTCAGACATCGGGGTGACCTCTCTGTGGGCACCAGTCAAGATGTAGCTGGATCACAGAATCACAGAACTGTAGGGGTTGGAAGGGACCTCCGGAGATCATGGAGTCCAACCCCCTGCCAGAGCAGCTCCCTAGCCCAGGTTGCACAGGTAGGTGTCCAGGCAGGTCTGGGACGTCTCCAGAGAAGGAGACTCCACCACCTCTCTGTGCAGCCTGTGCCAGTGCTCCGTCACTGCACTGGGAAGATGGATAGAGGGGTTTTGGTGCAACAGGATTTCAGAAGCGTGGCTGCAGATGCTTGGTTGAGCAGCTGAGCTGGTGAAGCTGGGAGAGAGAGTGCTATAAGCTGTGAAATGCTGTTGTGGGCCATTTCACTACTGCTTCCCTGCAGAGACAAACATCACTTCTCCTTCAGCCTAATTTCTTTAATCATCTGCCCACCACAGGAGGCCTGCCAGGCCATCACATAAGATGAGTGGTTTGAGGAAATTCTTCAGTTCCGGAGCTCCTCTCTGCTGTCTTCTGCTGAATCACTTGTTGCCATGAGCAAGTGCTGACGATGGCATCAGTGACCACAGCCGTGGGGGTGTGCCCAGTTCCTGGCACTTTCCATCCTTGGCAATGCATCCTTACACATGCATTGAGGAGGCTGCTTGGCACAAACATTTTCCACTTAAAGCGGTGAAACAGACTCTTGACGACATCACTTGTCAAGCAGCTGCAGATAAACAGAGCTTCTTGTTGCTGTGTTTTAGAAAAGGTGCTACACATTGTTTTCCTCTCATCACACCCAAGCACACCCCACATGGGTGATGCATTCAGTGCTGTGGGACCGAGGGAGCTGGGGTAGAGTTGTGTGTTCACAGCTGTCACAAACGTGCCAGATATTACTGTGGGTAATAAAGTAGTTGGTGTGCCCATGTACCCACACAATGCTGGAGGATTTAGCCTCTTTCCTCCCTTCTCCTAAGCAGTGCAAGTGGAAAAACAGGATTGTCCAACCTGCTCCTGTGTGATGCTGTTTCCAAGCAAAATCTCCCAAATCTCCGAACAACCCATAGGAAGAGTAATTAAAGGAGTGAATCAAGGGGCTCTAGGGAAGGTGCTGTTCACAGCACTTATTTTATGTCTGTTGAGTTTCTGACACTCCTAGATGGATGTTTTGCTTTTCTAACATCTAGTCAACTCTGGAGCTGGTAAAAACAGACCAAGTACTTTCCAAACCTGTAGGGGATTGCTGTGGTCCCAGCAGGGCTCAGCCTCCCTGCCTGCTTGGCTGAGAACTGGACCTGGAGCTGCAGTGCAGAGCAATGCCTTCACCCAAGAGACCACGGTACACTCTGCAGAGATGTGCTCTGATGGCATTGCATCATTTCTAAAATTTGTCCTCTGTAAGAGCAGGAAATCTTACGCTTCTCAAGGCTGCTTGAGAAGCATAATGTTGCTGAATTGTGGTATCTGACCTTTACAAAGGAAAGAAAGTTGCACAGTAGATAAGAGCTGCTATGAAGATCTAAGTTCCAAAATGAAAGTTTTATTACAAACACAGTTTTGTGCCTTCTGCAAAGATTTATATTTGTATAGACAAAGGTAAATTTAAGCTAATACTTAATGTGCTTTCTCCTTTTTTATTATTTTCAGATCACTCCCCCATGCAGCCTGGTATCTATGCTGTATCTTCTTGCAGTCACTCACTGACTGCATCATGAACACCTCTGTTGTGCTCACAGCCGTACGCAAAAGTGAAGAGGAAAGTCAGAGTTTGTCACAAAGAGAATGTCAGAGCACGGACAATTAGGTCAGCTTTTTTTTTTTTTTTTTAAATAGCCTATATTTTTTGGGAACAGTAAAGAGCAATGTTATTATGATTCTTCTATGAGACTGGCAGCAAAAAATCACTGATTTCGGTTAAGAATTAGATCCAAGAAAAATCTTTAAAACCATTAATACATGCCTATTTTCATGCTATTGCTCAATTCACAAGAGCTTGATGAGCAGGGCACTCTCTGAGGCAACCTGGGGGAGAGAAGGATTACTTAATCCACTCGAAGATGATAGAAAATGCTTTAAATGTTTAGCTTGGTGGGTTTTGTGTGTGTTTTTTTTGGTGTTGCTTTTTTTTGTTGTTGTTGCTCTGTTTTTTTTTTTTTTTTGAGAACAAGTGAATCTTTATTGATTTTTCTGGGGATCGAAGCTGAACATACATAACTGAAAAGAATAGCCCTAGGGAGAGCAGGAAAAAAAGAAAGACATGACACTTTACATTGATTTAGCCATTATGTTGTACTGGACAAATGGAATAATAGCAAGAAGAGCCATTACACAGTTGTTCCCAAAGGTGGCTTTGATATTTACAAGTACTTACACACAATTACAGCTTTAAGTACAATATCTCTGCCCTTCCCTCTTCAACTTATAAGCTGTAAAATTATACGCCACTTCTTAGTCACACAAAGTATGCCACAGAGGTGGGCAAAGCATCACTGTGCTCCTTTTTATAGTGAAAGTACTAAAAAGATGGAGTGAAAGAAGAAGGAAGGAAGGAAGGAAGGAAGGAAGGAAGGAAGGAAGGAAGGAAGGAAGGAAGGAAGGAAGGAAGGAAGGAAGGAAGGAAGGAAGGAAGGAAGGAAGGAAGGAAGGAAGGAAGGAAGGAAGGAAGGAAGGAAGGAAGGAAGGAAGGAAGGAAGGAAGGAAGGAAGGAAGGAAGGAAGGAAAAGAGAGAAAGAGAGAGAGAAAGAAGAAAGAGAGAGAGAGAAAGAAAGAAAGAGAGAAAGGGAGAGAGAGAGAGAAAGAGAGAAAGGGAGAGAGAGAGAAAGAGAGAAAAAGAAAGAGACAAAGAGACAGAGGGAAAGAAAGAGAGAAAGAGAGAAAGAGAGAAAGAGAGAAAGAGAGAAAGAGAGAAAGAGAGAAAGAAAGAGAGAAAGAAAGAGCAAAAGAGAGAAAGAAAGAGAGAAAGAAAGAGAGAAAGAAAGAGAGAAAGAGAGAAAGAGAGAAAGAAAGAGAGAAAGAAAGAGAGAAAGAAAGAGAGAAAGAAAGAGAGAAAGAAAGAGAGAAAGAGAGAAAGAAAGAGAGAAAGAAAGAGAGAAAGAAAGAAAGAAAGAAAGAAAGAAAGAAAGAAAGAAAGAAAGAAAGAAAGAAAGAAAGAAAGAAAGAAAGAAAGAAAGAAAGAAAGAAAGAAAGAAAGAAAGAAAGAAAGAAAGAAAGAAAGAAAGAAAGAAAGAAAGAAAGAAAGAAAGAAAGAAAGAAAGAAAGAAAGAAAGAAAACCTAAGTAGATAAAAAAGTAGAAGGCAGAAGGCTTTTTCCATGCAAAAGATTTGCTCATCCTGGTCAGCTGGGAGCTGAACCTTCCAAAAATCCTGAAAGTCCCAATTCCTGAGGAACACACTGAACATAATGCTTCAGGCTCTGAAGAATAGACTAGGGTTGTAACCAGGTTTGTCATATCCAGCTTCCCATTTGGGGCAGTGGAACATGAGAAAATCAGTTAGCTGCTGAAAAATCTCTCACGACCAAAAGAAAATGTTACACAAGGATTACTTAAGATCCATCCAATAGTTCTAGAGAGTTGTCATCAACTGTTCCTCATCTTACTTCTCCTTCCCAATGAAGAAGGGATGAACACCACCGACTTTGGCTTGATCAGGCCTCAGCCTGCTCTGCTCTGGGCTGAGCATACCAGGGGCACAATTCCTCTCTTTACTGATAGGAAAGTCAAGCCATTAATAGCTTTGGCTGACTTGGTCTGGTTTGTTGACAGCCTGTGATTTTGGAGAGGCCTCGAATTTTTAAGGAATGTTCTGAACTTGACAGAATCTTTTCCTGGCTATGTCCTCCATCTACTGCTGCTGAGTTGCATCGCTTCTCATACAACACCTAATGGGGTGTCCCAGCAACTCTTGTGCAAGGAACATGGTTTAGATCTCAGCTTCTCTAACACAACTCTGTCCATGTGGTTTCTTCTCTTTTACTTTTTTTTCTGCAACTAAGTGTAATTTTCAATGAATATCTGCTCGGGTATAAAACAATAACCTACTTCATGAACAGTTTCCAGTTTAATTACCCATGTTTGTGTGGGAGTGTTTTCTTTTCCCCTGGCAAAGAGTCCTTATAAGGAGTAATAATGCTGAAGAATCTGTTAGAGAAAACTGTTTACCGAAGCTTTACTATTTCATAGGTTTTGCTGTAGAATCGTTTACGCAAAGCTGTGAGTCACAAGCTGAAGTTCAATGTCTGAAATTGCTGGCAGAGTGAATGAATTTTGTGCATCACAAAGAGATCAGTAATCTGCATGCATTACAGTCAATTCATAATTGCTTTAAAACCACATGGCAAATGATTATAATTAGGACAAGAGCTGTTAAAATCAAGAACAAAAGGAGGCCAGAACCTGAAGTTATTTCCTGCTACATTTCTTCTCCTTGAAGGTTTGTGAAAGACATCCTAACTCCTAACTGGAAAACGCAATTTAAATCATCAGTGACCCTTCCAGCCACTTCAGTGTTGGTAAATTTGGCCAGAATGTCTCCAAAGTACAACAGTTACTCATGGTACCTTGTCACACCGACCTGGGCATGAAGACCCTAAATAGATAGGTCTTGACAGTAGTAATGTCATTGCCCTATCTAAATGGCTGAGCCTACCTAGCAAATTGAAATGACCTCTGCCTACAGCTGCTCTGTCAGCTCTGTATCCAGGGCCAGCAATATTCGCTGGCACAGATCTTCATTTAAGAGGTCCTCTTTCCAAGAGCAAAGAGGAGGGCTGTCTGTGTGTGACGAGCATCTCTGTGGGTGAAAGATGCCCTGAGGAAGTTTATGTCACTCCTGAAAGAGGCAGCTATCCATCAGCAAAGGGACTGCAAAGAACAGAACAGGATGAAAATCTTGAAAAGCAGGATTTTTGTGGTAAGAGGTTAAAAGCAAGCAACCCTGACAGTACAGGCAGTAATTGAGCTAGGAAACTGTCAGAGCAAAGATGAGTTTTTAAGTGAGACTTAACTGCAAGCCATGGCTGTTGCCTGCAGGTATCTGTGCTTTCTCCATGCACGATGGGCAGAGTGGCAGTGCCCACGTGAGCTCCCTCACAGGAGCAAGAAACTTTCTGAAGATGGCTCTGTGCAGAAGGATGCTGACTGCAGCGTGCGTAGGCATAACTGAATCAAAGAGGTGAACTCAGCCAGTTTGTGGCAGCTGGTACAGATCATTATTTCACTGAATCACAGCACAGCAGATACTTCCTATCCTGTAAATCCAGATGAGCCTGAAAAAAGACCATCTTGATTTTGTTATCAAGATATTATATTTCTGTTTCATTTGAGGATTTTTTGGAAGGTCCTTTTTGGCAATGTTATGACCAGCCTACTCTCTCACCTTTTTGGCTAACCCTAAGGGGAATGTTCACTTTGTTGTGAGTGTGGTTTGATGATGTCAGCCCAGGGAGTGAGACCACAGGAAGGGCAGCATTGATCCCTGTGCTGATCCATGCACTGTTGCTTTCGGGGATGCAAAGGCTTGGGCTTCCTGAGTTTGATCTACTCTTAATCACAACTTTCATCACACACACACACACACACACACACACACAAGAGTCTGAGGAAGGGCCAGTGTTTTCTCCTCACATGTGAGACAGCATACACTTGAACAGGCTGTTGCTACTGCTGCCAGGAAAGCCTGAGCCTGCCAGCTGGGAGGCTGCTGAACACCCTCTGACAAAGGAGTTTTCTCTCTTGCTGTGACTCCTAGAGGATGCAGCCACCTCTTTTCCCTGATAGCCTGCAGTTTACATGGGAACTGCCATAAGGCCTTCTGGATCACTCCAACTTGTTGCTCTCTGCCAACCAAGGAAGGCAACAATCCTGCCAGAATCCTTCAGCCATACAGGAATGGCAGAGGCCCTTCTTTACCTACAATTAAGAATACTCAGGTGTTTTGGAGGATAATTTAAAATCTTCCTGAATAACAGAAGGAGCAACATATCAGGGCCCAAAAGCATAATAACCAATATAATCAAGCATGCCATTAGACTTTATAACTCAGATTTCACCTGCTGTCATCCATAAAAGAGCTAGAGAAAGAAACTTCAGTAGGACCCATGCATTTTCACTGGTAGCAAATCTAGACAATAGAGGATCCAGGATGATGCTTTTCAATCATATGTGCATGTCTCAGTGCAGCTGTTTCCAAGATAAGAAGTGACTGGAATGATACACAGAGGTCAGTGTGCTCCTGCTCTGACACAGTTCAGCAGCTGTGAGGGCATGCAGTGTGGTGAAATAAAGGTGTGTTTTGTCAGTTGCCAGTGTGAAACCAGGTGTTGCTAGCTTGCACATGTGGCTGGTTGGCTGACCAAGCAACAAATCCTATTCATTTGCTGGAATAAGAGTGTTTGGCATACAGCTATCTCTTTCAGCATAGCAAGGAAGAAGCCTGACGTGTCTCAATTAAATGGTTAAGTGCAGGATAAGGCCAAGGAATTCACAGGACTGAGATCAAATCCACTACATGCAAAGAAGAGCTATAGATTCTATGCGTTTCAGCACTGTACATTTCATTTCCCTAGATCAATACAAAACAATCTGGCTATACGTTTGTCCTTTGCACACATCCTATGCTATGCAAAACCTTTGACCACAAAACCAGAAGGGTTCCATGTGAAGGCTCCAGGAAGTACATCCTCTGGGCTGACTCACAATAGTGAGTAGTGGGCTTGGATGTGAGCAGCCATAAAGAAGATATGTAGCTCTGAAGGCTGTTTAAAGTCACATATTTTAAAGACTAGTCACCTGAGTGGTTGTTCATTGCTGGGATTGTGTGGTTATCATTTAAGACCAGAAAGGGTAGTTGGGAAGGCTTTTCCCTTTTGTGGCCCTGTCAAATTCCTTGTATGTCTTTCATAATCCTCCCTCGCAAGCCAACAATTTTGTTGCAACTCCGGTATTTATTTCTTCTATTTTCCTCAAGTCTGCAAGGAGATTAGTCTCCAGTGAGGTGTGCTGGTTTTGTGAGAGGCAAATTGTAATCTACGGCAACTTTAATTCAAAACTCATTGTCTTTTATGGGCTCTACTCGTGGCGTGGAAAGACCAAAAAACCAGCAAAAGAGGCACAGGTGAGGTTATACCATGATATTTATAACAGAAGCTAACGACAGGAACTCATGAAGTCCAGCCATTTTTCCAGTATGCATTTAGAGCCACCGAACCTTTCTTTTCTTCTTGAAAAGTAAGAGTTACTATAATTGAATGGGATGGGATATCTACACCTCACATGACAGCAGCTCAGCAAAAGCTCATCAAAGGTTCTTATGACCTCAGCTGCATCCTTATCACACTCTACCACTTCCTGAAGGGGGGCTGTGGTGAGGAGGGGGTCCGCCTCTTCTCCCAGATAACTAATGACAGGATGAGAGGGAATGGCCACAAGTTGCGCTGGGGAAGATTTAGATTAGATTTGAGGAAAAATTGGCCTGCCTAGGGAGGTGGTTGAGGCACCATCCCTAGCGCTGTTCAAGAAGCATTTAGATGAGGTGCTAAGGGATTTGATTTAGTAGCATAATGGGTAGGGATGGTGGTAGGAGGATGGTTGGACTAGATGATCTTGTAGGTCCTTTCCAACCTAATGTATCTATGAATCTATGAATCTATGAATCCTTCAAGTTAGATAAGCGTGTCTTAAACAAACTGGGGGTGGGTATATGCTTGTCCAGAGGGACATTAAGTCTGCAATGGGCTAAGGAACAGGGAATAAAGGAAACAGCAATAAATGCTACGGAGAACTCTCCAAGAGCACTTCAGCAGCTAAGCCTTTAAGACTGAGTTTGTCTTTATTCTCTGACTTCCTCACAAGACAGGAGAAAATGGCTACAAAAATAAAAGCCCCAGGGAAGCCACACTGAAAGAGATCTAATGCTGTCTGTAGAAAATCACTGGACATCAGAGTGCAGTTGGTCTCATTGACGGAGAAAAGGTGAGATGTCAGACTTCATGTAAATACTTGACAGAGATCACATCTCATGGGTAAGCTGTCATTCAGATATTACTAGAGCTTCTTGAAACTTGGCATGAAAAAGAAGTTTCTACCAGGATATCAATTTTTGTCCTTCTAGTGAGACAGAAGATTACAGGAAAATTCCTGTCCAGGGCATCTCCAGTTGTGGGGGAAGATGCAGTCCAGTTGTTTATTCAATGGGTGCATCATTAGAAAAGTCACACTGGTGAAATAGCTGTGTCATTTCTTGGACTTACGCACACTTACCATGAACTTCTCTGTCTTCTGTCAGTAAACTTTCCAGTCCAACACAGTTCATATGCTGGATAGATTTATTGAATTTGTCTCAGTTAGAGGCTACCCAGACTCATTTGTTTTAGTTTTAGGTTTTCCTTGAGTGATGAAGGTGCATATTTTTTCATTTTTGAAGAATGTTTAAGCAAGTTCCAGGAAACAGGACATCAGGACATACTCTAGCTTTACCTAAATGATCCTTAAGAAATAGGCAGCAAATGTTTTAAGATAGAAAATCCCAGCATTTCATAAACAGTCTCAGTTCTGTTTATTTAAAGAATGGACTTGATAAATCCATTGTGAACATAATCATAAATAAAGTAAATTGGATGCTTTTGCTATGACAATTTTAGCTGGAACTCTTCTGGAGTTTGTTTTCTTTGGAGTGCAGTGCTAGCTGAAGATCCAAAAGTTGACCTTTGTAATTCATTAATCATCACAAACCTCATCCTTGAGGGAAAAAAACATGGAAGGCATGTTCAGTGCTGTGAGGGCATCTTGCTTCAGAGATTTGAGGGTCTGGGATCTGAGCCAGAGGATGTTTTTTCTTAAAGAAATGGCCCATCCAGCTCCTGTGTGCATGGCCATCTATCCTCCACTCTTCACACTACACCAACCTAATGACTCCTCACTCTTCAAGGGTCAGTAGCTCACCTCTCAGTAGACCAAATGAAATGTAGAGGATGGTGTTTTGGCCTGTCACTCCAGTTACGGCTTCATACTAACACTCTTACCACCATGATATACGGTTTCCATCACAGTCCATCTCCTCGTGGGCATCTTTTTTGGTCTCCAGCTACATCTGTGCAAGTAAACTAGCTAGGGACAAGACATGAACTTTGATCAGCAGCATGCAGCTGTACTGATTAGATGCTTATCAGCACATTCCCTGCATGATTTTGGACTTTGGCAGCTACCCCTCTATGCATTAGCTGTCTAGGCACAGTTAAGGAAGAGCGGAGACCAAGGACTATTCCCAATAGACACAAAAGATGTATAAACCCACCAAACTGCAGGATCTACACTTTAGTAGTAGGTGAGTTCAGGTGAGCTGTGCTGTGCCACTTGCCCTCAAAGGCTAGAGGCCTGAACGTGTTCAGTTAACACATTAAGTTGCAGTCATTCTTCTGTGCTCTCCTCACACCATGATTTCTCTGAAGACAACGAGAAAAAAAACCAAAAAACCTGTTATGCTACCAAAGAGACAGTAGGAACCCGCTAGAAATAAAATTTTTGATTCCTTTCTCAAAAACATGAGACTTTTGAGGTCTCACTTCACAATAAAATATGCCTGACAGAAGCAGTTTTACTAGAGCAGATGAAGCCTGTGGTGAGCATTGCAACTGCTCATGCGGTCTTCCAGAATTCAAACATACTGATGCTGTTTCTCCCTCATATCACAGATGTCATGTCTTCAACCTGCGCTACTTGAAACTGCTGCCAACATCTGCCTCACCAGTGCTGTACCCCTGGATGCAAAGAAGCTCAGACCTTTGTTGCTTTCATGAGAAGATGTGGCCCAGAGAGTAAATCTATTGAACTAATGTCACACCCCTTCAGTTCACTCTTGGACATCTAAACAGAATGAATCAGTTCTTATGGGCACGTAACACCTTAGATCTCCCTGTTTTTGTTGGAGGTGTTTAGTTGAAAGGAACCAGAATGGGATTAGCATGGTACAGTTCTTCATAACTCATTGATAATCTTATTGGAAATCCTTGTTTTCTCAAACAAGTATCTTTTCACCCTAGTTTGCTACAGAGATGGGACACTTGCAGCACCATGGCTTAAGCAGAGCAACCTCACTGCAAAATGTACCTTCTTTTCCCCAAGTTTTCCAACTGCTCTTTTTGATATGGATAGGAGGTAACAAAAAATGTCCCTTGGCTTGGAAGAGTGTAAGCAAGGTTTTGGAATGCACATAGGCCCCGAACGTATGTGGGGAGGAGAAGTACAGTTAGAAGAGTGCACCTGGAGATACAAGAGCGATGGTGGGCAGCAAATCAGAGAAATGCCAGCAAGGAAACATATTTGGAATGCCATTCACATACATGCATTACGTTATAGAAGAACGGATGAAAATTGCTTTTGTAATAGGCTTGATGCAGAATAAGCAGAGCACTCTGGCCCCACTCCAGAACTGCAGCAGCAGAGCAAGGCTTTATTTTAAGGGCATGTGTAATCTCTGTGAAACAAGTAAGGTTACCCATGTGCTTCAAATTAAGCACAGGCTGAAAATTGCTTCTCTGGAAGTGGGCCAGAGTGCTTACCATGCAGGTTGTCTTTGGTGACTTAACAGCTCTGCTTGGCTGCCTTGGGGTCTGCCACGACCAGGGATACTGACTTGTGAGGGGAAAATCCTGAACACAAATAGAGTTTGTCAAAGATACAACACTGTGTGGGCAGAAAGTGAAAACAGTCTATAGATATCTGAGGAGAGTAAACATCACTGATCAAGAAAAATTGCTTAGGCAACCACACTGATAGCATAATAACAGTAAATGAGAGGAAATTAAGAAAAGGAAAATTGAAATTAAACACTGGGAACGTGTTATAGGCAAGAGAGCTGATATGGTGAAACTGCTGCCTGCAGTTTTGCTAACTTTTTGCATCCAGTTCTCTTAAATTTGTAAGTCCGAAATTGAACAAATTAACATTAATCTGTGGCTTTTGCTTTTGCATTAGTTACAATTGAAATGTCCTTGCATGGTTCAATATATTTCTGCTACAGTCAGACTACTCAGTGTCACATCTGCAAGAAAAGGGACAATGAGCCAAATTCTGCTCTGAATACTGGTGCTCATCTTCATTACCCTCACTGGTTTTGGGCTAGTGCTGTTAGAGCAATGGTGATCATAGGACTGTAGAATATCCTGAGTTGGAAGGGACCCACAAGGATTGAGTCCAACTCCTGATCAGGTGCTGTTCCAGGCTGTTCAGGTTTAGGTGATGTAACATAGTTTGGATGCCTACATAATATATATATTTTTAATATTCAAAGATTTTGTTGTATCTTCACATGATTACATCTACTTGACATTTTGCAAGATCATTCAAATATCTCTTTCACATGGTGAAGCAAACACCACTGATACGAGCAGGCTGTCCGAATTGTGTTTGTCACCAAGGGGGAACCAAACACTGTGGTCCCAGTGCCACAGTGTGAAGGTGTGTCCTTCACTACCCATGGGTTTGAGTTTCAGGTGGCTGCTGGCTTTGCTTCCACAGAGGAGATGTTCCTGAATCCAGACCCATGGGAGAGGACTCCAAATGCCAGTGTTATTTAAATAGAGGTGTATATAAATGTTTGTGATGAGGCCATCATCCCTTGGCAGCGCTGCTTTAAAGCTTGATTCATTGCTGCAGCTCTTCCCCACTGCTTTTTTTTTTTTTTTTTTTTTTTGTGGTTGCTAGAAGGAGTTGCCATCAGAGCAAGGCTGGAGGCTTTGTTTATCTTCCATGGGAATCCTTTCCCTGGCAAAAGCACCTTCCATCTCCACAAGCATTTGCTGGCTGAGCAAATAATTTAAAGTAAGCTCAGTTTCTGAGGAAGCATTGCATGTGCCCCTTACTGTAACACTCTGTAAACACTGTGTCTCCCTGAGATTGGATGGCATTGCTGCGTTTCATGATAAACACAGATGGTGTTTATATTTAAATATGCCAAATGTGGTAATGAGAGCAAACTATGAAATGATTTATTTTTATGTTGTTTCCATTCTGGCCTCTGATAATTAAGGCTGCTGTGACCTGTCTTTGAGAGGAGGCAATATATTTATGCAGTACTATTCAGGTTTCTAAAATAACTCAGGAAAGTTTTGTTTGTTTTTGCTAAAGAACACTAAGCTCCTGTTTCCCAGAAGGTTTTATTGCCCTGTCTTGAAAACTGTAGACCAAAGTCTACAGAGATAGTGTGGCTAACTGCCTTCTAAATAATTTTGCCTTTCTTTCCCTTTCCCTTTCCCTTTCCCTTTCCCTTTCCCTTTCCCTTTCCCTTTCCCTTTCCCTTTCCCTTTCCCTTTCCCTTTCCCTTTCCCTTTCCCTTTCCCACTCTCTCCTCTCTTTCTCTCTTTCTCTCTTCCCTTCTATCTTCCCTTCTCTATTCCTTTCTCTCTCTCTTTCTCTCTAGAGAATGGGGTTAATATAATGGAAAGTTTTCCTCAGTTCTGTGTGGGGCTTTATGCTATGCTCATGCCATTGCACTGACCCCCAGTGAGTAGTGCATTCAGCCATGCATCTCTTCTCTCATCTTCTCTGGAGACAAGCATGTTGGGAAGATAAATGCTGGCACAGGAAAGTATGCCACAGGTGCCTCTCTGGAGGCAGAGAGGACCCATATTTATCTTCTGTCTTTAGACCAGCACATGGGGCATTGTTCAGAGCCAGTACAGCCTTGTGCCACTAACACTGGTGATGCTTTGACTGAAAGAAATGGGGTAGCATGGAAAAGATGCTCCTGTGACAAAATCAGGGATGACAGGCAGCTGCAGGGGGGTTCTCTGCCAAGGCTCATCACCAGCCATGCTCCCTATGGGCTCTCAGGATTTAGATTTTGATCCTTGTTACCCTGCCCTTTTATTACACTAAAGGTCACTGACTTCCAGGCACCTCTTCTCTTATCAAATATAATCCATGGTAGAGACTTTTATAAAATGATCTTTTAAATGTCTCTGCCTAAATGTCACTTTTCTCTGCACCCAGTTGTGGCAGAGATACTGCAAGGAGAGCAAACTATGCAGAATAGAAGAAGGGAAAGTATATATATTTTTATATTACTTTAAATTTTTGAAATCTTCTTGAGGTGATCACATCATGCTTTTGAACTGTTCAAACTTTGAAGAATGTTGGCTTATTTGATAATAACACAAGTCTCACTGCATATTTTGTATTTCTGAGTTCAAAATAGTGTTTAAAATCTTGTGAGCTTACAAGCAGGAGGGGGGCTGGCTTTTCACACAGTCTGATAATGATAGGACAAGGAATAACTTTAAACTAAAAGAGGGAAGATTTAGTTCAGGTGTTAGGAGGAATTTTTTTACTCAGAGGGCAGTGAGACACTGGAATAGGCTGCCCAGAAGGGTTGTGGATGCTCCAACACTGGAGGCATTCCAGGCTGGATTGGATGGGGCCCTGAGCAGTCTGATCTGGCTGGTTGCAATGCTATCCATAGTACGGGGTGGGGCTGGGTGATCTTAAAAAGGTCCCCTCCAACATAAGCCATTCTATGATTCTATGATCTTTATTCTCCCTTCCTGTGGCTTGCAGATATAGTGAGGAAGATGTTAGGGTGCTTATTTTCTTCTACAGTTGTTACCATTGTGGCCAACAAGAGCTGTGTTATGGGCTGTATGAGTCTATAAGACAGCAGCTGTGTTAGAGGAGGCAGCTGTATTTGTTTTCTTTGCTTCAGCTTGACATCCATAGCTGTATTTATAAGCTTACATTTCCGGCACTGCCAAGCCTCTTCAGCTTCCACCTTTGAAAACAAGTGATTATATGCACTGCCTGGCTGAGTAACAGGGTTGGGCCCAGGGAGCAGGAAATATCAGCTTCCATGGCTGCCTCAGCATCACAGCACCAACCAGCAAGGCTCCTAAATACAAATCAAAGGGCAGGAACTGCTGATCATGCTCTGTTCTTTTTCAGTGCTGTGCATGAGCCTACAGGATGCTATTGATCTACAGAGTCTGTTTTTGGTAAGATCTGACCCAATTGAGACATTAACAGACTTGGGAGGAGTGGCTGGAAAGCTGCCTGACACAAAGGGGCCTTGCTGTGATGATGGACAGTCGGCTGAATATGAGCCAGCTGTCTGCCCAGGTGGACAAGAAGGCCAAGAAGGCCAGGATACCTGGCCTGTATCCTGGTGAGCAGGACTAGGGAAGTCATCCTCCCCTGTACTCAGCACTGGTGAGGCCCCACCTAAAGTACTGTTTTCAGTTTTGGGCATTTCAGTACAGAAAGGACACTGAGGTGCTGGAGCAGGTCCAAGAAGGGCAACAAGGCTTGTGGAGAGTTTGGAGAACATACCCTGTGAGAAGCATCTGAAGGAGCTGGGGCTGTTCAGTCTGGGGAAGAGGAGGCTGAAGGGAGACCGTATTGTTCTCTTCAAATACCTGAAAGGTGGTTGCAGTGAGAGCAGGGCTGGTCTCTTCTCACTGGTGATAGGTGACAAGACAAGGGGAAATGGCCCTCAAGTTGTCCCAGGGGAAGTTTGGGTTGGATATAAGGAAAAACTTATTTACAGAATGGGTTGTTAGGCACTTAGGAATAGGCTCCCCAGGGAGGTGGTTGAGTCACCATCCCTGAATATGTTTAAAATCCATTTGGATTCAACCTGAGCAATTCTATGATTCTATGATTATTTTCTTCAAGCCAATACAAACATCACTGTTGAAATGATGATTGGATCACCTGGAAGAAGATGGTGTAGACATGCACTGCATGCATTGAGTAACCCAGGATGAAAGCTTATTTATAGGTTAATTTTATAGGTTAATTTCGTTATAAGGAAACCAGTGGCAAAGGCCTGGCAGACTGGTCATTTACCAGGGCAAACTTAAAACCAAAATGCAGTTGGTTGGCCAACAAGTTGGTTGTTCAAGTAGTAGGTAAATACTCAAGAAACTCGGGTCTTTCAGTCTGTGCTGTGCAGATTCCTCCAAGACCTTTAGCAACTGACCTTGCACTGAGATCATATCACCTAACTTCAGGTATTTAGTCATCACTGGAGAGAGAAGGACACTTCTGAACTCATTCATCCTCCTGGTCTCCAGGAGGTTTTCCCTGCAGATTTGTGTGTTCCAGCAAAACCAGTGGCACATTGGTGGACCATATTAGTTGTGTGTTGTCATGGGTTGGCTGGTATCTTTCTCGCACCAGGGATCCCAAAACTGGATGCAAAATCTAGATCTGGTCTAATTCTTCCCCTCAATCTACCACAATGCTCATGTTATTTCAGCTACCATGAGCAAAGCCTGAGGGATGGTTTGTGAAACTTGTCCTTTTTTTCCTCAAGATGTCTGTGATGAAAATACAGAACTCACAACAACTGATTTCTTAAAAGAAACATTGGATTTTGGTTCGATTTTATAAGGACCAATAAAAATAGTCACAGCTGAATGTGGATCCAAAAGAAATGAGGCATGAAAAATTAAGACACGGAGATCATTACATTTTTTCCACATCACTTAATATTGAACAGTTGTTAGGAATTAGAGAAGACAGCAGAAGCCCTTGTCTTTTTGGAAAAACAAAATTTTTGAGGGAATGCCAACTGCCCTGCAGCATCTTGATCTGGATCTGAAGCGGCGATTAAAGTGCAGCGCAGAAACATGCGGAATATTTTAAGAGCAGTTAGAAGAGTTTGTAATTGGAATCTCTTTCCATAAGCAGAGCAAAGAGATCCGGTCGGCAGGGTGGCCCGGGGGTGCCAACCAGTGGCATTGGTGGCTCGAGGCAGCCCTTAGGACGCCCAGAGCCGGCGTGTTCGGGTAACCGAGCTCCTGCAGTCAGAGCCATCCCCTCGGCACGGCCTGCCCTCGTTTCTCCTGACCGTGGGCTCCACCTGGTGGCATCCGGACCACCGCTAGTCCCTGAGCTGACCTAAAGGCAGATGAGGTATTCCCAGGTCCGGGTGTGTTTCTTCCTCTGCAGGAATGGAAAATGCTTCAATAGATTGGACAAAGCAAAACCGGAGCGAACAATATTCCGTCACTCAGAGCACCATGATTAGGAACTATCCGTCAAAATGACTCGCCTTAATCTCCTTCCTATCCCAACCAGTCACACTGAGGTTTTATCCAAACTCCCGCTAACATCAAGGCTAGGCAGATGTCCAAGATTTTCACATATACAGAGTATCCCTGACATTTATGCAGCTGTAAATTCCAAAGGACTTTAAAAGCAATAATTTTTAAGCACCTATAAATTGTCTCTGGGCGAGAAGGTGTCAATGGGGATGGGTGAGAAGAACATCTGATAGGAGAAGTGAGAGCTTTGCCAAAGGACTTATAAGCTAAACCTTACTGTAAAAAAAAAAAAAAAAAAAAGTAGTATGGGATCTTAAAATGCATGAGCATTCCTTATAGGACATTACACAAAGGAACACCACAACCTAATCTGTGTTAAAGCTCAACAAGTCTAGCTTTTGGGATCGGATATTAAAGCTACTAAACACCCTTCTTCAGCAGGTCAGCAGTGTGAAAAATTGTTTTCTGCATGACTGCCATTCTTATAACTCCTGAAGGGCTTTTTTTTTTTTCTATTTCATAAGATGAGGCATAACATTACTCATGTGTATCACATGTAAAGCACACCATGCTGACTTACGGTGTTCCAGTTTAGAGTGCTGGCTGCTAACTACGGGGGAGTAGTGAGTAATAGACGAGCTAACAGCCTGCTTTGAGCACAGGGAAGCTTTCCTGCAGATCAGATGAAGGCAATCTGGAGATATTTAGGTTAGGAAAAGATATAACAGAGCTTACAAGGGCAAAACAAATGGGTTTAACAGCAACAGAGACTGATAAATCTGCAGAAGATGTAATAAAGGAAGGCTGAGTCAAGGATGCTCAGAAGGGATGGGGGGACTGGGGAAACCATGGGCCCATTAGGCTGCACCTGCCAGCATGCAAAACCTCAGATGCAATTATGAAGGGCTGAATAATGACAGCCAGAGAATTGAGTGTAAAGCAGGAATAAAAAAGAGCATGGACATGATGCAAAAATGCACTGTTCCTCAAGGGCTGCATTTAGACAAAATTCTCCTGGTGCCCACGGCAGATAACAGGTCTCATCCACAAGAGATGATACCTGCAGATGCTCTGCAAGTACTCAGGAGGGTCGGAGCATTGCGAGGCACGAACTGGTGGTTTGGGGGTAGGAACAGCAGCAGTGAGGTGATGCCCGGCTGTATCAAATGGAGAGTCACACTCCTGGGATGCTGAGAAATCAAGGTGTGCTCATTTTTTGGTAAGGGCCAGCACTGAAGAAGACATGGTATTGCAGAGTCCATCCACACGTATGGCATGACGAACATTGCAGCTGCTGGAGTGGTGCTACTCTGTGTGAATGCCAAAGCACTCCTCGTGCAGCAGTCTCACCTTGCCCAAACACGCTCACGTTACATGCCAGGTGCCTAAACAAGTACAGGCCTAAAAATCACAGCATTTTAAAGAGCAAGTGATGTTTGCTCTTAATTCAGCATTTAATGTGTTGCTGAGGTGATTTTATTTCCTCACGTTTGTTTCAGAGGTTAAGCACGTGTTTTTGTTAGTATCAGTTTGCGCCCTTCAAAAGATAAAAAACAAAAAAACAAAAACATTTTGTCATGTTGAAGCAAATCCTGGGACCAGTGGCACTTTCCCTGTGCAGAAAACATCAGTGTTCATTTCCCAGCGTAACAGAGGGGAATAAATCTCTGCCTGTGTCTAAACATTTCCTGCACCGCTCCATCTGAAGCCCATTCTTGGCCCCTTGTCAGAAACACGACGGGGCTTCTGACACGGCACACACATTCTTCATACAGTTATAAAAGGATTTATCAGCTCTCACCTTGGGACAGGTAAACAAGCAGTTGCACCAGCGCGCGGGCCCGAGTATCGTTTTATGGGCACGGCATTACCTACAGCCATAAAAGTGCGCTGAGTGGTTGAAGATTGCTGCCGACCAACCGAGCGGCAGCGATGAGCGCTATGTCGTGCAGCCGTCGGTTGAGGGTGATGTTGTCCACAAAAAACCTTGAACATGGTCCTTCTGGGCTGTGACACTGTGCAGGGCTTCCACGGGGACAGCAGATGTCACCCACGCAGCCAAAACCCCCTCCAGACGCGGCCACTGTTACATTTCTCTAAATCAGCCCATGTCGGACGCAAGTAGGTACTGAAAAGTTTTCTTCTTAGAAAGAATCCCAAGGTTTAGCTCCTGTGACAGCTGAGCCAGCCACAGGGAAAACCCTTGGTTCACATAGTTTGTATCTACGCTGGCAATACCTTCCTACTGCTGCCCAGCCCACTCATCACATAAACGACCATTTGATTGCTCTTTGCTTCAATGAGAGACACGTGGCCCAGACTTCAAGCAGCAGTAAACCATCAACCTGCTTCACACCCACGTCCCAGCATGGTGACTGCTATAGGAAAACCAACAGAGCGTGGCAGTTGCTGCTACACGGGAACCACCAACCTATCAGGGTTGCCCTGCATGGTACTGAGAGCAGAGGAAGGCCTCACTGCACCTGCAGAAATGCATGAGCTGGGTACACATGCTATAATGAATAAAAAAGAAAAGATTACTATTAATATCGCTACTACGAACATTCACATGCATAGCGCCCATGACAAGAGGCAGTGGTCTCAAGCTGTGCCAAGGGAGGATAGGTTGGATATTAGGAAAAAATCATTCTCAGAAAGAGTAGTGATGCACTGAAGCAGGATGCCCGGGGATTTGGTGGAGCTGCTGTTCCCAGAGGTGTTATGTACAAGAACTGTGTAGATGTGGTACTTAGAGACATGGTTACTGGGCATGGTAGGGATGGCTTGACAAGTTGGACTTGATGATCTTAGGGGTCTTTTCCAACTTTAATGATTCTATGGCACTGAGTCATGGGAGAGGAAGACACGGACATCTCCCATGCTAAGATGGTCATGCTGTGCACCCGTGGGGCCATGAGCAGCCTTGTTTCTGCTGTCACACTTATACCCAACTTGGGGGTCTCAGAATCACCAGAATTGAGGTAAAGCCCTTAATTAGAACAGCTGATGATGGTAGCAGCAGGTAAGTATGCATCTGATGAGCGTGGCCTGAGGCTACTTCAAGGAGCAGCCAAAGTAAAAAGTGCCTTTTGCAAATACAAGCACTGAGCTGACACTCAGACTGGGACTGCTGGGTCAGATTCTGGGAGGTGCTGGCCACCTTTCCCCCCACATACCAATGGTGTTCAGCCAAGGCAAGAAGCTTCATGCAGAAGTGTGTTCTTGGCAGGAATTATTTGCTTCAGGCATCAGTCTCACAGACACAGGCATTTTCCCCATTTCCTTGCACTTGATATGAGCCATGTTAACATCCCAGTAAACATGTTTTCTTTTCAGCCACAGTGCTTGTAACACTATTTGCCTGAATTAGAGTGAGTTTGTTCTGCAAACTGCATTTACCTTTCCCAGATACAGAGCAGCTGTTCCCTGTATGCTCTCCCAAGGTCCTTGTTTGCACAGACTTTTGTCAGCAAATATACCCCCCTAAACAAGCCACTCACTTAGACTTTCCAGCACTGATAGGAGAGTTGTGAGCCCTGCAAGACACCGTCCTCCTTGCCTTTTTCTTTCATTAATAGGCACTCGCCTTCGAGACGGCGCCAACAAGGGTTTGCACATGTCATCAGCCGTGGCCATCAATCAGTGTTCAATTGTGAGCCTTCCAGAAGTGTGAAAGAAAGCAGCAGATGTTATTAATTCCTTCTTGGGTGAAAGCTCTTCGATCACACCCTGCTGACACCTGCTACCTATCCCCACCAGCACAGACATGAAGGTCACCAGCTCCCAGTGGGTACCCAACAGAAAATACCCTCACCATGGCTCCTCCAAGTGGATGTCCCACTGAATATTTTGGTTTTGGAGTGGGCAAAGAGGGAACACCAATTGGGCTTCATGCTGTCAGCTGTGGAAACTGTATGAAACTGAAGTTCAGAACATCTCTTGGAACCTCTTTTGTACAAAGCCAATGGAGGAACTGGCTCTAATGGGGGTTAATTAGAGCGTTAATCACCACCATAGCAAAAGTTAAGGCTTCTTCAGGCTTCTTCCTGAAGATTCCTACCTAAGATGCATCTAATTAATCTAGAATCTCACTAGATTCTTCAGCTGGCTTACTGAAGATGCCATTATACCTTTCTCCTTACATGAATTTCAGAGTCTTGCAATTGTGTCAAATAAGTGCTCTGCTCACCACCATCCTCACACATCCCACATGAGAGCAAGTCGTAAATGCAGCTGTAAATGACCTGCCCCAAGTGCCACAGAGAACCTGTAGTAGAGCCAGAGACAGTGCCTTCATCTTTTAAGCCCACACTTCATGCCTCCCCTTGAAGACCATAATTATGATGCCTGGGCTATGTAAATGAAATGGTGAGAGAGGAGGTGAGGTGCTGGCAGACATGTGATTAATGTAGCCCTTTGCATGTTAGTTTTACTTTCTCTTAAGCTTGGGACTGAGAGATCCAGGTGTCTGAGATGCAAAGTCCCCATTACAGCATGCTGCTCATGAGGGACCTGGTGTGACAGTGCTGAGGAGTAGAGTGATGCAGAATTGTTTGAGTTGGAAGGACCCTTAAAGATCATCTAGTCCAACCCCCCTGCAATGAACAGGGACATCTACAGCTACACCAGGTTGCTCAGAGCCCCCATTCAGACTGACCTTGAATGTCTTCATGGACAGGGCACCACCCAACACCTCTCTGGGTGACCACCTTTATTGTAAAAAACCTTTTCCTTATATCCCTACACCAAAGGAAGCTTCTGACTTTGGCCAGCCTGCCCTAGCTGGCCACAGCAGGGGATCTGGTTCTTGTCCTCCTCCTCCTAAGGAAGTCCACAGTTAGTCCTCTGCTCTCAGATGCAGGCATCCCTACAAAACTGCATCTTCTGACTCAAACTGTATTTGGCAACTCACAATGTTTCTTATAAGTGTGTAAAAAGAGTTGGAGCCTCAAAGTCATGCATTTGCCTAAAATAAGAGCGCAGGTTATTTCTGTGTCCATGGTTCAGCAGTTTCAAGCCTGCTGCCACTAAATTATCTGCCCCCAGATTCCTTATAGAACAAAAGCGAACCCCCTGGCAGAGAAGTGCTTGAGAACAACACTCAAGTCAGGTCCAGCTTTCAGGGAGACCTGGGAGATCAGCTATCTCATACATGCAGTGCTCATTGTACCTTCTTAGATGTTATTTTCCTTGCTCTGAGCTTCCTGCCATGGGAGATCTCCACTGCCCTTTAGCAAGAGAGAGTTGGCTATGGGTGCTTTTAGACTTCAGAGGACATGAAGGCAAAACATTCTTCTTGGAAAGTGCCTGCGGCAACTCCACCCTGTGAGTTGGCTCAATGCTATCTGAAGTCATTTAAGCCGACATTGCACGAGTAAAGAATGTTACACATCAACCACACATGAAAAGACAGCACAGTAATGATCCTTGACTTCATCTTCAATGGCCTGAGCTGTTGTATCCGGCCTATCTTGGTCTGGGGACACGTCTCCATTTCTTGATAGCAGTCAGGTGCAAAGCTATTACAACAGTGATTCATGCCCTCAGCTAACTCCACAGTTATTTCCAGGTTCAACAGTACTAATCCTAACTGTTCTCAAACAGGCAAAGTTATCTTGGAGGCCCTCTATGACTATGACCCATTGAAAGATGGTCCATGGACAGAAGAAGCCATGGCTGCAGGCTGCTCTCAGGTAAAAGTTATGGTCTGTGGAGCTATGAAGAATCATAAAGGCTTTTTTTTACACTGATCATTCAATGACAGGAAAAAAACATGGTGATTTTATCTCCTACTAAACGGTGTGGATGAGGTAGATAGGTCAAACAAAGCTGGAGCTGGAATCTAGAATAACTTTTCACTACGAATTTAGAGAAACTTGAGTGAGTAGAGAGGGGTAACATTTGCAGTCTGATGCACTGTCTGGTAGAATGACTTCAATCCAAGTTCACTAAGTATTTGCCAACAGAGTGGCATTCATAGGTGGCCCAGCCAGCTCCCAGGTCAGGCCCATTGCCTGTAGAGGGTTGCAGCCTGCAGCTCAAACCTCCATGAGACCCCTTGGGCCTGAAGCATGTTAGCGAGGACTTATTCTGGTTCACATATCTGACTCTGTCAACAAGGGATGTTGTAGGAGCACTGTGGTGAGATTGCATAAAGATCATGTGGCATTTCTTACTCTACTGAAAAGGTTATCTCAGCAGGAAAAGCTCTGACTTGGTGCATCTCCAAGGAATATATTCCTGTGCTATAGATAAAACATTCCACTAGATGTTGTTTTATTTTCATCATGTGTTGGTTCTTTTAAAGGAAGATTGAGTTTGCTATTAAGGGAGATAGTTGTCTGGCTTTATTGCCACTGTCTTCTCACTATTCAGACCTGTTAAGCTGACAGAGCACCAGAGAGACATTACAACCAAATGAGCAATGGAGAGAAACGGAGCCAACCCTAACTGAAGGCTGTATCAGCTACATCAAGAAACCTATGAAAGCAAGAGGCACAAAACCTGCTTACCATGTTATCGCTCCTTATCAGGCTGGGATTTGCTTTGTGCACAACAATTCAGTTTAACATGATAGTCAGTGGTGAAGAAAGGAGGGGAACGTGGTGACAGTCACAGTAGCATGGAAATGCTTTAAAATGAACCAATGAATCCAGAAAAGGGGAATGAAGAATGAGGGAAGTACAACATGGAACACAAACTGTTTGCATAGCCTTTAGGAGAGTTATATTTACTGAGTAATCTGGGTTATCTATGCACATGGGCAGGGCATTGCTCTTATTATCTGTTCAAACAGCACCTGGCAAAATGGCACGTAAATATCATTGCTGAAAATTTGGTGTGAACCAGGCACAAAAACAATGGAAAGTGATGTCTGCACACAGGAAGCCCTTCACAAGAGTGGATGGCAAAGTTTTAAACTAGGTGGCCAGAAGGATGCAGACAGCATTCAAAAGAATATAGGGAACTACAATGCTGTCTTCTGAAGTGATGTTTGAAAAGGGAAGATTAGATCTCCTCTTTTATAATAAAGGAAGTTTAGTAGGTCCAGATTCTGAATGTTAACACAGATTAATTCAAGTTCTATAAAGCCCTTTGATGGCTACAGAAATGGCAGCTACTTTTCATCCCATTAGGGTAAGAAGAGAAAGTATCAGAAACACTGCTACTTTTTATTATTTTCCTTTCTTGGTACGAATAACGTCATTCAAAAACCTTGGCTACAAAAGGAAGTTTCGGGTACATCAGGAGGGCAGCAGGAAAAGCCATCTGTTAATCTGTAACAGTGAAAGAGTGTGGCTGTCTCTGAATTGCACAGCCTTCTACATGGGAGGAAAAGCTTTCCTGAGTTTTCAACAGGCGATGAATCGTAGTTGCTATACCCAGATCTGCCCAATCTCAGTGCTTCTGTCTGAAGCTTCAAGCTTCCACAGTGAGCCTCACCTAAAATCTGATGGTTGGTACCAAAAGGAGACGGTGACACACCTGTGGGTTTTGAGTTTTTAGGACTGTTAACTAAGGTTAAAAAAAAAAAAAAATCACATTTAACACCCACCTCCTTCCAAACCCAATGTACTCACACTTCAAGTTGTGTCATTGTCAGATCCGTTGCTTTACAAACACCAATCTCAATGCAAGAAGAGACACAAGCCCCCTTCCAAATGCAGGACTGCGTGTCCATCAGTGGTTAACCACAATTTTTCCCATGTAACAGAAGAAATAAAATAGTGCTGGAGAGATGCTCTGAACATAGCCTGGGGAAGATGTGTTTCAAGAGAGGGAATGGTGTGGTTCCTGTCTGGGAGATGCATGTATGCCCTTATTCGGGCTTCCTGTTAGGGGGTGACACCCCTCCACTTCTTGCTCCCTTGCAGACTGTGTGCGTGCTACAAACCAGTGACCATGATTTCCTGGATCAGGGATGAGAGACGAACACTATCAATGCTCTGTGCAGGGAAGCAGCTCTCCATTCCCATCCCAGCCTCATGTACTCCATCAGAAGAGCACAGCAAAGTGTGCGTGTGGTTCCTACAAAGCAGATATGCTATTTACAGCTGGAAAGAGCCCGCTTTCATCTCTTCCATACAAAAGCTTATAAAATGTAGGCACTAAATGCTGCCATCTGGACAGTGGATGGGATGGCAGTACCTGCTGAGATTGATCGGTGTTGAGAGGCAGTGAGAACCAAGCAGTGATCCCCTACTAATGGTACTGATTTCCCTCCATGGAGGTTCATCACGTGCTTGGGAACCAAACACAGACCTTTCTGTGCCATGTGAAAGTACAGCTCGGATTGCACACTGTGTATACAGCAGCACCAGTGCTGCATGTGGTCACTGTCCATTTGCACAGCTAACAAAGTGCAACACTGTTCCCTTCCTGCCAGGTCTCCTTTTGGAGAACACAGAGCCCACACTTTGCTCCTGGCCCTTGGCACACATGTAGAAGTGCGTGAAGCTAAACCCAACACGGGGAAGGAAGCTCTCATGTGGCAGGGACAGTGAACACTGCCAGAAGCAGGGCCTCCTGAAACAGTCAGAGCAGCTGGGACATATCCAAGTGAAGGATGCAGGGAGTGAAGGCGCCTGGCAGCCTCAGGAGCTGCACCCAGGCTGAAATGTGGTGTCTTTGCTCCCTGCTCACTGTGTCAAATGCATGGTCCTTCAGTGGGACCATTACAAACACCGGCCACTTGCCCAAGGCACATTAGAATCTGAAAAGCAACATGTGTGCCATGCAATTCATTTGCTTTCAGACAATAAACACTGGTAAACACACACTCAGAAAGAACAGTAAACTAAGCATAGTGAAGTAGACTTTACATTTTTGACTAATGTTGCAGTAAGACTGCAGGAAGATCACAGCCTCAATTAGTGTGCCACAGAACATTTGGGAAATGCCACGTGATTCACTGTGAAACAGATTCTTGAAATGAATGGATCCTTCGTTTTCATTCTCCCAAGTGTATTTTGGTAGCAATTCCAACAGCAGACCATCACAAAACATGTTCCCTAAGGACATCAGCACAGCTCTGATTCACTGCTCCATTTGACAGCAGCAGTGCTTGCACTGAGTAACATCGGCATGACAGCAGAGTAATGCAGCAAAAAGCTTTCACTGAAGCATCAAGCCTTCATCTGTGCTGGGATGGGACACCTGAGGTATACTAAGGGACATCTGCAGTATGCTGAGCAGTCTAGTAAGGCACGGTAATGTGGAAACTTGTGTCAGTGTGGCTGCTGCCTTCTCACAACACATGGTAGATGCAATCAAGCTGCTCTTCAAGAGTAAGACAGCTGAAACAATGGGAGCCACTTCAAAACACGGATATATACTGAGAAGCTGCTCAGGGACCCAACTGTATAAAGCAGGGGACTTTTACCAGCTCTGATTGCAAATTAGAGAAGAAATGATTATTTTGATGCAGGTATGTGTACATATACAACCAGGAAGAACAGAAAAGCAGAGAGAAATTTCTGAAGCACGACAAAAGCATGAACTAAGGAGAAAAGTGTGCATTTCTGGCTAGGGAAGGTGCTTGCTTAAAGGATGGAAACCTCCAACACAGGCCTTGTTCCTTCAGGCCATTGTTTTCCTTCTTTCTTTTTCTTCTTTTTTTCTTTCTTCCTCTTCTCCTTTCTTCTCTACTTTCTTCTCTATTTCTTCTTCTTTCTTTCTTCCCTCTTCTCCTTCCTCTTCTAAATCAGTCAAGAGAATTTCCTCATAGGATTGCCTGACTTTTCACTGTGCTCATAATCAAACAAGCATCAGCTCCTCTGGAAAGGAGTGGCAGCCCATTTCAGACTGCATCTGACATGCACACCTGGTAGTCTCAGACAAGCAAAATCCTCTAACTGCATGCTCAAGGGGCACTGCATTATTAAGGAACATGAAGCTTTTGAGCTGCTGTAGAGTCATAGAATTATTTGAGTTGGGAGGAACCTTTAAAGGTCATCTGGTCCAACTCCCTGCTCATTGCAAGGACACCTACAGCTCCGTCAGGTTGCTCAGAACCCCATCCAGCCTGACCTTGAGCGTCTCCAGGAATGAGGAATCCACCACCTCTGAGCAACCTGTGCCAGTGCCTCACTGCTCTTATTACAGAAGAGTTTTTCTTTATATTCAACCTAATTCTCCCCTAACGATGTGACAAAGTGCACTTTGATTTGACGTGTGAATTAAATGATACTTGTCACTTGTATCTCCACTTATAGATTCATAGATTCATTAGGTTGGAAAGGACCTATAAGATCATCTAGTCCAATCATAACAATGATCTGGATCAGATTCCATCTCAGCTGGAAGCACTGTCCTTACCTTTCCCCATTCCTCTAGTAATGATGCTTCCGTATTTCCAGTAGCAGGGCTCCAAAGACGGCAGGAGTTTGCTGTGCAGTAGATAAAGACTACTTGGTTCCACAAAGATCCTTTTTAAACTGCTCTTGCCTCCCTCTGGGAGAGGTCAAAACTACTGCACGCTGACACCTAAGAAAACAAATTTCCTCTGGTGAATGCTGCTATAGAAAATACAGTCATTATTGTATGTAAAAAAAGATACGTCTAAATCGCAGAGAACAAGTGTGAGGGAAAGGCTCCTATACAACCAACTACTTTAGAGGCCTTTTACTCCTTTCAGAAGGGAGAGTCAGCCTCATCCCAGTCAGCAGCTCCACTGCCAGCCCTGCCAGCAGCTGTGCTGCACCAGTGGCTTTGCTGATTCAGACCATGAGAGTTAATAGCTGGCCACAGCTGCTGCAAATGGAGCTCTCCTTTAATGATGTTTGAAGCTACTGTCACCTAGAATAGTCAAAACACAAGTATGCGGCTCTTTATTTTTGTATTTTGTATTGGTGTTTGCAGATTTATTCTGTTCTGACAGGTTTGGGTGTCTGCAAAAAGATGGAGAATGGAGCCTATGAGCTGTGGGGTGCACTGGGGTTCTTCCCTCTCCCAGTCCCCACCACCCCCTCTGAGCACAGCACAGCTGGAGCTGTGCTCCCACATGCCTAGGGGACAGGATCTGTATTCCTCTGGGCACGCTCTGCAGGATCTGGGGAACCAGGAGGTGAACATAATAACATCCCAGTTTGCATTTTGAGAGAGTTACCTGGAGCCATCCAGTGTTACCTCCTGGGAAAGCGTTCCGCATGAGCCAGCTCAGGTGAGGGCAGGGAATGGCCTCGTGCCTCGGGTTCCTCCATCACGTCTTGCCTTGTATCCGACAGATCAATTTTATCTGAACTGTTTGCTGTCCTCGATCAGCAGTGAGAAGGCCGGAATGCTGCAGATAACTCTGCAAACAGAGAAGGCATGAAAGGGTCAGAGCCCCAGAAAACGATCGATACGCTGGCTTTGCCAAGGAGATGAGCAAATTGCATCTGAGGGCTGGAGAAACAGCCACGAGAGAGAAAAACATGGTGCTCTCCCCTTTGCCCCTCTCCCCAGTGTCTGCAGCCATCTCCATCCCTTTTGCTTCATTTCCAGTGCTTTGGTTCACTCCCAGCATCTTGGAAATACCAGGTCTTTCACTGGGTCTTTCCAAACACCAATGCACAATAAGATCTTCTTCACCTCTCCCTACCACCTAATGCAACCCTGAGGGACGTGTTCCATTTGGGATTTCTCCTGCCCATTGGATCTCCCCTCCCTGCCCTATTTGATTAATTGCTGAGCCACGGGCACACACAGTGGCACACACCTGATCCGCTGACGCAAGCACTTTGTTTTTCCACCTTCATCAGTGTGGGATGATACTAATCAAACAACCACAGGTATAAAGCCTAGCTAAGGCTCCTTTCCAATAACAAGGCACTATTTTCCCTTCAACATTACACTCTGTGGGAGGGGGGCTGCTCAAATAGCCCTGTGCTGTTTCCCTTAAAAGGGAACAATAGTCTTTCCCAAAAAATCACGTGGCCTACTGAACTAGAAGCTCAAGGGATTGTGCACTGCCCAAATCATAGAACATCTAGAGTTGGAACAGATCCACAAGTACCACTGAGTCCACCTCCTGGCTCCACACAGGACCACCCAAAATTCAGATCATATGATTGAGAGTGCTGTCTGGACATGGCTGCTCAGCTTATCCTCTGCTCCAGGCTTGGTGGGTACTTTGGGACCCCTCCAAATAATAAAAGTGTCACAGAGAAATCTGAGCATCCTCTCCACAGTCAGAGTGAAAGACTTCATTCAAGTAGAGAGCACTCCCAAACATCGCCTCTCTATGGTGAAATGATAACACACAGGGATGTGCTACATTAAGTGTTTGTTTCATCTATTAAAAATTGTGAGTCCCTGTCGACTGGGAAATGATCATGCTCAGGAATCAAAAATATCCCCACTGCTTTTAAGGTCATCTGGAGACAAGGAAACCCCTCTCCAGGTAGGACTTGAGGTTGACTGTGCAGAAAGCAAGAGCCAAGAGCTGTAGGCAAAGCAGCCCCCCACCAGCACTGCAAGAGGCCTGCCTGCGTGCTCCCGGAGCATCCAGGTGATGCCAGCCCTGGGAAAGCAGGGACGTTATAAGCCTCTGTGTAAGAGTAGCGTCTATCTTTGCTTCCCTTTTAACAAGATTAGTCTTGCTTTTCTCTCCCTCTTTATTTCGCTGTCTGCTGGCCACCTCCGTGCTCTCACGCTAATGTGATTAGCGGTGCATGTGGACCATACTGGCAGCAACTGTCACAAAGATCTCTGCTTACTTGAGTGCACCTCTTTCCTGAATGAACTGTCTTGTGTTTATGGTCACAGGGGGTATTGTTAACTCCTGGATCCAAAGAGAAAGGGATATTTACGGCCCTCCCATAGGAGTTGATTCAGGGAGACATTGAGGAAAGAAGCGGACAGAAGACAGATGTGTTTCCTACCACAGATGCTGAGGAGGTTCAATTGTTCTGCATATGTAATGACTTTTTATGGTTCCTTACAAACGCTTTTTACACTGCTAGAAAGGTGCCAAAGTCAAATACGCAGTCACTTACCGAAGACAATTTAGTGACCATATCGCACACTACAACTTTATATCTAGTTAAATATGTTGGGGAGAGGCATCTCCCAGCATACAGCTCAGAGGGGAACCTCTCACCGCTGTCCCCATGTGCAGCTCTGGCGTCCCTCAGTGTTCCCTGAGCCTTTCAGAGCATGTTTACTGTCATGCCCAAACGCTTAACACTTAAACAATGATGTTTTTTTTTTCCCAAGCGAGGCAGTTTACCGGTGTCAAGTCACCAGCTCAATTGCCTGCAGTTTACCTTGTTCCAAAAAGAGCAGAAAACAAGTGCTCGTAACTGTGCAAATAAGAGCTTGTAGGTGGCATGGCCGGAACGGCTGCTGGATCACAGGGCTGGGGAGAACAGATGAACGGTGAACAAAGCCAGAGTAATTACAGGTAAGGGGAGAGGAGGAAGAAGATAAATTGCCTCGTTGTGCCCTGGCAGCCAGGGGACATGACTACATGACACCTCTGCCCTGGGCTGGCAGTTTTCACTACCTTGTTAGCTCCTGTGCTGTGACAAGGAAACAGGAGGAAATGTGCACCTCAGCTGTTGAACAGGCTTGGGGCTATTTAGAGCAGCTGAAGCCAGTGACCACGGCCCCTCTGTGCTCCTGTAACAGATGGAAAGCCAATTCCCAGAGATCTTGCACCAAAAATGCTTGGGAAGAAGCAGTCATTTGATGGGATGCCTGCAGGGAAGTGCTATCATCCTGCAGCTCATCTCAGCTGCACACAGCTCTCTGATCCAAGAGATCACCACTTCATGGGAAGGGTGGTCAAGCATTGAAACGAGCTGCCCAGGGCAGTGGTGGAGTCCCAAATGCTACTGAAAAGACAAGTGGATGTGACACTAAGGGACATGGTGTGGTGAGGGGACTCAGCAGGTCACACTGATGGATGAACTTGGTGACCTAGAAGTGCATTTCCAATCTGGACAATTCTATGATTCCATGACTGGTGCATGCTCTTACAAAGCTATCTGTGAACTCAAGCAGGACAGACTCAAGTCTGGAGCAGATAGTTAATTTTCGGATGGCCAGTCTGGGACAAGCTTGTTCAGATGGGAGCTTAGTTGCTATGATTCAGTCAGTGCCATTGGAATGGCCACAGCTTGCAGGATGCACTGCAAGGTCCTGCACTGGAATGACAGACAAGGGTTCCTCCCAGGGATAAATAAAGTAATTTTTGTTGACTTTGTATCAATGGACACATCAGAAAGGACCAGACTGCTTTATCTTATAGGGTCTAATAGAGCCTAAACAATGACACATGTTTGGGGCACAGCTCTGCTAGATCCTGCTCTCAACTTGCTCATGGGGAAGGAGCATCACAAAGCTCCTGGTGCCATGAAAAGGCAACAGGGATTAACCCCAGTGACTCCAGCTCTAAGTGGAAGAAATCAGTTGCTACGTAGCCCATCTGCTACAATTCATGTCATTTCTAAAAAATACCTCCTCAAGTTCTCCATTTCCCCAGCCATTTGCTTCACCACACCCAAGCCACATCCCACTGCCACACGTGCCGGGGGGGAGCAGCCCTGTAATAAAGGGTGAGTGCTGCGAGCATTTAGGAAATGAAGCCAGGAACGCTGCGAGTCCTGGGCCATAAAAAGCATGCTGCAGGCTGTGTCTTGCTGGGCAGTTTTAGTTCGCAAAGTTGTTTTTTCCCTAGTTGTCTTCATAAAATTTCAGGGAAACCACCTACGAGCTTCAGAAGTTGCAGGGGGGAAGGGAGCACGTGGGGAAGCAGTTGTTAAAGCCTGGAGGGCCTCTGATGCTAAAACGAGCCGGTCTTGGCAGGACTTGGCCCTGTGGGATGGTAAGAGAGCCAGGTCTGAAGGATCAATTCATAGAATCATAGAAACATAGAATGGCTTGGGTTGGAGGGGACCTGAAAGATCATCTGGAAAGTCGAATTAATACCAGAACGAATAAAGTGAAATGGCAGAGCCTCAATCATACTCAAGTAAGCGTTGCAGGGAGTCACTTCCATCAGAAGGGAGCTTTTCTTTTTAATTATAAGCCTAGACAAAAGCATTTTTGTTCTGCTGATGGCTGCATTGTCTTTATTTTCCTTTCACACCATTCACCCTAGTAGCAAATTATATTCACTCATTCCACTTTGGCTTAATTTGGGATCTAGAAAGTAACTGGGATGCCTAGTTCCTGGCTGGGAACACAGGTCTGAACAAATTGCTGATAGAACTGGTCAAACACATCCAAAGAGCTGTGTTATTTGGTAGAAACAAAGCCTTTCTGCAGTAAGGGGAAAGGAACATTTTGTTTTTGTTTTTGTTTTTTTTTTAATCAAAAGAATATCAGAAATCAGAGGCAAAGCCAAATGTGTAGTTTGACCCCAAACAAAAAAGTTTTGCTTTAGGGTGTTCTGTGATGCAGACAGTGTCAGGTTTGTTTCTACTCTGAGTCAAACCAACCTTTGAAGCTGGAGCTTCTCCCACAACTTCAGCTCACATCCTTCCCCTCCCTTCATGCCTGGTACCAGCCCTGCATCTTCAGCCATCCCCATACCATGCTCCTGCAGGTATCCCCACCCTATTGTTGTGAAGGAACCACCCTGGTGCACCCATTTCAGGTGCTTTGAAAGTGATTTCTACTTCTTACCCATGCACAAGGTGAAGGACCTATATGGAGAACCTCATGGGGAAAGGAGGAGACCTTGGCTTGAGGGTTCTGTGGTGGGGACACCAGCAGTTCATTTTCAGCAGGGTGGATTCAGGCCCCAAACAACCTTTGTCTCAGCTTTATTGGCAGCACAGAGCTGGCTTTGGTCTCTCTCTGCCCTGGGGCAATTAGTGTCACCTGAGTACCTCCACTAGCAGAATGCCTTCCTTCCCAGAAGCCCTACGAGACCTGGATGGTGCTTGGGAAGGCTCACACAGAAGCTATCCTGGCTGCCTTATCTCCCCTGTATAAACCAAAAAGTGTGTGTCACTGGGGAGCAAAACCTTCTAAGAAACCTCATTAACCCTGGTCACCTGAGGAGTTTACTGTAAAGCAGAGGGCTCTGCATCTTAATTTGCTGGGAAGTGCAGTAATGCAATTAGCTAGACTGATAACGAACTAAGTGGTGTGAATTCTTCAGAGGAGAGCAGGACTATGCTGGACAAAGACAGAAGGAAAGGGAAGAGGAAAAAAGTAAAGTTTTACCTGCCAACAAACCTAGATCTTTCAAGATGTTGGTGACAGAAAGTTATCAGAGCTTCACTTTGATCAGAGGAAATGTTCAGTCCAAACTCAAACATTTCCTTGTTGTTTTTTTTTTTTAAAAAAAGAGCCTTTGAATAATTTTATATATACATTTTGAAACACACATGTGTACTGAAATAAGATATTTTTTACTCTTTTCCACTTCTAAGTAGTACTTCCAGTGCCCTGAATTTTTCCTTCTTTGGCTCAAGCAGCTCACAATCAATGTCTGGGGGAAATCTATTCTCCTAAGAAATACACGAGCCCAGACCACCCTGTCAGGATGCTCTTCAGCAGAAGCCCAAGCCTGGCACCTCACACTCTTCACACTTTTCTGGGGTCCAAAGCCAAACTCTGCTGATGACTCAAATCACCCTTATTGGTTGGTACTGCCCTCCCTGCTCCCAGCTCCCCATGCTGGCTTTGAGCTGCTGGGAACCCCATGAGATGCTCTCGTGGGAGAGGGGCTCTCCTGCCTGCTGGTGGTGAATGCTGATCTTTGGGGACCCCAGTGGGTCCTTCACTGTGTGGAATAAAGAGTGCATTTCTCATGTCACTAGATGGCTCTATCAGCTCTCACTAAACCTACAGTTTTCTTTTCAAATTCCCAAATCAGCATGTACGTGCTTACAGGGTCATCAGCCACACAAGGTGAAGGTAAATCCTACAATATAACACAGCTTATTCAGGGGATCCACTGTCTGTATTGGTTTAAGGCTGAGTATTTTATCAGTTGACAGATATCTCAAACGTCTTCAAGAAGCAAAATTCCTGCACAGCAGAAGTTACTATCTGAGGATGTAATACAAACCCAATGAAGATCATGAGCACCTCTCTCCTAATCTCAAATGGATTTGAAGCAGGCCCCAGGGAACAAGTCTTTCCTCACATCAGCAGCTTTGAGGAGACAGCCCCTGCAAGGACAACTGCTGGCAGGGCTGTCTGCAGGATGGCAGCCTCCAACAACACATGAGACTAGTGACCATAGTGGGAAAGGAAGCAAACTTGCTTCTTTAGACAATTACTAGAGATTTGATACAAGCACAGCTGCCTGACATGTCACTGGCAGACTAATAATTCAGTCTCACGAAGTAGCAATTGTTACAGTAACTTTACAGTCCATAAAAACAGTCATCCCAAAGAGGATGGGAAGAATTGTATTTCTCCTTCCTCCAAGCGAACAGACTACGTGCTGCAGAAATGCCCCCAGGGCTCCTAAATTTCCTCCAGAAATGCTCCAGGGCTTCCTGCTAGGGCAGGAAGGACTCCCACAGCTGCTGTGTGGCAACTTCTGTTACGACTGGCCTTTGGAGGATGCCTGCTTTTTATGGCCACGGGTCGCTGCAGGCATGATTTTGCACCTGCAGTTTTGGTCGGACAGATAGCTGCCTTCCTTATCGACCCACGGAACACAGTGCCTTGAGAGGTCTGTGTTGTGAGCACAAATAACTGTGTCTGATTTAAACAGGCACTGTTTGAAGGGCAGACACAGTCCTGGGCATTGTGTCCCTTTGAAAATCAGCAATGCCATGAGTCGGGAAAAACTGATACCCCCTGAGATGTCCTTCCTTTGGACACATAGCTGCTTTCTGGAGTTGTCCTGGCACAACTTCGAACACAGTGCTGCAACTGAGAAGAAAATCTGGTTTATTTTGCTCTAATCTGGTCTTGTCTGATCTGGTCTAACGGCTGTGCAAGAAACTTTGTTCAAGGTCTGACTCCTTACCCCACAAAGCTGGGACAGCTGATGGCAGGTTGGCTGGAAACAGGAGGCTCTGAGCTCTGCAGCTTCAGTTGTCTGCAGTCCATGGTCCCTGCAGACAGGAGAGAAAATCAGGTAATGAGGATTTCCTCTATTTTTTTCTGTCGGGGGAATCAGTCCCTTGAGAAATTCATTAAATTCTGCTAAACCAGAGATAGAAAAAACACGATCTGACGAGACAACACTCTTACAGAAACCAAGTCTTTGGGAGCTTGGCATGATTCTTGAGCACAGGGAAAACCAGTCAATAAAGTTCCTCGTGGCCTAAAAGCAGAAACATCTGTTGGAGTCAGTTTGCTAGGCTGAATATAGCAGCAGGAAAGCCCAACTGATTAACTCCATCCTCCTCCTAGCATGTTTTTGTGCTGAACAGAAATCCCCAGAAAGGGCTCCTGAGGACACGGGCATCATTACGAGCCAGCCCTAATTCTGTAGACAGAGAGATCAAGGACACATTATCCTAAGTGCAGTTTACCTCTGGCATCCAGTTTGCGTAATTCACACCTACTTCATCTGCTCTCCCTTAGCGGTGGGACAAGATTCAATTTAGGAAAAGGGGAAGAACCCATGTTCTGATGAAGAGGAGAATAAAGCTGATACAGTGAGGACGAAAAGAAGGCCTTGCTTTTCTACAGCTAATGTGATGCAGCTAATTTCCTAACGTTGGGCCCCTGAAGTGCGAGCTTGACTGAGCACTCACCATGCAGTATTCGTTTGCATTCTGCATACTCTGCCTCTCATCAAGTCTGTAGCCCACAGGAACGGTCACATTTCCTGAAAACTACCTTTCAACTAACACATGGTCATAACGTTGAAGAGATGTGAAATCAGATTGCTCTGGTTTTCAGACTTTGTCAGAGCACCAAGAGGAAGATGCAAGAATTGCTTCACTGCAAGTGCCTCTTCCCCATCTCTCCCTTTGAAGGGCAGGGGTTCCAACAGCACATTCACATTAAATGACTGCCAACATCTGGATAATGTATTGTCATACACTCAGCTGAAAACTATGGAAATAACCATCCTGTGAGGGTACTTCAACATTCCTATGCATCCACACATTGACAAAAAAAAAAAAGAGTATTACCAGCTACTAAAACTTTGCCACTGATCACAGCTTTTGTAGCCCAATAGTGAATTATCTGCAACACCTTCTCCTGCAACACGCTGTAGGTGAGATGAAGAAATATCTAGGTGGAAGTACTTGTTCTGATTTCCCACAAATTTCTAACTTTGTTGGCTGCAATTGTCCGTACACTGTCAAAGTCAAAACCTTTGATTGTGATTCATTATTTTCACCTTTCCAAATATTGCTACTCCAGCTTACTTACATCCTTGGGAATGACCAAGAAGTTGAGAATTCTCATCTCAGTGTTGAAAAAAATGAACATAAACAAACAAACAAAAAAATCAGCCCGTTGCTTCCATGCTTTCAAATATCCACATCCCAGAGCTGAAAAACGCCCTTTTCAACCAAATGTTTGGGTTTTCTTTTCTGCAAGAGATGTTCTGATATAGTGTTGGTATACACTAAGCTTTCATCACAGAAAGACAAACTGTCATATTTGTTGGATCTGGGAACATGATGCTTTGCCTTCACTACCTAGAAATCCATAGGAGCAATTATGGATCATATTATCACATATTATCACATCTGCCACAGCAGTATTTTCACATTTCTGATAATAAAAAGTTGAAAGTTTTACCCTTATTCGAAACGCTGCAGTAACTTCTTTGCTCCATTCTTCCATCCATCCTTGTACGTGACAGCTCACCAGGCATAACCAAGAAACTTTTCAACAACCTACAGTAAGTTTCCTGACAGCTATTGGCAGCTTTATTAAGCTACTGCGGACCCGCTCCAGCAGCTCTGCATCTTTCTCATGTTGTGTGCCCCAGGCCTGGATGCAGTACTGCTGAGGGCGGAGTAGAGAGGGACCCTTAAGTCTTTCTTAGCAGAGCTGCTCTCAGTGAGTTCTTCTCCCAGCCTCTGCACACACCTGGGATTACTTCAACTCAAACACAACGCTTTGCGCTTGGCTTTGCTGAACCTCATTAGGTTTACACGGTCCATGTTTTGAGTTCATCAAGATCCCTCTGGATGGCATCCCTTCCTTCTGCTAGATCAGCAGCACTGCTCATCTGAGTGTCATCAGCACATTTACTGAGGGTGCACTTGATCCCACCACCTATGGCACGGGTAAAGATGTTAAAGGCTACCAGTGCCAGGACGGACCCCTGGGGGACACCACTCACCACCGTCCTCCACCTGGACATAGGGCCATTGACCACAGCCCTCTGGCTGAGACCACGCAAACGATTCCTCATCCACCACATAGCACATGTCTCAAACTTGTATCTCCCCAGTGCAGAGATAAGGATGTGCTGGGGGACCTGTTCCCCACCCCACTTCCAGCTTCTGGCAGAGGCACACAGCCCGTTCACGGGAAGCTCTTCAGAGGAAATCACAGAACGGCCTGTGTTGGAAAGGACCTCAAAGCTCATCTAGTTTCAATCAGGGCCACCAACCAGTAGAGCTGCCCAGAGCCACACCCAGCCTGGCCCTCAATGCCTCCAGGGATGGGGCACCCACAGCCTCTCTGGGCAACCTGTTCCAGAGAACGAGTATACCACGCGCAGCCTGAGACTGCAGCTTAACCCACGCTACATTCTGACAGCTCAGAGGAACAGCTTCAACCACAGCCTGAGGGACCGCCCTCCCCGAGGCCCAGCCCTCGACGCACCGCGCATGCGCGCCTCCGCCATCACGGCGCCCGCGGCCGGAGCGCCGTCACGTGACTTTCCGCATGGCCGTGGAGGGCGCGGCGGGGAGCGAGCCTGCGCCCGCCGGCACCGGCGTCGGGAGCGCGCCCGAGCCCTCCGGCAGCAGCGTCGGGAGCGCGCCCTCCGCCCGCTCTTTCATCTGCTCGTTCCCCGGCTGCGATGCCGCCTTCAGCAAGGGCTGGCGGCTGGACGCGCACCTTTGCCGCCATACGGGCACGGTGAGCCGGGCTCCCGGCCGGGCCTCGGTTCTGCCTGCGGGCGGGGCCGGGCCGCCGCCCGCGAGCTGTGAGCCGCCCTCTCTCTTTCAGAGGCCGTACGTCTGCCCGTACGAGGGCTGCGGTAAGGGCTTCACCAGGGACTTCCACCGCACCCGGCACTTCCTCACGCACTCCAAGGAAAGGCCCTTTGAGTAAGGCCCGGCCTCGGCCGCGTGCGGTTGGTAACGGGGCGGGCACTCAGCAGCTGCTGTGATGGGGCTGAGTGCGGCTCTCTTCGTTATCCTCTCGCGTGGAGACGTGCGCAGTGAGGAAGTGCCAGTAGGCCAAGCTTGCTTTGTTTGCAGGTGCACAGCCGAGGGATGCGATCAGAAGTTTGGGACAAAATCCAACTTAAAGAAACACGTTCAGCGCAAGCACGAAAATCAGCAGAAACTGTACTCGGTGAGTCGTGACCTTTGGCACTACAGGATGAAGCTGAACAAGCTCCTCTTGTGGTTCCCAGGGAGATTACCTGGGCTTGTTGTTATGCAGAACCTGCATGAGTTCATGTAAGTGGGATTTCAGCCAACGCGCGTGGACTGGGCTGTCGTTGTCTGGCCTCTGATGATAACCTGATTCCCTAAACAGTGCAACTTTGAAGGCTGTGGCAAGTCTTTCAAGAAACATCACCAACTGAAAGTTCACCTGTGTCAGCACACCAGTGAGCCGCCCTTCAAGTAGGTGGAATTTTGCTAATGAACTTTAAACAGTTTAAACAGTGCAGCTGAAAACACGTGCCTTCTCTCAACCTTTTCGTTGCTGGGGCATTTAAAACCTGAAAGTGAGGTTGCACAAATATTGTAATTGCCACTACACTTCTTCTGCTAATTCTCTGCTTTCCCAGCTGGCCGTTGAGCAGCAGTCATGGTGTTCTGTAACTTCAGCTCTCCAAGCACTTTTGCTACTATTTATTGCAGGCTTACTGGAAAAACGAACAAACCAGTTCTGAATTTACCCAGTTGGAAAAATGAGCGTAAATGCTTGCATGGCTGCTCTGAATGCAAGAGTTGTACAAGCCACTTGAAGCTTCCCTCTTCTGTGTGTTTGGACATCTCCCCATGGAGGGAGGATATGAAGTTCGATTCTTTAGCTAAAATTTAACTTGCTGTAATGGGAAGCATTATGGGATTTACTTATACACAGGATGAAGCAGAACAAATCTCTGGGCAAGGGGAAACATGGATTATTTTGCCCTCTTTAACTGTGTGTGACTTGAACAAAAGCTGTGCAGGTACGGTAAGAGAAATTAAACCAGCATGCTTTCACCTAGATGTAATCATGAAGGATGTGGAAAGAACTTTTCTACTCCGAATAGTCTGAAGCGGCACAAAAAGACACATGAAGGTAATACAGATCTTCCTTTTTTGCTACACTTGTGTTTTAGCAAAGGAAAAAGGAAGCTTTCGGTTGGGTTGGTATGGCAGGATGTGTGGCAGACATGAAAGTGTTCTTGGCCTAGCGATCCAGACTGACAAAGCAAGAATACCAGTTCTGAGTTGCCATGTGGGTTACAATTTCAGGGCATTGCATCATCAAGTTACAATGTATTTCTGGCAGGCTGAACCCAGCTGAGTCATTTTTGTCTTCTCCTGAAGTGCTTATCAATCATCTGTCTCCTGGAGAGAAGATCAGCTAATGGTTAAGGCACTAGCCTTAAGTGAAGACTAATTCCCAGTTCTGCTGGACATTTTTTATGTAACGTTGGCAAAACCACACAAGCTTACATTTTTAATGTTCTCACGTGGAAGATATTTAAGTGGAATTGTCAGGACGTGGTCATGTAGATGTTTGAGCTTATTCTGTTACACTGCTAGCCATTCTTTTAGTACTCTTTGACAGCTAAAGTTGTTGGTTCCGTTTTGAACTAGCACCGAAAAGCAAGGAAACTTTTGATTAGGAAGAGTATCCCAAAAGCTATGACTCATACTGTGGTCCTTTCTTAAGGCTTGCTTATACTTTGATCTTTCCAGTCTTGGCATTTAAACAGCATTAGCTTTCTGTGGTTCATTTTAAAGTCATCTTGTCTGCTTGATAAAACATTAGTCTCCTTAGGCTTGGGAATATTACTGTACAGTCAAGTTCTTCTCTTTCTAAATATGTAATTCAAATATTTATATAGAAATGCATTATTATGGTTATGGTTATACACTTTCAGTCAAATATATGTTTTAATTGAACGGCTTTGTGGAAATCTGCCTCCCTGTGTCTCGAGTTGGAAAGGAGGTCACCTGGTCCAAATCTGCTTTGTTAGACCAGGCTGCTCAGGGGTGCATGCAGCCAGGTTTTGAACCTCTCCAGGGGAAGGGATTTCAATTAGACTGTTTGCCAGAGCGTTTGTGACTGTAATCATCTGCTGTCTCCTACAGGCTATGAGTGCAGGAAAGAAAACTGCTCCTATATTGGAAAAACTTGGTCTGAGCTTCTGAAACATAATAAAGAAAGTCATACAGGTAAACTTCATATGCATTAGCAAGCCACAAGAAATAAAATGCATATTGAAGAGTAGTTCTTGCCAAACTCGAAACCTTGTCATTGTGCCTAGACAAACTGTTCACCAGCACTTAATGGTAAAATAGTTGTCACTCTGGATAGGTTGTTGATTGATGAAAATGTTACTCAGTATACTAACTTTGATTTGTGATCCAGTGAATAATTGGATGATGTAGGATTTTGGATCTGGGTAATTCACATTCTCTTCTAATCTCTGAGTTCCCTACCCTTCACGTGAGTTTTTGCAGTCCTCTGGAGGACTGCTGGGGTTTAATTCTGTGCTCCTGCAAGAAGCTGTTAACTTATGCTCTGCCTCTCTTTCCTTCTCTTTCTCTCTCCTTCCCCAACTCAGAGCCAATTGTTTGCACAGAGTGTTCTAAAACTTTTAAACGCAGAGATTATCTCAAGCAGCATAAAAAAACACATGCTGTGGAGAGGGAAGTCTGCCGATGCCCAAGAGAAGGATGTGACAGAACTTACACAACTCTGTTTAACCTTCAAAGCCATATCCTGTCTTTTCACGAGGAGTTGAAACCATTCTCTTGTGATCATCCAGGCTGTGGAAAAGTATTTGCAATGAAGGTATGTATTTTTACACTGTCCTAATCTGAACTGCGTAATCTGAAATAACATGTGTTTTTTTTCTTTCTTCTTTGTAACTGCAGCAGAGCCTAGCAAGGCATGCAGTTCACCATGATCCTGAAAAGAGAAAGCTAAAAGTAAGTCATACTCTTGAAGTCCTCCTCTGTGAGGTGAGAGAATATGGTTGAGAGGGTTAGTATTAAGTGCTTTAAAATGTGGAAAAGTAGGAAAACAGGCCAGCTATCTACTTAATTTGGGAGACTTTTGTTTTCTGAAGTTCTTGTAAATAACGTAGTGCTGGCCTTTTCAATGTTTTTCCTCCACCTCCATTATTATGATTCCACTCATACACGTGAAGTTGCTAATTCTGTACTTATTTCTGCCAGGCAAAGCGTTCTCGTCCTAAGAGGAGCTTAGCCTCTCGTCTCAGTGGGTACGTTCCCCCTAAGACAAAGCCAGGAAAGGATGTGGTTACAACAGAATGCAAGACACCGGATCAGCGCACGGAAAACAAAATACCAGCTGTGGAAATTCTGGCCCTGCAGTAAAAGTTTACTGCAGACTTTCTTCATGGAACGACCAATGCAAAGCCCAGCAAAAAACCTTTATTTTACAGTCCTTTTTTTTTTAAATAATATTGTTTATACCGTCTCATAAAGTCATTAATGCAACTCACTTGACTTCGGGTCTTCATTTTCATCTTTCTTTACCATACTGTTTTTCTGTTTTTCCATCTTCTGGTGTGCTTTCATCTCTTTGTCAGACATGTGTCTCAAAATGCACATGCTCATTCCTTCCTTTATAGCTTTTGGCTTGGAAAGATAAGTGGCTTTGTCAGACAGAGTCTCCAAAATATGATCAAAAAGCATGAACTGGAAAAAGGAAAAAATAGGATAAAATGCACAACAATGGTTAGAAAAATATTTAGGGCTGTTTTGCTAGTTTTGGTTTGAACGCTTGAGCTTGTCTTTTCCCAACCACTTATTCTTTACTCATTAAAGTAGGTTTAGGAAAGTCATCAGGATTAAGCTGTTTCCTAATACTTGGGTTAAATCACTAACTCATCCTGTTGTTTAAAAAAAAACAAAACAAAAAACCAACACCATTTGAGCATATGAGAAGACATGAAGCCCTGCTGTTATCCTAAGCTGATGTTGGCTCCCTAACATCTTCATAGATATTTACTTTGCTGCTTTTGAAGCATGATTCCAGTAGCTTTCAACACAGAAATGTCTTCAGAAAAGCAGTTTAGTTATTTAAGTTATCCAGCTAAAACATAAACATACTTAATTAGCCTTACTGCAAAATATCTCAGCTGGCTTAAGATAGAGATGGGACAATTTTACCAGTGCAGTCAATAGAAAGAAGCAGGAACTGCCTGCACTCTGCCGTCAAGGCCACTATTCTACTGCGTTCTTAACCAAGTGTAGAACTTGAATTGTCTCTATGGGACTGCAGAGTTTGAACAGATGAAGTGACTGCTAATTGCATGGGATGCAAGCATTCACATACATCAACACCAAAGTCAAAAGACAGAATGGTATGGGAGAAGTTAATACAAATACACCTATTTCATGAAATTGAGAAATTGCCCACTTACCATGTCCGTATTACTATCTTTTGCCTGTCGAATAGTCACTTTAACATGGTATTTCTTTTCAATCCAGTGTGTTATCTGTTTAGTCTTGGTCTCCAAGTCATTCTTGGCAATAGCTGAAGAAAAGGATAACTCCTTCTGAACCAGCACTGTTTAAAACAGAACCAAGATCGTGTTGGCATAGTGTGTGGAGAAACCTGTATTATCTTCTCTCTTTCAACAGCCTCTGGCGCTGTACTTAACTCTCTTTCGCCCATGTTGCCTTCTCATACACAGAGTATCCCAGCTTCGCTGTGTCAGCACTTAACCACCCCACCTCAGAAGGGCTGATTGATGTCTCAGTCACTGCTCTAACAGGGAGATGGACTGCATGTGTAGAGCACACAGGGAAGTCTCTTCAAAAATACTTTAAGCATTCTGAACCTGTTTTCGCTGCAGTTTTGTTCACACCTCCCACAGTGCAGATCTAGCAAAGGTAAACAGGTAAATATTGGGTCTGGACTTGAGACTTAGCGTGGAAACTCCTACATTTTGCACGTAAACGTTTAAACAAGTTATGCTTTCTTACTCCATAAGAATTCTCTAAACTAGTTACCACATGCATAATCTTTTTGTTGTCTCTGGAACAGAAAAACTCACAATAGTGCTCTCTAAAATGAGAACTTTACCCAAAGCACAGATATGTTCCTTAGCCTGAGGCCAACAAACAAGGTCATATGTCTCCTAAAACACCCTCGCCTAACTCAGTGTGTTAAACTGCTAGAGCAGATTGGCTTAAGAAAAAAAAGCCTGCAAAATGTTCACCATTGAAAAAGTTGTTCTGCACTCTGAGAGGAAGGGCTCCAGGCTCTTTCCTCCTAGCAGTAGGCTATGAAGAGAAAATTTCACTATCACTGGAAGCAAGTGTGTACATCTGGTACAAGGAGTTGTAAAAACTGTGTCATTTATGCCTTAGAAGAAGAGAAATTCAGTGAGCCTTAGAGAACCAGAGCCTAGCTGTATTAACTTAAATAAAAATAGCTTTAAAAAAAAAATGCTAGCAGATGCCAAAGTAGTAAATCCTGAGAAGGCAATAGTAGGCTTCCCTGGAGAAGACTAAACTAATCCAACATTTTATTTTCACCAGTGCAAATCCCTAATAGCATGGACTGCAGTGACGTTGCAGGATTTACACAAATGCAAGTAAGAGGATTTAATCCCCTGAAACCACTTTTAATACAGATTTCTCCAAGTGCTCAGTGCTGTAACGTTAACAATGTGTGCACCTGTTCTTGAACGCGCTTTTTCTTTCTCCGCTCGCTTCAGCTTCTCTTCATGAATCTGCTGCCCAGTCATCAGTCTGTACACAGGAGGCTCTGCGTTCTCACGAAGCAGAACCAGTTTCAGGTCATGTTCATCCATCAGTCTGAGTGCGTCTGCTCGGTGCATGTCTCCTAAGCTCTCTCCGTCCTGGTTGATTACGTGCAAAATCCGATATGGAATTCGTCGCCCAACGCTTCCAAATGCTGCTTTCGTTTTTGAATCTTTGTGAGATTTTTCAGCTGCACAAAATGGCCGAGTAAATACAAGCACATTTGTCTTTTTAAGATCGGGTGTTGCCATCCAGAATGGAGGAAAAACTCCCTTTTGTGTTGTCCGTGACAGGAGAGTACCACAGAATCTTTTTGCAAATCTAGTCTCATTTCTGCTCGCTTGACATAAAAGTTTCATCACAGAAAAGGAAGTCATCCTGCGAAACAGGGAAGAATTAAAAAAAAAATGATAATAATAACAAGTTACCTCCAACGGTCAGATTCTTCTAGTTAAGATTATCAGAAAGACCCAATTCTGGTTCAGTAAACCCCAACCCTTAATGAAAAAGATGCAGTGTTATTCCACAAAATGAGCAATCTACAGTAACAAAAAGGGCTTTAAGCCAGAGAGAAAATCTGACAATGAAAGGAAGCATACAGAGCTGATGTTATCTTCAGTATTTTAACATGTGAGCCTGAATTCCTTCAGAGACTCACTTAATTACAAACCTATTTTATCAGTCATTTAAAGTATTCATGGACTTCTTCAGTTTTATGCAAACATTGAATTTAGGGTGGCATAATCATAATGAGCCGAGCTGATTTTTTCCAGTTGTCAAAGATTATGATGATTTCTTACAACTGTGCAGCATTAATTGTTTGGACAGCACAGTTTATGGTAGACATTTCATCAGACCACCTGGTAAAAACACCAATCACGAGATTTTTTTTTCCCTCAAACGTTGACAGAAGTTTGCAGAAAAACAAGAGACGCGGTAAGACTTCTCTGCAATACATGCAATGGAAAACAAGCTCCACCTGACCATTCCTCTCACGTCCTCACAGACTTCAGAAATCATCTGTTCTATTACAACAGCCGCAAAAGCTTCAGGGCACCGAGCTGTGTGATGTGGTCAAGCATACCAGGGACGGGGATGATGCCTGAAGTCTAACGTGAAGCCCCGCTCTCAGCCTGAGGCCGTTCCCCCCCCCCCCCCCGCCCCGTGCCGCCACCACACGGCCCAACAGAGCCGCCGCTCCCTCGCCCCACTCCGGGCACCGCGTGCCGCCGCCATCCCCGCACCGAACGCGGCTGTGAGGGCCGGCAGGCGTCGCGTTACGAAGCACCAAAACCGCGCTCTACCCCAGCGGAACCCCCGCCGGCCGCCCGTACCTGCCCCTGCCCGCCGGGAGGGAGGAGCATCGCCGCCCCTCCTCTTCCTCGCCCTCCCCTTCCTCTTCCTCTTTTCCCTCTCCACCCCCCTCGCCGCACGCGGTGCCCGGGTGACTCGGTTTGTGTGGGTGCTCGCTGTACTCTTCCTCAAGGCCTGTTCTGCCGGTCCGTGCTCAGGCGTGTAGATAATCCAGAGCGCTTAGAGGGCACGTCTGTGAAAAGAAGCAGGGATGGATGTGAGGAGGGAGGGGGAAAGGGGGGTTGCTTGTCCAGAGGGGTTGGAAGGGACCTCTGGAGACCACCCAGCCCGACCCCCTGCTGAAGCGGGTTCGTACTGTGGGTTGCACAAGAAAGCGTCCAGATGGGTTCTGAGTACCTCTAGAGGAGATCCCGCTACCGCTCAACTCCCAGCCTTTAGATATTTATGAGCATCGATGAGATCCCTGTCCGCTTCTGTGCTCCAGCTCTCTCAGCTTTTCCTCATATGAGAAATGCTGCAAGCCACCATCAGCTGTGTCTCTCTCCAGCAATTCCCTGAACAGCAGCGACCTGGGGTCGTGGGCACGCTCGGGATGCTACTGGGAAGATTCCTTCACGTTCGTAGCCCAGCTCTGGGGGTCTGCAGGATCAGTTATCTCTGAGGGTGCTGGTTTGGGTCGCTCCGTTGGGCTGGATCTGTTCCCATAGTTGACGGAGAGTGAGCGTGCCCATGGGTGGGTGACAGTACTCCCCTGCTCCTGAGATGGGGCTGTGATTCCCAGCGTCTAGTCCAAAATGTTTCAAGTGACAGAGATCCTCAGGAATTTGTTACTGACACTGTTTGGCTAATGCAACACCTGGAACTCTTGGCCATGGACCTAAGACTTTATCACACAACTCAGATAAAAACTCCCTTGTGCTGAGCTGAGCCTTGCAAATGCTGCAGAACACATTGGAGTTAATGCATACTTAAAAGATACAGATCCTGGGTGAGCTGTAGGTACAGGCTCCAGGTTCTGCAGTAGCTTGCTTACACTCTTTACATCCCCAGCTTTTGAAACCTGCATAATACGCACACTTCTCTGTTTTTATTCTAACAAGGCAGCAAAAATCTAAAGGAACCCCAGAAATTCTGTAGGGTGGTTAAGAGTGATCGCTGCTAGCAAAGCTCTGCACGGAGTGCCATAGCTAGGGAGCTGCAGTTTTGTTTGGTTCCAGGAATCTGCCTCTGTTCTGTGAATTGAAACAATTCTTTTGAAGATGCATGCCGTCATTAAATTCCTTGGTCTGATTTAAAGAATCCAGGCAAGGAACTAAAATCAGCCTTCCTGAAAAGCGAGGCTGGCTGAATTTATTAAAATGGTAATCATAAAGCCAGACCCTATGTCCCCGTGGCGAGTCACAATTAAAGTTAAAACTTCCCAGTGCGTTAAGTTTTATAAATGCCTGGTTTTACATCTTGACTGCAGGGAGAGGAGTTTCCACTGTACATCTAAGACATTGTTCAGCAGCCTTTGCAAGTTGCTGGGTTCAGCTGCGAAGATTTTAAAAGCTGCTTTTGTTGGCAGCCTAGGACACATCCGTGACCTTATTAAAGTGGAAGTGAAAGCTCTCCTTTTTTTTTTTTTTTTTTTTTTTGCAACAGTAAATCTACTAATTTTACAGTCAGTTGAACAGCAATAGATTAATTTGTTTAAAGTCTGCCTTCACAAAGAAAACGTGAACTTCGCTGCCTTGAATACCCGAAACTACAGTGCGATATTTAAAGGGTAGAAACTATTACAACTTGCCCTAGAATGGTCCAAGCAGTTCCCTGTCACCTGCTTCTCAGCACAGGTGCTGACCTCCCCGTCTATTCTATCCCTCCTGACAGCCTAGCAGCGAGGCTGCCTCTTTGTGTGCAACAGAGAGCGCTTTTCCAAGCGCTGGGCCAGTTTTCTTCAGCAACCACAGGAAGCAGAATAAAGAAGAGGTTAAGGGCCAGCGCCAGGGTCAGAATGGGTTAAATTTAGTTAACATCAGAGGTTATAGCTTTTAACAAGAGCATGAAGGAAACTTATTCGAAGATGCAATTTGTTTCTTCTTTGTCAACCATTATTTTTTTTTTACTCTATTGATAGTGACAGCTTAACAAAGTTTTTATATGCCGGGGTTTTCATCCTTTAGAGGATAAAGAACTGTGATGCAAAAAAGAGATGCAGGTGGAAGACTTTATAAAGCCTCCATGATTTTCAAATTGAGGGTTGAAAGTAGGCTCCCTGCGTGGCTAAGTCAGAAATAATTTGTAAATGTTAAAAAAAAATGCATGTTATGGACAGAGGAGCTGCTTTTTTTTTTTTTTTTTTTTGCCTTCAGTGTTTCTTGCCAAGTGCAGTGCTTTATCAGACGCATTACAATTGGTTTGGTTTGGTATATGTTTTTTCCCAAGGTAATTTTCTTTTTTTTTTAATCTCCCTCAAAAGATGATCAAAGTCAAATGCCCTTTACCTCAGCCTCGATAATCAACATTTTTTAGTGTAGAGCACATCATGCTAGTTTTGGTTTGGGTTTTTTTTCTCCTAATTTAGTAAATGAGCATAAGCTAAAATATGCACTTTGTGGGTAGCTGTTCTGGAAAGTCCTCATTCAACTTCTTGGAATGCAAAGAGGAGGGAGGTTTGAATCTTTCTGAAAACTATTCAAGAAAAATAAAACAAACAAAAAAATACATTCAGGAGGATTTTTCTCATGTTTATACCCAGTAATGTATCTTTTGCCAGTCAGTCTTCAACATTAATTCATAAGATTACTGTGGTTTAAGATTGTTTCATCCTGGTAAAAAGTAAAGAACTGAGATCTGAAAAGAGAATTTACTCTGATAAGAATTGGTAACTGCAAATTGTGCACTTTTCTAATATTTCTTTTTTTTTTTTTTCCTAATGTGTTTTTCTAAAGCAGATCAAAACAAAACAAAACAAACCTTATGAGATTGTGCCTGCCTATCTATCCATCTTATTACAAGTTTGCTCAATAGAGTTTTAACCTCTTGGACATTTCTTTTCTGGTTGGTGAAGAGGTGGTGGCCCCTCAGAGCACCGTTATGATTATAAAAGCTGTAAATACTCATTTAAAAAAACCCTCAAATTAACGTCTTGTTCTGGCAGGAGATTTCATCCAGTTGACCAGGCAGAGTGTGTATGGGTTGCCCTGTTGTCCCCACACAACTTTACAGAGTCATCGAGTGGTTGTGGTTGGAGGACATACATGCAGATTTGCACTGGCTGTATGGCTGAAAGCTGACTGCTCTCTAGTGGGGTAGATTAGTCCTCTGAGATGCATGTAATCAGTTTGACAGTTCTGGGGTGATTCTTTCTGAAATCAGTATGAACTTTATTTGTCATTGTAGACTAAATTCTGGAGAAAGTCTATTTGGCTCAAAGATAAAAGTAATCACTGTAGCATGACACCTCTTGTTGGCTTTTGGTCCCAAAGCAAGCATTCAGAGGCACATGGTATAGACCTGTGAATAGATACTTGACCAGAAAAGGAATAGGGAAAAACAGACAACCAAAGAAGAAAAGTTATGGCTCTCAGCATCCCAGACACACTGTCCTGGAAATACATGACCAGAACTCTCACTTACTATTCTGCTCATGAGTTGCAGCCAGAACTCAGCTGTGAGTAGAGTAAGAACATCTTTTTAAAGAATGTAAAATAGTCGTTTGTTTCCTTCTGGGCTCCCCTTATGGGCTTTAAAGCTATCATTTCAGAAGTTGCACAAAGGTGGCAGGCATCAAACTTTGCCCTTTCATGTAGGTTCAGTTCATGTGTCCAAAATTAGAGATAAAGCTTCCTCCTGAATTAATTGTTCAGTACCCACGAAATCTGCTCCATCCTGTTTCCATAACATTGAGGATTACTGGCTCTGTCTATTGTCTCTGCAAAAATTGTGTATGTGCTCTAAGGTCAGCCACCACTCTAGATGCTCCTCTATCAGGACAGAGATGCCAACATAATTAAAAAAAAATAATACAAAATTACTATACCTTAGGAAAAAATAAGTTGACATGCTTCATCAACAAAGCATTCATACCAGTGCATACCTTTCCTTGAAGCTCCCTCCTTTCCAGACAGAATTTGGACTGGATTCTTCCTGGATATATACATGCGAAAAACTCATCATCCAGAGTTTTGCATTTCGCCCATTTGTACGATTCTCTCTTTTGTTCTTTTTATCAGATTTGTTCTCAGAGAGCATTGACAACAAACTCTCACAGCTAGGACAAATTTCAGCATCCTGTGTAAAATGGCAGTTTCCCAGAGTTTGTTCTATGGTGACTTAAAGACCCCACAGTGTGCTATTAACATTTTGTTGTTTAATTCCCATCTGTCCTTCCTTCATGTGGTTACAGAAACAAGTTTCTAGTCCAGGAGGAACTGCTGACTATGAGAATATACTACTATGTGAGAAAAGTGTAGAATCACAGCTTAGTGCAGGGTTGGGATCTCCGTGGGTCATCCATTCCAATCCCATATATAGGATTATGACTTCAACTTGGTGGGAATAATACTTATTATTGTTATTGTTATTGTTGTTGTTGTTGTTGTTGTTGTTATTATTTTCTGCAAATAACCTCAGGAATCAGCAGGACTTGAAACATTTTCAGGTGCTGTTCTTCCACATTCTAATGCAGGATGGGGCCTTCGTGTATAACTTTTCTTAGGAGCAATTAAAGTCCTGCAAGCTCAGTGTATTTGAAATTCAAAGAACTGTTCTGGATTTGAGCGGCAGTTTGAGAATTTGTTTGTGAGTAATTTTTAAACAGTTTAATTGTGTTGAGACATCTTTACATTCTGAGTAGTTTCTGAATGTGCTTGGATTCATGTCAGTGATATTTACACGGCATCAGACCATGAGTTATTTACATAAATTAAACACAGATGCTGGAGCTACAAGAAATGAATCATAGTTGTTTCTATAAAGAGCAGCAGGAGGTAATAGTTTTGATGGGAAATTCAGAAACTGGCTCTGCATGAACACATAGAATTCCACTCAGAAATGAATTGGATTATTCCCATGTTCACTATGATCTGGTAACTCACAAGCATAGATAATATTGGAGAGACAAAAGAGAAGAACTGTTAAGACTCAGATGCATTCATTGTATGTAATTTTGTCAAAAAGTGGTCTGCAAAATGTTCTAATGAGAATTCATCGAAATACTATTGAACATAATGTGAACTTAAAAAAATCTTACTTTACTAACCTGCAGCTTTTGTGGCTGATCCTACCAAGGAAAGGAGTGGGCATGCCTGGAGGAACTGAAGCTTCTCATTTGTCTATTTATTCACAGGGAAATCAAGCAACAGAGGTGGAATAATATTTTTAACATCCCAGTCTCATTCAGTATGTTTCAACATGCTATTAAAAAAGATGAGTTACTGTTAGATGTTTTGTGTCTGTGTGAAAACAAAATGGAAAAATTGCAGTATCTTTTATTAAAAGGCAAAAAAAGTGAGGAAAAAAAAATAGGCCCAAATTTAGGCCAGCTGATGCTTTGCTTAGTGGTTATTTTTTTTCCATTAGCTCACTCTGCCCTTATAAACTTTGTAGAGGAATGTTGTGTTGTAACAGTAACATTTACTTTTACAGTTACTTGTGTGGGTAATGAAAAACAACTACTTTGTGAGCTTGCAATATAATTAGGTGACGCTCTAAAAGGTGTCTTCTTCTAATTATGTCTAAAAACAGCCATAAGTTAAACAAAGTGATTTTTATAGAGTAATAACTGTAAAGAATGTCTAATTAAGTATATATATTTCCTTCCATTATTTTTATATGTATTAATTGTAGACTCTTTGGAACGTTTTCATTTTAACGATGATACCAAGCTGAGTGGTGCACTTGACACGCTAGAGGGATGGGATGCCATCCAGAGGGACTTGGACAGGCTTGGGAGGTGGGCCCATGCCAACCTCATGAAATTCAACAAGGCCAAGTGCAAGGTGCTGCGTCTGGGTCAGGCCAATCCCAAGCACAGATACAGGCTGGGTGGAGAATGGCTTGAGAACAGCTCTGGGGAGAAGGATTTGGGGGTGTCAGTTGATGAAAGAGCCAGCAACATGCATGTGAAGCCCAGGACAACTGTATCCTGGGTTGCATCAAGAAAAGAGTGACCAGCAGCTTGAGGGAGGTGATTCTGCCCCTCAGCTCTCACGAGACTCCACTTGGAATACTGCATCCAGTTCTGGGGCACCCAGCACAAAAAGGACATGGAGCTGTTCATGTGAGTCCAGAGGAGGTCCACAAAGATCATCAGAGGGCTGGAGCACCTCTCCTGTGGGAATTGGCTGAGAGAGCTGGGGATCTTCAGCATAGAGAAGTTGGACCTTATAGCAGCCTGCCAGCTCCTGAAGGGGGCCTACAGAAAAGCTGGGGAGGGACTTTTTATAAGGGCATATAGCAACAGGATGAGGAAAAATGGTCCCAAACTGAAAGAGGACAGATTTAGCCTAAATATTAGGAAGAAATTCTTTACTGTGAGGGTGGTGAGGCACTGGAACAGGTTGCCCAGAGAGGTTGTGGATGCCCCCTCCCTGGAGGCATTCAAGGCCAGGCTGGATCGGGCTTTGAGCAACCTGGTTTACAAGGAGGTGTCCCTGCCTATAGCAGGGAGGTGGAATTAGATGATCTCACATATCCCTCCCAACTCAAACTGTTCTGTGATTCAGTGATTTTATGGAAATCGAGTTTTTGGAAAACTGTTGCATTACATTGAAACAAAAGGTCTTGTGGTGGGATCCTAGCTCAAGAGGAGGGAGTGGCAGGTCCAGGTTTTCACTGTACCCACTTCACATCACTCTGGAACCTGGTTCTACACATTCCCATGCAGTCCTCCCACACCAACTTACCACAGGACAGACAGAAAAACATGCAAATTTTCCAAATTTGGATATTTTCAACAAAATTCAGTTACCGGATTTCCATTGGCAGTTGAGATGTTCTTGCACAGTGAACAAAGCTACTGAAGTTTTCCTTGTCTTTTTAAAATGAGTTTGTCGAATTACAGACCTATGTGTGTTTATCTGGAGGTGCCCCGAGGTGCTTTGTACCTTCTTTGCCCTCTCCAGGCTGGGTTTTCTGGTCATGCTGCATTTCACAAAGTGCACAAATGACTGATTTTGATAAGCTGTGCCTCAGCAGGTCAGCTGAGCCCAGCAGAGGATCCCAATGAGCATTCAGACTGGCATGTCCTGCTTGAAACAGGCTTTGTTTGCATGCAGCTCACTGAGGCAAGATGGGCAGAGCATCCCACAGACAGAAGACATGCTTTCATTAACAGTGAAAAACCGTTCAGTTCTAAATGGAGTTTTTCCACAAAAACAGCTTAAGTGGGGAAAAAATAGACAATTTCTAAGTCGTAAGCACTTGCCAAGTTTGCCAAGAAAAAGGGCAGAACAACACTGTTTATTTACCAAATAAGCCCTTCCCTTTGTTGCAACCTATATGGGTTGGAGATGCTTCCTTTCCACTGAGCAAGTCCTCAGTGGTGTTAGTTCAGTCGCTAAAATTGCATGTCATTTGCATAATCACTGCCATCCCAGTAACTACTTGATAACTCTGCGGGCAGAGGTAGTTCTGTTGAATGCATAAAAGAGGAATTACAGGAGCTGCTTTTCCTCCCCTCTTGGCTCCTGTTGATATGGAAAGGTCCTGTTATCTGGGGCAGGCACGTAGGGATGCGCACTTGGACAAAGGGTTATGGGCCATGTTCATTATATGCAAATTTGAGGGAGCATTAATCTGCTACGCATTAACATAATATCAGTCGATGCATCAGGGTAATTCTCATCTGATCTAAAACATCCGTCGTGTAAGCAAAACAGTTAGCCACATAGAGAAATGATGAGCTAATTCATTCTGGATCTAACCATATCAAAATCAGCAAACATGAATCAGAGCTGAATGTGACCTGATTATATTTGTAGAAACCACCGCCTTAGAGGCAGTTTATTCATTTAAATAACCACATTAAACACGATAGTCCTAAATGCATCTTACTTAACTTGATTATTTAAATAAGCAGCCATCTGCTGCGAATGGCACAAATTAACCTTTTCTTTAAATATTCCTTCTTTTCCTTTTTAACACCAGAACTACTTTACATCCTCAGAGTATTTCATGTTACGTCTCTGCTTGAGTACCTTTATGTAGGGGTTGGGGACAGAAGTTAATAGAAATTATGATACAAATACAAGATGAACTCAATGTCTCTAATAGTTGGTACTAATCAGCTAAAGGGAGTACATCAGCATCCCTATTTATACAGACGTTTTAGCCACAGTGGAATCCATTTGTTACTAGAGGAATACAGCTGAACTCTATTGGGATTAAAGGGCAAGGAAGGACACGATCAAAAAAGCGAACCAAAAACCTTAGCAAGCTGAAAAAATCCCATTCCCTATTTGAGGTCAGGGTCCTAATTTTATTAAAAGTATTTTTGTCTTTTTGAGTAAGGAATGCTTTTTACTATTCTTCTTTACATAGAGAATGCCTTTGGGGTTACATAGCATCACTTAAGGTCTGATTCTGAAGGTGTGTGTGTAGAGCTGCTCTACGCACGGGAACTGTCCTCCTGCTGACTTTGAAGGGATAAAAGGCCAGGGAAGAGTTATGCATTCAGCAGAGTGCTGAAGAATTGGGACTGCAGATGTGCTCATTGTTGAGTATCTGGGTGTAGTATTGCTTGGAGCTTTGGATAATTATAGTTACAAGGCTTGTACTACAGTTGAATTAGTAAGAGCAAATCAAGTCTAATTGGGGTGGGCAAGGAACAGTCTGCCCAAGGCAGTGGGCACGGCCCCAAGTGCTGGAGCTCAGTGAGCGTTTGGACAGCGCTCTCAGACACTGGGTTAGAGTTTGGGTGGTCCTGTGTGGAGCCACGAGTTGGACTCGATGATCCTTGTGGGGACCTTCCAACTCAGGATATTCTGTGATTCTGTGTTTCTAACTTTTATTAGCTTCAGAAGATATCTGTTCTCTTTTGAATACATTTTTCCTGCAGCAATCAAAGATCCAATATGGAAGGAAAATAACGCAATGAGTGTATCTTGGTCTGAAGTTATTCTGACTGTTTCAATTTGATTTCAGTGCAAATGAAAGAATGGAATATATTTTATTATGTTAAAATAACCTTCCTTCCTCCCTAGCCCACACATAGACACGCCACTAGTGTTGCTAGCTGTAGTAATTAGCTCAGTGTGCTAATGAGAATTTCCAGGGAAAACGCTGACAGGATTAATTAATGGTTGAATTTCACTTTAATAAATGTATAGGCAATTTTCTAAATGCAGATGGCACAGTCCACCCTGAGAGGGGCTCAGTCTAGAGCTACTTAATACAGTAAGTGTCTGGGGAAAGTGGTTAATTTGTAAAATGCTTCATGATACTGATTAGAAGAGAAATAATGCTTATGTTTGCTTCCTGATGCATTATTCATTTCTCACTAACTTGACAATGTGGTGTCCTTTTCTGTTGCTGCTCCCAGTTCTGTCCATTGAGTCACAAGGCGGGAATGAACATGTGGTGTCATTAGAGCAGCTTCAGCCATTCTTGTCCTGTGAAGTGTTCCAGGCCACCAGGTTTGTTTTGTGTTGCAACAGGGAATGACAGCAACAGGACTCTCACTTTCTTGGTGACGCAGGCTAAGGTGCATAGAATCATAGAATATCTTACACTGGAAGGGACCTGCAAGGGTCAGCAAGTTCAACCCGTGGCTCCACACAGCATCACCCAAAACTCAAACCTGAGTCTGAGAGCACTGTCCAGACACTTCCTGAACTCTGGCAGCTCAGGGCTGTGCCCACTGCCCTGGGCAGACTGTTCCATGCCCACCACCCTCTGGGGAAGAATCTTTTCCTGATATCTGTGACTGAAGGCTATAAGCTTTTTAGAAGGGATAGGCAAGGAAGGAGGGGTGAGTGTTGCCCTTTATGCTAAAAAGTGGATAGACTGCGCTGAGTTCCCTCTGAGAAGCAGTCAGGAACAGATTGACAGCCTGTGGGGTAAAATCAGAAATTGGACTAATAAAGGACAAGTCTGGGTCTGCTACAACCACCTGATCAAGGGGAGCTTGTTGACAAGACCTTCTTACTTCAGCTGCAAGAGGCATTGTGCTTGCAGGCTCTCATCCTGATGGGGGACTTCAAACCACAGGTGAACCAGGAGTCTCCTGGAGTCCACTGGTGATAACTTCTGGTTCAATTACTGGACAGACTGAACAGAGGTGAAGTGCTACTGGACCTGGTGCTCACCAGTGCAGAGGAGATTGTTAAAGACATTAAGACTGGAGACTGTCTGGGCTACAGAGACCATGCCCTGGTTGAGCTCATGATTTTGATGAAAGTGGGCCTGGCGAAGAGTGGGATCAGGACCCTGAATTTCACTTCAAACTGCAGGCAGTTTAAGGAATTGCTGGATGAGAGGGACAAAGGAACAGAACAGAGTTAGTAGCGCTTTAACAATGCCTTTCTGAGAGTGCTGGAGCTCTCCATCCCACAGAATAAGAAATCAGGCAGATGAGGCAGGAAACAAGCATGGTCGAGCAAGCCCAGACTGAGGGGAAAAAAGGAAAAGTATAAGCAATGGAAGTGGGATGTGTGGTCTGGGAGGGATATAGGGGTGCTGTCTGGATGGGCAGAGATGGGATCAGAAAAGACAAGATGCAGCTGGAACTGAACTTGGCGAGAGATGTGAAAAACGGATTCTTTAGATACACTGGGCAAAACAGACAGGAAAAGGTGAGCGTAAACTCTCTGATAAGTGAAAAAGGAGGGCTGGCCTCCTCAGACATGGAAAAGGCCAAAGTAATTAATGAGTGCTTCAGTTTTCGTGCCCAGTCAGGCTCTCGTGTCCCTGAATTTCTAAGCAGGGATCAGGGGAGCAAAGTCCCTCCCAGTAGAAGGAGTGAGCAAGTAGGAAGAGTGGAGCAAGTCTAAGACCACCTCAAGAGGCTGAATGTGTGCAAATCTCTGGGGCCAGATAACATGAATCCCAGGGTCTCAAGGGAGCTGCCTGATGAGGTAGCTGAGCCACTCTCCTTCATATTTGAAAAATCGTGGCTGTCAAGTGAAGTCCCTGGTAACTGGAGAAAGGGAAACATCACTCCCATATTCAAGAAAGGGAGAAAGAAAGAACTGAGGAACTACAGGCCAGTGAGCCTCGTGTCTATGCCTGGGAAGATCATGGAACAGATCCTCCTGGAAGAGATGTTGAGGAACATGTAGGATGAGGAGGTGATACAAGACAGCCAGCATGGATGGCTTCACCAAGGGAATATTGCCTTTGACCAGTCTGGTGGCCTTCTGTGATGAAGTGATGGCATCAGAGGACAAAGGGAAAACAACGGATGTCATCTACCTGGACTAATGCAAGGCCTTTGACATGGTTCCCCACCACATCCTTATCTCTAAACTGGAGAAGTAAGGTATTGAAGGCTGAACTATCTGGTGAATAAAGAATTGGTTGGATGGGCATAGCCAGAGGGTTGTTGTCAATGACTCTGGGTCCAGGTGGAGGCCAGTCACAAGTGGTGTCCCTCAGTGGTCTGTCCTGGGACTGGTGCTTTTCAGCATCTTCATCAATGACATAGACGACATGACTGAGTATACCCTCAGCACGTTTTCTGATGACACTAAGCTGAGTGGCGCAGTTGAGACAATAGAAGGAAGGGATGCCAACCAGAGAGAACTGGACACGCTCAGAAAGTGGGCATATAAGAACATTAATGAAGTTCAACAAGTCCAAGGGCAAGGTGTTGCACTTGGGTTGAGGCAATCCCAGATATGCGTCTGGAAGAACTCAGTGAGAGTAGCCCTGTGGAGAAGGACTTGGGGTTTCTGATGGATTGAAAGCTGTACGTGAGCCAGCAGCATGCTCTTGTGGCTCAGAAGGTCAATTTTATCCTGGGCTGCATCAAAAAAGGGGTGATCAGCAGAGAGAGGGAGGGGTTTGTCCTCCTCTACTCTGCCCTTGCAAGACCTCATCTGGAGTATTGTGTCCAAGCCTGGGGGATCCAGATTATCAGAGGGCTGCAGCACCTCTCCTATGTAGAAAGGCTGAGGGAGCTGGACTTTTTTTAGCTTGGAGGAGAAAAGACTCTGGGGAGACCACACTATGGGCTTCCAGTACTTGAAGGGACTTTACAAGCAGGAGGGATACTGATATTTGATAGTCTGTGACAGGAGAATGGGGAATGGCTTTAAACTAAAAGGAGAAAATTAAGTTAGATGTTAGGAAGAAATTTTTTACTCAGCACAGGCACTGACTGCCCAGAGAGGTTGTGGGTGCCACACTCCTGGAGCTGCTCAAGTCTGGATGGTGCTCTGGCAGTCTGATTTGGTTGGTGATATCTCTGCCCACAGCATGGGCTTAGAACTTGGTGGGCTTTAAGGTCCCTTTCAACTTAAACCATTCTATTATTCTATGATATCTCCCCTGATCCTCCGCTGACGCATTACAGCATTGGGTTGCAAGCACCAGTCCTACCTTGCATGTAGGATCCAAGCAGCACAGCTCAGCTGGAGGAGGGCTGTGCTGTGTCATGCTGTGACACTGACTCCAGAGGTGGTCAAGGTCTCGATGTCCTGGAAAAAAGAAATGTGAACTGTTTGTTATTCTCTTTGTTAGAAGTCATAATGTGATGGTTAAACTCAAAGCATTCAGCTAGGATATGTAAGAGCTAGAAAACATCAGCAGGGCCCAGGCTCCTCCATTAACAGGGTATTGAATAACATTTTCCACATGATTGATTTCCAGTCTTAATAGATTGGAATGGGGAAAAAAAGTGTTGTTACCTGTGAGATCCCAGAAGTCTTCACAATTTTGCAACTCAGTTTCCTTCTGACAGTGATGTGAAGTGTAGATTACCTTTTTCACCATACCTTTCTCATTTACACACAGGTGCTGCTCTTTGAGCAGAGGCATTGACATGCGCACATGCTTCCTGACCTGAAAGCTCAAGCCAGCTGCCAACACCAGGTACTGGTTGTGTAGGAATCATCAGCTGCAGCCAGGACCTGAAGGCAGAGACCAGGACTTGACAGCTGTGACAGATATTGGCGTATGAGTGGGGCTTGGGGCAGTCCTGGGAGAGAGTGAACCTGGCAGTGACTGGTGATGAATGCTTAGAGAAGCATCAGCTATGAACAAAGCAGGTAGGGCTGCTCTTTCTTGATCCTCATGCTGTAGGAACTGTGTTTGTATGGTTGTTCGTAATCATACATCCATCCTGTTTGTATACTTGTATATTTATATTATATATATATATATATATATATAGTATATATTATATACTATTATATACTTGTATTACTTATATGGAAATTTCCATTGTTTCCGTTGGAAACATTTCTGTATTTCCAGTACAACCTGCAGCTGGAGGTTGCATTGGCATTTTTATTTTTATCTTGACTTTTTTATGCGATTGGTATCTAATCCTGTTAGAACTCATCCGTGCCTTCACATCTCATGTCTTCTGATAATGGTTTCCACAGTTCAAGTAAAGAAGTTTCTTTTTTATTTCTTTTAAAACTCATGCCCACTGAATTATTCCTTGAGAAATAGCAGACAACCATTCTTTTTCTGTTGTTTTCTAAAGGATATGTGTAATTTAACAGATCGCTGTCATATTCCCCTTCAGTCATTCTTTCTGCAAACTTCAATGTCCTCATTTTGGCAGTCACTTCACCCAACAAGTCATTCCATTTCTGTCCTTCCCAGTCATTACTGTCCTCCTCTCATTGTTTGTGAGTTCTAGCACATGCTTTTAAGACCGGAGACCAGAACTGTGTAGAGGATTCAGGGTATGAGTACATCTACACTATGGCATAATGGTGTTTTCTGTTTCACTCTCTGTTTTTTTTCTAATAACTCCTGACATTCTATTTACCTTCTTGACCACCAAGGAGTAATGAGCAGGTATTTCAGAGAGCTATTCAAAGATCTCTTCCCTAGTGATAATAGCTAATTTAGAGCCCATCGCTGAGCACGCACAGTTAGGATTGCTTCCTCCATGCCCATTACTTAGCATTTGCCAGTGCTGAATTTCATCTTCCATTTCATTGTTTAAGACACTCTGCAGCCTAAAATCCTTCTGCAGCCTTTCAGAGCCAGTTGTCATTGTTACTCCCTGACAATTTTGCAACTTCAGCAAACTTTTTTCCCCTCACCATTCACCCCCTGTCCAAATCACTTATGAAAATGTTGGCCAGCGCAGTTCCCCGGTGGTTATCTCCTTCACTGTGAAAAAATGCCCTGTCTTTCCCATCCTTCCTTTCATATCTTTTAACCACTTTGGGTTAGTTATTAATCCTCAAAGGAGGATTTTTTATCACCGCTCCATTTCTTCCCTTTGCCCTGAGCAAGGGATTTTTGCAAAACCGAAAAAGTAATGGCACAAAGCTCCTTGTGCATGGAGGAAAAATGTGCTTTTGAGGTCCTATTCACCTCATTGTAAGTATACCAAAACCTGCAGATAGGATGCAAGCAAAGGTGAGATGAAGTGCATGAGGCAGCCCTTTGGATTAAGAGCACCCACGGAGCAGGGGTGCTGTCCAGGCAGCCAGGGGCTGGGGAACCCCAGTCCTTGAAGAGCGTCAGCCCCTGGCTGGAGAAACCCAATCCAGCTGCTCCTGGTTTGAGCAGAGACTTGGATTGGATGGACTTATGCATCAGAGGTCCCTTATGGTACCAGTTTTTCTGCACTCACAGAATCACAGAATTGTAGGGGTTGGAAGGGACCTCCAGAGACCATGGAGTCCAACCCCCTGCCAAAGCAGCTCCCTAGCCCAGGTTGCACAGGTAGGCGTCCAGGCTGGTCCTGAACGTCTCCAGAGAAGGAGACTCCACCACCTCTCTGTGCAGCCTGTGCCAGTGCTCTGTCACTGCACTGTGGAGAAGTTCCCACACACATCTGTGTGGAACTTCCTATGCATCAGTTTGTGGACATTTCACCTCTTCCTATCATCACACACTGCTGAGAAGAATTCAGCCTCATCCCTTTGCCTCCTGCTCCTTAGATATTTATAGACTCCTATGTTTGTAAGCATACGTGAGAGACGTATGCATTATTACAGCGTGATAGAGGCTTGCCAGAGTCTAAACATAACTTTTGATTTATGAATGGGGTGTGGTTTTCAGCAAACAAAGGAGAGAAAGTTGTGCCTACATTCAGTGGGAACAATTGGCTGGGTGGCAAACAGCTCGAGTGACTCTGTTTGTAGTACATCTTTTGTATCTATTCCAGGCAGTTCCCATCCCAATACAGTAGAATCTTTTAAATTGTAAATCATGCTTTCCAGAAGTCAGTGCAAAGTCCCAGACCTCCACCCACAGCTGCTGCAGCCCCAGATACTTCATTTGTTGCATTCTGCTGTAAATGTCCTGACCAAGCACCACTCCAGTTAGTGTAACCTTTAGTGATGGTCCCCGTGTGCAGTCCAAACCATGACTTTAAGCAGCACCTGAGTACAAAATCATTAAATGTCCCCCATTTCGGATAGAAAATTATCTTTGTCCCAGACAAGCCTGGTATTAATAGTCATTTATGACCACAAATTATTGCAATTAGGGAAGGTTCGCTATTAGTGGGCTGTAAAAAAGGTGAATCGCCATCTAATTTGAGCTGCCATTTCATGATTTAGTCATGACTTGCCTGTGTCCTACAGGACAGTGGGAAAGGTGAGCCTGGAGCTGCTCTGCCTGGAGAACTCAGCTTCCTCCTTGGAGGAGCAGGGCTCGGGGGGGCTGCTGCTCACCCTGGTGCACCTGGCAGGAGGAGGTGATTGATTTCTGATCTGGAAGGGCACAGCAGTGTGAGCAGACAGGACAGAGCTTGGTGCAAGGCCCTGAGCCAGGCTGTGCTCACCCCATCCTGCTGCCTGGTCAAGCTCTGGTCCTGGGAGACGGAAATAGAGCTGTGTTCTTCAAGTTCCTCAAATAACCAAAGTGATCTCTTTTAGAATCTCACCTGCAGATTTTGTACTGGTTTTTTTTTTTAATTATTATAATTATTTTTTATTATTATTTATTTATAGAGCTTAGTTTACTTGAAGGCAAACAGATTTGAATACCATTGTTATCTCTTCAGCCTTCATCGCAGAGGAAAGTACACGCATTGCTTACTGCACACTGGTACCAAAAGAAACCCAGTTCCTTGAAGAAGTCATCTTACATCTTTAGGAGCTCAGCAGGAATGGCACTAATTAGTCCCAGAAGTGGGGGTAGGACAGTGTTGTGGTTTTGTTGTGCAGCTCCCAGGTTCACACAGACACCTGGATCAGTGGGTCCCCATCCCATGCATCCTTAGGAGCCTTCCAGCACACACTATGTCATGGTGCTCATTGAAATATATAGGAACCATATCTGTGCTGCTAATTGCTACTGAAAATCTGATCTGGTCTAAAAATAAATACTTGGCAGGTGTTTTAGACCAAGTGCCATAAGCCAATCGCAGTGTGGCTGCTCTGGAGCCAGGACATGTCACAGCACTGGGCAGGTGAAGGAGCATGCTGCAGAACCGAGGGGATGTGTTCTGCCTGGCACCCAGCTGTGTTTGGAGGCAGATCTCCATCAGCTATGGCTCCCTCTCCTTGCCCTGCCCTTCCCTTCCCACTCACCATGCTGCCACCTGTGCTGTGCTGGCAGCACAGCTTTTTGTTGTGAGGAACCAGGGAGCTGCTACAGCTGAAAAATGACTTTGCACAGAGGTGGGTGAACTTTCCTCTGAGTACAGCAGTCCTGGTTGCCATGTGTTGCACAAATGAGGGCTGGCAGAAAAGAGAAGCAAACACTGGAGGTGGGGTTGGGAGGAAATGCAGATTGACAGGTCAGGTTGGTTACTGGCAATGGAGAAATGCACATGATATAAATATAGCTGGAATGTTTAAAGCATGAGAACCAGGCTCTGTGCTGTCCCTGTCCCAGACTCCTCCTCCAAACAGTGAGGCCATAGAAGCATTTGACTTGGAAGGAACCCTTAAAGGCCATTTAGTCCAACCCCCCTGCAATGATCTGGGATGCAGGCAGCTCAATCAGGTGCTCAGAGCCCTGTCCATCACCTTGAGTATCTCTGGGGACGGGGCATCCACCACTCTCTGTGCAACCTGTGCCGATTGTCAAACAGTAAAAGAGTGCACCCTAACCTGCACTCACTGAGTAATGCCCCACGTGCAGGTGGTGGCCATGAGCAGTGTGTGCTCAGGCTCAGACATCACAGAGGCATCCTAATGCATTTGCATTAACACCTTTCCCTCAGCTCTTCAGCTAAGAGCCATTTCTGTGATGCACAGGACAGAGCCAGCGTTGCTTAGCAGCTCTCTGTGTCAGCTGTCTGTGTGTATCTGTGCATATGTACTTTTCCTCTCCTCACTCAGGACCAAACAAAGGTGATGCTCTGCCCTCCCCATGAGCCCAGGCATGCACATTGCACATCACCATGCTAAGCTGGTGCCCTGTGCCTGCCTCCGAGCCTTGGTGAGGTGACCGTTCTCTGTCATCTTGTCCCAGAGATTCCTGCATCAAATAATTCCCCATTTTAATGTGGTTTGTTGGGAGCAGGCTGTAAATTGCAGTGGTTGTAAGCACCCTGCCCAGATCTCTCAAGCCAAGAGCACCCCATGGTACACACTGGGGTGGGGACCTGGGGCCTGGCTCACTGAGCACAGCTTGGGAATGGAGGGGACAGACAGCTCACATGGGAAGGAGGCACAGAAGTGATGCCCACACAGCACACAGCAGAGGGAAGGAAAACCAGCTGCAGATCCCCATAACAAACCTGCAGTGTTCCAGGCAGACTGCCCAGCTATCTCCAGCTATCGCATTCCACCCATCTGGGAGGGGTTGCCCAGAGAGGGGTGGAATCACCACCCCTGGAGGTGTTTAAGGAACGTGGAGATGTGTGGTTAGAGGGCATGGTGGGGATGGGCTGACAGTTGGACTGGATGATCTTAAAGGTCTTTGTCCCTTTAAGTATTCCTGGACCGATGAATGTGCTCAGGCCCTCGAGCCAAGGACACTGCTGCAAACAGATGTGGCTCTTGTTATGTTCAGTGCAGAATCAAGGTGTGTAAGCAAAAGCTGGATTTCATCTGGAGTCTCTTTAGTCTGTAATAAATTACTAAATGGATTGTCGGATTTGATATTCTGTCATGAATGTCTAATTAAGGAAAAAGCAAACCTCTGCTTCATAAAATCTCTGGCTGATGGTACTAATAAAACGTCATAAATGCAATAAATGTTGTGATAACGCTTTCGGAGACTAATTGCCTTTCATCATCATTAGCACAGAACCGATCAGCCGACACCTGCGATACCGCTGTGCCGCGGTGGCTGCGATGGGGCTGGCCAGGGGAGGAGGCAGGATGTGGGATGAGGGATGCAGGATACGGGATGAGGGATGATCATGTTTGATACTCATTACTGCCTGTCCTTGGGAGGTGGGAGCCCAGAGGGATATGCTACGCCCTGTACCAGAGCAGGCAGGTGGGGCTTGTCCCCGTTCCCAGGCCATGGCATTGATCCCCACCAGGCCCCCATGCACAGCCTTTCCTGGCTGATGCCCCAGTGTGGGGCTCTGAAGAGGTGTGGAAATGATGTACGAGCATGCAAATTGTGTCATTACGTGGCTGGCACGGCGTGCCAGAGCAGCAGATGGAAGCTTGGCGTCTGGGGTTGCACTCAGTGCCGTCGGGGGAAGACAAACGGGAACCCTGGGATGGTAGCGAGCTCCCGTTCCTCCTCCTGTCCTCCTGGGAAAATGGCCAAGGGACAGCTCCCGACGGAGCACCCACTGAGTCACGAAGGCTGGGCAGGACACCACTGTCCACGGCGCAGATGTTACTCAGATGTCATTTCCCTGCTGCTCCGCAGGGCCCCTCCACAGCCTGCTCTGTTACCTCCGTCGGATCACTGAACGTGCCCTCCCTCCCAGGGCTGCAGGTAGAGCATTCTCCTTGCCTTTATTTATGCCCGGCTTCGTATTCCTTTAAACTCCAACAACAAAACTCGAGGCAGTGCCACTATTGTTGCCTCTAAAATGTTTACTCCTGGCTCTCTTTAGGACCTAAAAGGCTGAAAACTGCATCCTAATTGCCCAATTAGTCCTAATGCTGCGTAGTGTTGACTGTTTAGTTACCATATATTGTGTACAGAACTAATTGTGGTGAAAGTAAATGAATGTGAAGGAAACAAACAAGCTACTAGAAAATAATTACTTGGAGTGTTTCTTTTTAGTACCTGTACAGCAGATTTCATTATAGTCAACAGCTTCTAAAGCTGCTTGAAATAGCGGTATTTGTCATTTTCATAGAAACTTGATAATGACATTAATTTATCTTAATGGTCTGTTCTATTGTTATAAATAGTAAAATTAGCTTAAATTGTCTTGCTTTTGCTGGTTTTGGATGGCTCCGAAGGGCCCCACAACAGCAGATGAGTAGATAATTTGGTGTGCTTGACAGATTTCCAATAATTTGTTATGTGGAACATGAGGTAATGCTAGTACCATTAATGTTCATTTTCCTCTAAATTCATTACTGCCCTTTTCCCTTTTATCTTTTTTAATGTCTGGGCCATTTTTTCTATATTTCAAGTGGAGCTACAAAGCCTATTCATATTCAGCTATAGTAGCTATTAACATTCTGCACATAGAGAACATCATGTAGAAAAACAACTCTTTATGAAATGATGAGGCTGGTGGCTATTTGTGCTGGAAAGTAGGCAAAATGGGTTGTTTGCTGGTATTAGGGATTGGCCGTAATTAAGTCAAATGTAATTTTAAAGAAATTTAAATGTTTTCGTTTTTATAGCAAAGGTAAAACACAATTCAGGGAGATTCTAAGAAGGTGTAAATGCATTAATAAAAATTATTTTCCCCTTTTTCTGCCACTTCTGCTTAAACTTCACAGAGGGCTGTGTGCGGGGCTATTTAGTCGCACAATATTTTTTACCCAATTTGAGCCTAATTAGTTTGGGAAAGTATGAACTTTAACGCTGCCTTAGTATGGGTTTGCTGATACGGCAGTGATCTGAGCAAACAGAGCTTCCCACCAGATGGAAATTACTTTGAGTTCTGCTCCTTTTCTTTCTTTATTTTCGCATCTCACCAACATCTGCATCATCTTCTCTCTAGCTGAGGGCCACCTGGTGGGAGCTGGTTGGATCCCTTTGAGTGCACCTCCACTCAGGGCTCCTTCAGCCATCTCCTTCCATCCTTTACACAGGGAAGGCCACCTAGGGCTGTGGTGGGACCAGTGGGTCTTTGGCATGGAGCTGCAGGAGTCCCGCTGGTTGGTGCTGGCTGGTACTGTCTGGAACTGTGCTACTGCACCAGTTCTTCACTTGAGAGAGATGGAGCTGTTGGAACACATTCAGAGGAGGTCAACCAAAATGACCTGAGGAATGGAATGCCCCCATATGGGGACAGGATGAGAGAGTTGGGGCTGCTCATCCTGGAGAAGGCTCCATGGAGTCCTGAGAGCGGCTTTTCTGTATCTAAAGGGGGGCTGTGAAAAGAAAGGGGACAGACTCTTTAACAGGATGTGTTGTGATGGGACAGGGGGAAATGGTTTCAAACTAAAAGAGGAAAGATTTAGAATGTATATAAGGAAAAAGTGATCAATGATATGGATATTGAGGCACTGGCACAGGCTGTCCAGAGAGGTGGTGGATCCCATGTCCCTAAAGACACTCAAGGTCAGGATGGATGGGACCCTGAGCACCCGATGAAACTGTAAGTGTCCCTGTTCATTGCAGGGGGGGTTGAAGCAGATGACCTTTAAAGGTCCCTTCCAACTGTAATGACTGTGTGATTCTATGATTCTACTATTCATGCAACATCAAGCCACCCTCGTGAAATGTGAATTGCTTTTAGCTCTTGGAAGCAGATTTGCCAGTGTTCTCTCCTGGTGGGAAGTCAAAAATCAGCACTTCTGGGAAAAAAAAAAAAAAAAAAAAAAAGACCAACAACAAAACCCAGACCTTTTTGTTTTCCCCAGATGTTTTCCCCAGATTCAGAAGATTGAGTACAAAGTGCTGAATACACTGCTGGCCATTGGCACTGAACAGGAGCAACTCCTCATGGGCACACGTGGCAGAGGAGCACAGTGCCCAAGCCCTACCTCAGCTTATCATCTCGCTCCTTCTCAAGACAGCTGAAGACACAGCTATGTCTGCACCTCGAGTCATCTGATTTATTCCTGACAACTGCATTAGGAGGAGATGAACAGCACCTAGAAGTGCCAATTTCTCTCCATTAACCAGAGAGAGCCTGAGCTCTCTGGTGTAAACATGAGGCATCAACATGATGAACGGCCGCACCGGGGCGAAGTGTCAGCACTGGAGGGAGGGACACCCACACTCTGCTCACGTAGGCAAGCTTCTATGGGGGAAATTCTCCTTTGTCCTGGAGTCCTGGACAGCTCAAGGTTGTGGAGAGAGTGGGATTAAAGGTGAATCTCATGGGAGGAGATAAGGACAGCTTGCAAGGTAAAGCAAAAGCCACACTCACAGGCAAAAGAAATCAAGGAATTAGCGGAACCAAAGAATCATAGAATACAGGAGTTGGAAGGGATCCACAAGGATCATTGAGTCTAACCCCTGGCTCTACACAGGACCACCCCAAATTCAATCCCTGTGTCTGAGAGCGCTGTCCAAATGCTCCCTGAGCTCCAGCACTCGGGGCTGTGCCCACTGCCCTGTGCAGCCTGTTCCATGCCCACCACTCTCTGGAGCAGAACCTTTCCCTAACCCCTGTTAGCCTGAGTTCATGGGCAGGTGGACATGCAGCCACTCCCAGCAAAGCAGGGCCCATCACGCGTAATGGTTCTTTAGGAAGATAAATGCTGTCATTCTGAATGTCCCCTCCTTTCCTCCTCTTTTCCCCCAGTGCTCAGCAGGATGCCACATGCGATGGGGCATCCCGTTGGCCAGTTGGGGTCACCTGTCCTGATTCTGTCCCCTCCTAGCTCCCTGTGCACCCCAGCACCTCACTGACTGGGCAGCGTGAGGAGTGAGATGTCCTTGGCACTCCGAGGCACTGCTCAGCAACAACGAAAATGCTGATGTTATCAACACTGTTCTCATTCTAAATCCAAAACTCCTGGTTATCTTTTCTCTGTGTGTCATGGAAAAATGCCATCAAATAAGGGCAACATCTATACTGCAAAGATGGGTGCTTGTGCTGAGCTTACCTTCCTTGTGATAAAGGCAACCCAACAGGCTGCTGGAATTAATCAGTTAACAGAAGTAACTGAGGGGGTTTCCTCGCTAACAGGGGAGGGGAAGGAGTGCTGCGAGAGAAGGAAGCACCAAAAAATGCGGGTGTGTTTTCCTGCCCACTGAGCCATTCATGACTCTGAGGTGGCAGAGCTGTGCCATGAGGAGCTCCTGCCTAATGGGAGAGCCAGTGCATCAGTTTCAATCTTGCCCATGCTGGGTCACCCAACAGGCTGCAACCATTCAGGCAATTATCTATAATTTGTTACCTAGAATAATGAGGTAATTATAGTTAATTATATGAGTGATTTTAATATATGTGTAATGCGTAATATATAGATCATAAAAGTATGTGTATTACTGTAAAACATCCCATCTCTCAGTTCCCTGTCTCATGGTTTTGTTTGACCACGCACCCTCTTCCCACCAGATCCTGCTGGAAGCAAGATGCTCCCAGCCACAGTCCCAGTGCAGCAAGGGCCCTGGTGCTGGGCTGGGGCTTCAGAGCACACTGCTGGAAATACTGGCTGAGCAGCACCAGGAAGGCTGCTGCCATTGGCTGGGGAGAGCTCTCCTTTTATAGAATCATAGGCTCATTGAGGCTGGGGAAGACCTCTAAGATCCTCCAGCCAACCCATCCCCACCGTGCTTTGAGCACATGAGCTCAGGAGATGAAAAATGATCGTCCATGCATGGCACAACACTGCATTTCTGGCAGATGTCTTTGGACAGAAAAAAAGGAGCATGTTCTTTTTTATTCAAGAGGGTCCTTGCAAAACTCATTTTGTTTATGTAGATTGCAGCTCAAGTTGCTCCAGTTGAGACGTACACACTGAGAATAACCATGCCTGAGCTGATGGCAGCTTCTTCCTCAGCACCATGCACCTCTGAGATGAGCAAGCCAGCAGCACCCAAAGTTCGCTGATGGACACAGTCCAGCTGAGCTGTGTGGGGGACAGTGTGACTGGGACTCAACAAATCTGGGATTCTCTGCTAATTCACCCCTGCATGAACTTGCCCAAATACATTTTTCAAGCTTTATGGTGAAAGCCATTGGGCACCTTGGGACAAGTCATACATTTTTTCTGCAATGTGAATTCCCTGACTTATTTTTCTTCTTTCTAAGGCTCCCTCAGGGCAGTACAGGCAGGCTATTCCCCAGCACAGCCAGGGCTTGATATCACCCCAATAAGTGATCACATCTCGGGGTGACACACAGCCATCACACCACAAGGACACCAGCAAAATGGTTTTGCATCATGTGAATTATTTTCCCATTTGAAACACAGAACCTTTCTCAAATAGCTTTAAAACCCATCTCGCAGCGAAGTATCCAGTTTGTTCCATTAACTACTCACAGAGTCAACTGGAGAAACACTGTTATTAATTTCAATGGAAAGCTAAAATGCAGTTCATTTTCTGTAATTGCGGGCCCGTCACCTAAAGACCTGGGAAAAGCTTTTAATCCAAGGTGTTTTTAGAAGGGTATGATTACAGCGCATGTCTTCACAAGGTGCCCAATTAGTGTGGCGTCAACCAAAAAGAAACACAAAGAGCCTAACTTTGGGGCTGCCAGCAGACAGTCCCCACCCAGCTCCAGTTGGGCAGGGACCAGTTGGTACTGGGATACTCATGCAAGGGGCACTGCTCCCTTCCCACCCCACTCATCTACATCCAGCCCCCAGCCCAATGCTGTAGCTTGGTGGCTGCCTTCCTCGTGTTGGTTTGCGTGTGTACCTGGAGCAAAATTGGAAAACATGCAGCATTTCATTTTCTGTTGGAAAAAAAGGAGTAATCTGCAAATTATTGATGATCTGGAGAATAGGATGGAGTGCACCCTCAGTTAGTTCATGGATGACGTGAAACCGAGGACAAAGCTGACCAAACTGAGGACTGTGCAGTCATCAAAGAGGGACCTCAGCAGGCTGGAGAGGGCCTGACAGGAATCTCATGGCATTCAACAAGGAGAAGTGCAAAGTACTTCCCCTGGCGAGGAGCAGCTCCCAGCACCAGGACATGAGGGAACTCAGCTGGAAAGCAGCTCTCCAGAAAACGACCTGGAGGTACTGATGGACATGGAATTGAACACGAGCCACAGTATGCCCTGACTGATAAGTGTTCTTGGCTGCATTAGTCAAAGTAAGGCTAGCAGGTGAAAAGAGGAGATCCTTCCCCTCTGCTCAGTGTTGGTGAGGATGTAGCTGCAATGCTGCATCCATTTCTAGCCTCCCCCCCGCACCCTCCCCCCAGTACCAGAGAGACATGGGCATACAGGAGAGAGCCCAATGGAAGATCACTGAGATGCTGAAGGGCCTGGAGCACCTCTGCTGAGGAGAAGCTGAGAGCTGGGACTGCTCAGCTCAAGAAGAGGAAGATGAAGCGGATCAGAGCCACAGCTGCCAAGTGGGGTCCTTTGCAGTGAACCCCTAAAGCTGAGTCACAGCTACAAAGGACACTCAGACCACTGGAAAAGCATGGATGGCAGAAAACCAACCCACTTAAGCTGGGTGTTTGGCACATCCAGCAGCCTCCTCTCTTGGCTGTGGTCCCGTATTGACCAGGCAGCCCGGGGGGACAATGCGTGGGCCCAGGCACAGTGGTGCTGCCCTTGGGGCTGCTTTGCTCGCATGCAGGGGACCCTCTGACCATGTCCCCAAACGGGGGCACAGTCCCAGTGCTGGAGGAGCCTTTAATGGAGTTCAGTAAGAGCCAGGTGTACTCAGCACCTCGGTGGATGAGGACTGAGGTGCGTAGTAGTGCTTGGGAAGTCAATTAACTAGGAAAAAAGTAAGAAAGGAAAAGGCCGCACCATGCCTCTGCTGTGCAGCCTTTAATCTGTGCATGTGGAGGGTTTTGGGCTCTGGGGCTCTTTCTGAGCTGGCACATCTCCCCAGCCATGATAACATTTTTAACATTAGTGGATGACATTCTATAATATGTTTAAAGATCTGTAATATTTTATGCTTGCAGCTCTTTGTGATTGTTGTTCCAATATGGCACTGATGCTGGTATTAAAGTTTAATATGATTATAAAGCTCAATTGTATAACCGAGGGGTTATACTCTTTATCTATCCTAATCTGATTAAAATGCCTCTCTTCAGTAGCTTGCTGCAATCTCTTTACAGCAAACCCTGGCAGCCAAGCCACCAGCACTGTGTGTGCTCCTGCCTTCACTTCAGCTGGGGCAGAATTGTTTTCTTTGGAGAGTCTGCTGTGATGTTCTGGTTCTAGGAGAAAACCAGTGCCGGTAACACAGGGATGCTCATAGTTGCTGCCAAGCAGTTGTACAGAACCAAGGCCACTTGCAGTGAGGGGCCCAAGGAGCTGGGAGGGAACAGTGAGGACAGCTGACTTACACTGGCCAAAGGGATATTCCAGACCATATGACATCATGTAGAAGGAGTTCTGAAGGGGGTGGGAGCTCATGTGGCTCTCTTCTGCTGCCTGAGGGGTGAGCTGGGCGTTGGTCAGGGGGTGTTGAGCAATTGCTTGCGCATCACTTGTTCTACATAAAAATATAGTCACGACTATTTTCCTTTTCTCTTAGTAAGTAGTTTTATCTCAACCCATGAGTTCTACTTTGTTCTTTCTGATTCTCTCCCCATCCCACCAGGAAAGGAAGGAGTGAGAGAACAACTGTGAGGTGCTGAGCCACCTGCTGGGTTAAACCACAGCACCTGGCCAAACACAGTCCTGTGATCTGCAAAAAACATGCAGCTATGCTTTCCCTTTCCAGAAAGGAATTTGAGAACAGGTTTCAAGATGGCTGAAAAAATCAATTTTTTGGTATATTTGTGACTCCATTTTCAATCAATAAAAATACACTACCTTACTATTTACAAACAGAATGTGTAGGTTTGAATCAGATATTCAACTCAAGAATCAGATTGTGTCTCTTCACCAGACTTCTATGAGCCCTCTCTTACCAGAGATAAACACCCCTCGCCTCACAGACACACCTCACTCACGTCACTGCTTTTTGGCAGTACACACAGTTGTGAGCAATTATTGTCATGGATGAAGCATGGGGAGAGTAAAATTGCATCCAAAATCTCTGATGAACACCTTGAGAAACTCACCAGGAACTGCAGCCACTGCCACTGAACCCAACGGATGCATTAGCTCCACAAAAACAAAGTCACACATCGCAGCAGTGTTATGGTTTTGTTGCTCTCTTTTTCTTGTCGTGTAGCTTAGAATTTGCTCTCTCAGATAGTGTTGCTGTGCTCTTTGCATCTGTTGTAGTTTCTGGAGAAATAAATAGGAGGCATTACTTTTGGTTCAACCTACGTTTTTGTGGCCCGGGACAGTTCCTCTTCATTCGATGCTGACCAGGCAAACCAAAGGGTTGGATACCTTTCAGTGCTATAAGGGAAGAGGAGAGGCACTCTGCCTTGCACTGATGTTGCTAAGCAATGGAGTAACTGCCAGCAGCAAATGTCACCGCCGCATCTAAAACCCATCACAGCATTAAATTCATCATTGTAATTAAATTCTCTCTTTGCTTATGATACCATCTCCTGGACATGAAGTACCTGTCCAGCCCAGTGGAACACTAGTTAATGTGAGAGCACACATCCAGCTCTAATTTCCATTGCCATTTAGTGCTCATGTGCCACAGCGTGTTATAAATGCGAAGGTACAGGACAGAAAATGTGCTGAAGAGAATGTGGTTGGTTAGTGCATGAAGAGGCAAAAGCATGAGGAGAGAGTTTGGTTTTACTGAACCCATCTCCTGCATTGTGCTTTAGGGCAAAGCAGTGCCACCAGATGAGCCCCAAATAGCCCTCTCCCAGCAGAGCTGTCCCTGCACGCTGCGTGTCTGTAGCACCAGGCAGCTCTCAGGTCAGAGCTACAGTGAGAGCTACTTGTGCTCCTGGTCTGCTCACGTGAAGCCCTGCAGCTGCAGCCCAGGAGGTGGTAGCTCTGCAGGCTGCCTCTCTGCGGGGCACACAGTTACCAACCAGACCACGACTGCCAGCTGTCGGGCATATGAAAGCTACAAAGATATATAAATATACATATATTTATATGTATATATGAATTCAATAGAGCAGAAAGCAGCAGGCTGCTAGGGGATGCAATGTGGCCAAGCCTCCAGTATCTCTGCTCCTGACCCACGGGGAGCCAGGGCTGAAGCAGCACAGTAGGGTCAGGAGTACAAGCGGAGAGCAGCAGCTCAGGGCAGCCTGGGGATGCAGTGTTTGCCCCTATTATTGGTGATCCCATGCCCAGTTCCTCCTCTCTGATGTGACAGGGGTGGTTGCCTCTCATTTCTCATTTGGCAAAACCAGATGTGCTTTCCCTGCTAAGAAGCATGCTGCTTCTGCTGGGCTGTGCTTGCCACCCCCAGATTCCTCCATCCAGCCTTTCCCTACAGAGCTTAAAAAGAAAAGCAGCCCCCAAATCCATAAGCATTCTTTCTCCTTCTACACCATTCACAGCAGATTCCAGAGCTCTCAGACCTCTTCCATTTCTGGGTAGCAGAATTTTCCTGTGCTGCTCTACCAAGCAACGTTATTCACAGCTGTATCAACCGAGGCCTGTAATTAGTGGTGTTCCTCAGGGCTCAGTGCTGGGTCTGGTCCTGTTCAACGTCTTCATCAATGACCTTGATGAGGGGGATAGAGTCCACCCTCAGCAAGTTTGCAGGTGATGAAAAGCTGGGAGGAATGTCTGTCACACCCGAAGGCTGTGCTGACATTCAGTGAGACCTGGACAGGCTGGAGAGTTGGGCAGAGAGGGACCAGATGGGGTTTAACAAGAGCAAGCATAGAGTCTTGCAGCTGGGGAGGAATAACTGCATGCACCAGTACTGGTCTGGGGATGACTGCTGTAGAGGAGCTCTGAGGAGAGAGACCTGGGTGTCCTGGTGGATGACAGGCTGAGCCATGAGCCAGCAGTGTGCCCTGGTGGCCAAGAAGGCCAATGGGATCCTGGGGTGCATTAAAAAGGGCATGGCCAGCAGGTCAAGGGAGGTGATCCTCCCCCTTTACTCTGCCCTGGTGAGGCCTCACCTGGAGTACTGTGTCCAGTTCTGGGGTCCCCCGTACAAAAAAGACAGGGATTTCCTGGCTACAAAGATGATAAAGAGCATGAAACACCCCCCTTATGAGGAAAGGCTGAGAGCCCTGGGGCTGCTCAGCCCTGAAAAAAAGAAGACGAGGCGATAGGATGAGGGGAAATGGCCACAAACTGAAGCAGAGGAAGTTCTGCACAAATGTGCGTGGGAACTCCTTCCCAGTGCAGTGTCGGAGCACTGGCACAGGCTGCACAGAGAGGTGGTGGAGTCTCCTTCTCTGGAGACATTCCAGACCTGCCTGGACGCCTACCTGTGCAACCTGGGCTAGGGAGCTGCTCTGGCAGGGGGTTGGACTCCATGATCTCTGGAGGTCCCTTCCAACCCCTACAATTCTGTGATTCTGTGAATTGCAAGGCACCATTAAGATGGGTATTGTATCCATACTGCAGTGCTAATATTCAGGTGATCCGTGTATGTGAACTGAGAACAAACAAGATGAGGAAATTTTTTACTCAGGGGGTGGTGTGGTGCTGGCACAGGCTGCTCAGAGCTGTGGGAGTCTCACCCCTGGAGGTGCTCAAGGCCAGGCTGGGCAGGGCCCTGGGCAGCCTGAGATGGTAGGCTGTAAGGGCCCTTCCAACCCAAACCATGTTGTGACTCTATGACTCTAAGGGAATAGCATCATCCTTTAGCTTTCTTATCCATGCAGCATTACCGGAATTGTCACAGAAGTGTCAAGTCTAAAGCTTTCCTCATCCTCCAAGCAAAAACCTGCTGGTCTTGTAGGTCTCTGCCAATCATTTTCTGCCTCTCTCAGCCATGAACTTCTGTTTTAATATTACAGGAGGTTTACTTCCTAAAGTCTGCCTGCAAGTTGTCTGAGAATTGGGATGAGGATGCTCACTGAGCCACCCTTGTGCTGCAACGCCTTGCTGGGCTGTGTGCAGTTGGGTGGTGCCATGGCCTTGCCTTTTGGCCTTACCTCAATGCTGACCTGCCCAGAACAGTCACTGTTCATCTCATCAGGATATTGTACTTAACGTCCCTAACAAATTTCCACCGTCTATGGAAATTGCTGCAGAAATAAATGGTTTAGTTTCTGGACTGAATGGAACTTGTCTTGCTCCCACTATCACCTGCCACAACGTATCTGAGAGACAGGCTTACATTTTCATAATACACTAGAGAATCTGCAAAAGGACTCTACATTCTAATACTAAATTTCCCTCTCAGTTTTTCCTGAGTCTAAAAAGAAAGCTTAGAGTGGCAAATAAACTACTGTGTTTTCACTGCTTCATTGGCATGCGGTGAAGTAGAATGAACTGCTCTGCATTCTGAAGATCCATATGGCTGTTTGGGGAAGGCATCCCTCCCGTGAAGATGCAGCACACAGATGCTTCAGTCCTACTCCTCAAAGAACAGCTCTGTGCACGTTCAGCTGCAACAACAAAACCATTAATCTCTCTGTAAACCAGAGCCCTCATAGTGCGACCCTTCCACTACAGAAGCACAAGAGCCAGGAAGCCACTGGCAAACACTGCAGCACTGTGAGCTTTTTGGACATAAACATTTTTCTTGTTTTAAAGGAACTCATTTATTCTTAGCCCTAACTACTGCAGAGGACAGGAATCTAAGCTCTGGGCAATATGAGTAGTAAAAACTTTACGGCAAATCATGCAGAAATTGCTTTAAGACTCATTCTGGCTTAGAAGACGGCTAAAGATAGAGCACAGCTCCCTGCAGGAGATGGAGATGGGAACTGATTACCAGGAGGCTCAAATTACAGCCCCGGGTTCCTGAAAATGTGACGTCTCCAGCAAGACTGTCTCCTTGCATCAAATCTGTGCTGCGGAACATCCTCGAGCTGATCAGTACCAGCTGGCAGGAGGGGGGATGAGGGAATGATGCTGGTGGTCAAGGACCCCGGGGCAGAGATATTACCTTCCCTTCAGAACACTTGTCCGTGCTGGAATCACTAGTTAAGCTGCTGATGCGTAGCCCTGGGTGGCTGAACACATGGTTTGTGATAAATCACATGACAAACCAAAATCCTTCAACTCCTCCTGCATTTAGGCACCCGTTTCTTCTGCAAAGAGTGAGACAATGCTCGGAGTTATTACAATAAGCAGAATGAACTTTATTTTCATTCATCCTTCATCAATACCATACAATTAGATAGCAAGATCTGAAAAAAAAAAAATTAATCTTGAAATAATTTAAAACAGAAGGCACGGAGAAACAAACCCAACTATGCAGCTACGGGAGGAAGGGGAGAAGAGATCCAGGAAAGGAATTCAGTCAGGGGAGGTTTTCAATGCTAAACGTTCTGATCAAAAGCTACAGCACACAAACAGAACCACACTGCTGAAGCTAACCCATGCTTGTGGTACACACGTATGTATATCTTTATATATATGTATATAAAAGAAAAAAAAATACTAAAAATCTGATTTTTGCAGGGTTTTGCATGAAAAGTGTTACTCTTCAAATAACAATAAAAAAGTTAAGTCTAGTCTTCCCTAAAATCTACTCTAAGACATACTTTACAAAAAAAAAACAAAAAACAACCTGCATTAGGAGCAGAGTGTACAATTAAACACCATTTTGGAATGGGAGGAAACTCTCTCAAATCAGACAGCGTATCAAAGAAGTTTGGTGTTTGCATCAGAAACAAAGTTCTCAATACAGTAATATACTGTACAGGACATTCTTCTGTATTTTAATATTACGAAATTAAACTGTTATCATACATTACAGAGAGAAATAAAACCATTTCATTCATGAGATATTTTTACTTCTTTTTTTTTTTCCTTTGCAAAAGAGAAACTTTATTTCTTTTTAAAACAAAGCTACTGGAATTAATGACATGCGATAATATGCCCCAGTATTACAATGGCTAAGTGTGAAAGTAGAGCTCATGCTTCACAACTCGTATGTGCTGGGATTCCCCAATACATTCTCCAGTAATGAATAATACAATACAGAGGTCATTCAGAAAATCAGTTCAGGTGTGAACCTGGTTTATGAATGAAGCTGTTTTTTAACTATGCAGAACACTGACAACCCGCAGGTTTTGCCCCAAGTCAGCACATTGCTTTATGTGCCCCACTCTTCTTTGTTCTAAATAAATGGGAGCTGCTCAGCCTGCAAACATCATGGAAAGGCGAAGTCTGGAAGTTACAGGTTTGTTTTTAAAAACACTAAATACGATCCAAGATAAATAGCATTTATCTTACTGACAACTTAATAGCAGGTGCTCTCTAAAGGAAAGAAAAATCCCGCAATGCAAGACAAATCGTTTCAGCATTCATATCAAGGCATTGCACATTTGTCAGGAGGTGACAGAGTGAACTTTGCAGCTTACTCTCCAGTTGGAGTTGAGTGAATAGAGGCGTCCTTCCTGCCTGTCCACCTGTAAACACACGTGTGTTTTCTTAACAGCTGGCTTTTCTCTGTAAGTGATTCTCCCATCTACAAAGTACAAGTCAAAGCACTGCTTCCACACGTGGAGAAAGAGAGCTGGCAACTACAATATAAACAGTAAAAATGATCTTAGTACAAACGTTCATCAAAATTCCCTGACATAGCAAAACATTCATTTGTGAAGGAAAGTCTAACACTGCAGGCCATTCACTCAAAGGCCACCTTGGGCATGTGTCTTCTTGCCAGCACTGCAACAGTAATTGCTTCCATATTCCTGTTCATTAGAGGATACAAACTCTGTAACATATTAAAGTTTCCTAACAAAGAGTCCAATTATTGCACTTTATAAAAATTCCAGTAATATCAGGCTTTTGTCCTACTTTTCTGTAACACTGATGCCCTGAAAGGAGAAGTATGGGGACTCAGTAATTTCTTAGGAGTAAGATGGACTCCTTGAAGGAGTCTGAAACACTGACTCAAACATGGAAAGGCTTATCAAGTGGAAAGGTGCCCCTCTGGAAACTGATGCTGATTCACAGCAGCAGGTGGATGCATCACTGCATTACTGACACACGTTCTCAAACAACGGGTACGTGGCTGTTACTTTTTTATATTACACAGGAAGGTAGGGCTGCTCAGAGACCCAACCACTGACTGGCTTCTTCTGCTGACTGTATGACTATTGCTTGACTGGGAAGGCTCAGCGAGAGCTGTATCGCAGTAGGAGTTCTGTGTGAGCATGTGTGTATTTGCATTCATGTCAGCAATAGATGTAGCAAATAGAAATGGTGAGCTCAGGATGGAAAGATACTCGGTCTGAGAAGCCCAAGAAAAAAGAACCAAGAAAAAAGTGAATACAGCAGTTTTGGCCCAGCTTATAACCAGCTGTATCAATGGGGGGGGGGAAAAGAGAGATAAAGGAGATTTTTTGTGCCAACTATTCAGAAAATGAAGCTGCTTGAACCAAAATGATTTCATAAATCTAGATGAGGCTTCCAGGCCAGCAAATCACGGTTAAAGTTACTTTGTTCCTCTGCTCCTTCAGCATGGGAACAAGTGCAGAATGACTCATTCCAACCGTTGATAGTCCGTTTACAGCAACAATCATATCACCACACCTAAAAAACACAAGAAAAATACCCAGTGATGAGTACTGCTCTGCTCTGTCACACATCAGCAAACAGCACTTCATCTTTGGAGAGGCATGTTTCCACCAGGCTTGAACTGTAGCTACAAAAAAAACCCACCCAAAACATAAGGGTTTGATTTTCAGTCTGTTCTACTAATGAAATTAATCTGGGAAATTCCCAGATCACTGGATTTCAACCCTAATGCCAAAATAGTTCTGCATTAAGGGCTGACCTAAATGGAAATGCGAGAAGAGGGAGCTGGAAAGATCTACCTGATTCAAGACAAGATAACAAGACAGCAAGCATACATCACAGCATTTATGTTTGTGTGAACTGTAACACATTTATACCAAACATCTTTACTGTAGAAGATGTAAGTAAAGGTATGTATGGTTACCAACCACATCCCAACCAAGAACCTTGTTTCCAAAGGCTTATGATTTTGTCAAATGTAACCATGTGACTTAAGATGTCCTATAGCAGATGGCTCAACTGAGAAGCTGCAGCAGTTCTGTGCTTTGAAACAGGGAACAGAAATGTGGGAGGGTGCTGTTTGCTGCCCTTGAAAAAAATTGTCCTTGAAGGGTTACACTTCAGTTGTTACAAACACAAGTAAAATTTCAAAAAAGCACCTGTGTTGTTCTTACATTGGCTGGCTATGCTGCATCTTGCGGGGATCTCTTCTCTACAATTTTTTGGGATCCCTCATAGCAGTGGAATGCAATGCTGGAGACTGAACAGGACTTTCCCTGTAACTAAGCCCTCCAGCTATCGGGTGCACTCTGGTGGATGGCAAAAAGGTGCTCTCCTGGGCTTTCCCAGCACCCTCCACTAGGGAAGAACAAAGGCAGAGGAGGCAGTGTGGCCAGCACTGGTCAAATGTGCATTCAGAAGCCCTTCTCTGCCTGAACCAGGTATCTCATCACCCAAGAAAGCATCCAAACCATAGAGCTATAATTGACTGAGTTGGATTTCACTGACACAACTGCTGGAGCCATTTCATCTTCTATAAAGTCATACCAGATAGATTCTGTAGGCAGAAAACAGTCTTAACTACTGGACTGTAATTTATTTATTTTTCTTTCTAGCCTAACAAAACATTCAGATAATTTAAACCAAATGGGACAGCTCAAAAAGAGTGGTCCCATGATAATACATTATGAATGTTCTAAGGAGCTTTCACTTGTTGATGGGAGAGGCCTATCTTTAAGTCCACAGTCTCAGTAAGAGAGGAGATGTGAACACAGGGTACTTACTACATCACAGTATCACAGAAGAGAAGAATCTTTTCTATTCCTTACAAGGAGTAAGTATGACCACAAGCACTCTTCCCTTCTTAAGAATGATGCTTAAATTTCCATCTGTGTTAGGACTTCTAGTTATTAATTCACCAATCTGAAATTATTTACTTTGGGTTGAACTGAAATCTTTTATGTAACCCAAACTGTATCACAGTTGGCCAAAATAATGTAATTTTGTGTTCAGCCAAACTATTTTTTTTCATTTATTTATTTAGTTATTGAGCCGAAAAATCAATGACTGCCAAGGCTCAAGGCATAAGCACATGTTTTTCTTAGGTTTCTGTGTAAGTAAATCTACATGTTAAAATCACACTATAAATCTTCAGGCCACCTAATGTTCACAAATCCAGGGCATGTTTTTTCACTCCTACCTTTACAAAACAAAAAGGAATCAGTTTATGAACAAGAGACTCTTTAATAGGCATTTTAAGTCCTAATTCTGAAATAACCCTACATAAAGCTAATGAATATATGAATAGTAGACCTGGAGCTTGCATCCAAATGTAGACTGTAAGCAGAATCATTTAGTCTTTGAAGCCAGAAGAGACCACCACCTTAGGGGCCTCTGCCAAACTCAACCCATTTATCCATGCCTTTCCTGCCAACCAAAAACTCAGGGCACTGTTCCTTCATGATCTCTTCGGAGGTACTGACTTTTTCATCTACTTTCACACCTTTCTACTAAAATAGCAGCAGCACCCATCTTTAGTATGAGGGCTCTAAGCAGTGGTTTCAAAAGGCTTTATGAAAGGATAAAGCAGTTTCTCCCATTTTAAAGAAAGAAGTAATTTAACTTTTTATCTGTTCTCTAGAAAGATTATACATTAAAAAGTAATCAGCCTGGCACTCATTTTTGCAATGTCTCTTGGCCTAAGGAAGAGTTAAAACAGAAAGATGGAGGCAACAGGTGACATCAGAGCTGCAGTCGGGGAGGAGGACAGAAGATGTATGAGTCTGTGACACTGTCCTCTGCTGAAGCAGCCCATACTGCTCTGCATCACTCTCACAGGAGAGGAAAAGCACTTCTGGGCTGCTCCAGATGTTACCCCAGCATTCATTAAGCTATTAGTTGCACGAGTGTGTGTTCATTTACAAGTGCTGCTGATGATGATTATTGCTGTTTTAACTTACTTTAATCTTCCATCAAAGTACGCAGGAGTTCCAAGGACAATGGTTTTAATGAAGAAAGGCTGGTTTGTGTGGTTCTCCTCGTAGCCACCGACAATACTGAAACCCCAGCTCCCTAAATTGCTCCGCCGCAGTACTACGTCATGGCAGCTATGTAGGCAGCTGTGGAATGGAAGCACAGGACAGCTGGAGTAAAGCTGTGTGTACCACATGGAGGTGTTTCCATACCGGGCACAACACCTGCTCTCTCACATTACTGCTGCAGTAAGCAGGGAGAAGAAGGGGAAAGCTGGTGGTAAGTATGCTGCTCACAGACACAGGAATTTTGCAATATACAAACTGATTAACAGAAAAAGTCACATTCTTCAGACATAAATATGCATAAAAAGAAATAACGCAGAGCTAGGATAATTACTTAACTCTGGAAAGTGACAACAATAAAATGGCATTATAGAGATTTCACAGGCGGCAAGAATGTGGGTGGAAAACGTATATCCAATCTATTTACTTTGCAAGTCAAAAATGCAGTGCGTGTTTCTTCCACCTCCAGTCAGTTTGGACTTCTTCCATTTTAAATAAAGATCTGTAAGTTCGTCGCCTTCTCTACCTCTGAACTGATTCACCATCAGTAATGAAAATATAAACAATTAATCATTTTGATACACGGCAGGTAAACAGTCCAGATCATGCTCCACTAACTGTACTGGTATGTGTAATAATTTCCTTCATGAAAATTAATTCTTGCCAGTGAAATAGTGACCATAATTAAAACAAGCAAAGAAACAAACAAACAAAAAAAACCCTAGAAATTAACTTCTGGGCAATAATGATGCAATGTTCTTTACTCATATACAAAGCTCTTTAAAGAGCAGCAGCACAGTGAATAACATAGGAGCAACACATAACCTTCCACAGCACATAAGGAATAAATCACTTCTAAGGCACTGAAAGGAAGTACATCTACCAAAGCTGAAAGCTGTTTATTGACACTGGATCACTTATAGTTCTGTTATATTCAGACATATTTGTTATCTTCAGACATATTTTGCCACCAGTTTTCTTGTTTTATTTTTGTTGTTTTATACTTCCAACTACAGGCCTGAGCTTGGTTAAGACCATCAGGGGGAGAGGAATTAGCCTGCACACTGCCTGAAGTTACCTACACTATTCAGTGTAGTGGGAGCTCTTGATAGTGAGCAATGCCAGAATGAAGCCACAAGAGACTGAAAAACAGAACAGTAAAAATGAAGCACGATGATGTCAAGCAGGCTGCAGATTAGGGAAGGGGGGGAGGGAGGAAGCAGCAAACCTTGAAGAGTTTTTGTGTTTGGCAGAGATGGTAGTGGGTTCTTGAAAAGAAATACATGAGGACCTCTAACTCCAGGCTTATGTGGAAGAGACTTGCATTAGAAGCATGAGAATGGAAAGTCTGATCTAATACTCCTAAACTGTATGTTTGGCCTTGTAAATTTAAGTACTAAACTAGCACAGAGACATGTGAGTAAATACTCTGAGTTGTTAATTATCTCTCTGGTTTTAGATACTCTTCTGGAAACTATGATATGGTTACACAACGGAAAAGATGAGTTTTATTCAGTGAGAAGAATCCATGTGAGGAGTTACTATTGTTTTCGAAGGGATAAACCCAGTGTCTTCTCCTTCCAGTCACCTAAGAGAACACTGCTCCTGTTCATGGTCCTCATCATGAGCACAATCAAACAGTGTATAATGGAAATGGTTAGGCAGGCAGAAATAAGGGCACGACTACTACAACTAGTCTCTGCTTTTGTATTTCTCTCTGGCTTAGTTTAAAACGGATAACTAATTACTGCGTTAATTAATTCAGTACCTTGGAAGTCCCAGCCACATGACCCACGATGGTGACCAACTGGCATCGTATTCATTTTCACTGACGGTACTCAATTGCTCTTCATTGGCCTGGGGTTGTTCTTCTACAATCTGGACCTCCAGTGCTTTCAGGGCAACTACTGAGGAGGCAGCGCTGGCTTTCAGCATGGCCACAGCCTCACTGTGACTGAGGTTAGTCAGATCGATGCCGTTGATATTCAGCAACACATCACCTGTTTAAAGGCACGAGTAAGAACACAGCAGCCTGTCATGATCTACAGTACCTCTCTGACCGGGATTTCATCTAATACTGTAATTCTCTGAAGCCAAGACAGTCTCAACGAGCAACCTGGGAATGTGAATAGCAACGTGAGCTCAATTAGCAACAATTCAAGCACCACAACTATATCTCATAGAAAAGTGAGGCTCCACAGAGTGTTTTAGGTCTTTGGCTTTTCTGAGTCTGTAGTTTAGGAGAACAAACACGAATACAAAAACAACTGGAAAGGCTGATGCAAAACCCAGTCCATCAGAAGAAAAAAAATGAGCATCTGTGCAAAGGTAATAATCTGGAAAGAGTCCAAGACAGTAAAAAAAATTGCCACAATTTTTATTTTATTTCAGAATAATATCAAAATGCCTCAGGGTAAAAACAAAAATGTAATTTACTGTTCAAGCAGTATGAGTCTCCTCCTTCACACAATGTCTCACTTATTGATGAATGCCAGGAAAACCAAAGCAAATATGCAAACACCTGAGACACACTCGGAATGAGACTCACTTCTTAAAAGTTGTTGCCTCCCAGGAAAAGCTGAAGTTGAAGTGCAGCACAACTTCAAACCATGTTTGTGGCTGCTCTGGCTCCTTTATTATTACATAATGAAACTATCACTGTGATTCTTCCATCAGTTGTATTTTTCACATTAGCACACTGTGGTATGTGAGTATAGATCCCCCCATCTCAGAAGCATATAAGGAGGTTCCCATGCTGTTCTTTTACAATTTTGATTTCTGAAATTCCCCCTCCCCCCCCTTCTAAATTTAGTTCCTAAAACAATTTTAGATTTTGTGAACTCTGAATTGATAAGGTCCCATACACAGTCACATGTGGCACCATATATTCTAACCACCAATGCTTAGCTACTCATCAGCAAGGACTGTGCTCTCCTATGCTGAGTCTAACCTTTGTCTTTTCATTCCCTATATCCTTCTGCAAAGCTAAGGAACAGGGGTGGGTGCTGCAGCACACGTGAAGAACAGCAAAACCAGGCTGTGCTGAATAAAGGACAAGATAGCATTTAGGCTCCATGGGCACTGCAGATGAAACTTTGGGTTATTCTCCATATGGGCTACCTGCAATCAGGAACATGTGAGCTGTTCATATATAACAGTGAAGATTCCTCAAGCAGAGATGGAGCCCATCCCACCAAATGGAATGCAAAATCAGGATGCGTGCACTACAGTACAAAGCATCACATGAGACCCTCAGCTCAGGGGATTACAATCAGCTGTAAAGAATGTAACCAGACATTTCCTGATCTCATCCACTTCCCCTCCCATCGTTCTCTAAACATCCCTTTCCTAGAAAAGGTGGAAGTGTGATACTAAATACCATATTTCCATTATTGAAACACAAACATCCATCACTGCTTTGTTACATTTGTAAAAAGGCTTTATGACACCACGTGATTTCAGTGAATGTACTCATCAAAAAACAATTGGAGGTCATCCATGCCACCAGGAAAGCCAAGCCCTACCTCGTTTAATCCTGCCATCTCTTGCCAGACACCCGTGGGGCTGTACGCTTGTCACGAAAATGGGCAGTTCGCCACTTTTGCTGCCTCTGCCTCCTGCCACTGTCATTCCAAGAGACTCATGTGGCTCTTTTTTCACAGTAATGTGCTTTTCTTGGCATGTAACACACTGGGAGAGATCCTGTTTGACAAGAATAAACAACGATGTTAAAGCTCTAAAAGAAAAGAAAACCCCAACACATACACACAATAAAAAAACAGAACAGAACACAACTAAGTACACCTCAAAGGTATTCTGTGGTGCTTTAACAGAATAGTTTAAAGGTCTAAGTCTGTAGAGCAAATTGGCTTTAGTTGGATTTCCTCCAGCTCAGAAAAGAAAAAAATCAAAAAGCTACTCATGTAGATTCTTAAGTGCAGACAGAAAGTTGACAAATGGCAACCTTGAAAACCTCTCCCCAGTTTCTTTTAGCTCTTACACTGGAATAGGTTACATTTTAAGACTGTGCTATGAAACCATATGGCCAAAAGTTGAGAAACCAAACAGAAGCAAATCTTTTGATGTCTTGGTGAACATCAGCATTACCTCACTTGTAAGTAGAACATGGCCCACGACTACAAAGAAGCTCCATAAGAAATGAAAATGTGTTTTCACAATCACACAGAGAGACCATTTAAAACCTCACATGTCATGTTTGTTTTTACCTTTGGTATGTAGCCTCTTTCAGAGCACAGAGTAACTAAAGCCAATAAATGTTATATATAAATGCACGTAAATGCTACATGCAGGCTCCCCAGTAATCAAAATAACCCAAATGTGAAGCAAAAAGAAATATTTCATTTTCTAACGTGAATTCTTCACAACGCAGTGATGGAGCACTGGCACAGGCTGCACAGAGAGGTGGTGGGGTCTCCTTCTCTGGAGACGTCCCAGATCCGCCTGGACGCCTACCTGTGCAACCTAAGCTAGGGAGCTGCTTTGGCAGGGGGTTGGACTCCATGATCTCTGGAGGTCCCTTCCAACCCCTACAATTCTGTGATTCTGTGATTATAAAGTTTAGCTCATATTTAGTTTTTCCCTATCTAAGGATTTAGACCTGAATTAAAGTTTATTTTACTTGCTTAAATCTTTCCTCTTCTGTGTATTTTAGCGATACACTGAAATCACTGCACACACACCTGCAATAACATCTTATCACAACAAAGATCTTGGAAAGAATCCAAAATAATAGAAGAAATAACCTGGAAGATTCTTCCAAATAAAAACACTGCTTTATTCCCCTGCTTACTCTTACAAATTGGAAACACTGCTTTCCTCTACTTCCAATGCCAAATGCCTCTTCTGACTGTGTCTGCTCCTTGCATGTTCACGTTAATAACATAATATACAACTCATAGCTTCCAAAGACAGCTCCTCCTTAAGTCTTCAGGCTTTGGGATTAACTGGCAGGTACCATGCAATTACATGAACTTTGTATTAGGCCAGAAGACTTAAACACCAACCAATTAGTGACAGAGAAGCAAAGATAGCACCTAAACATTTAAAAGAAAATACTACTAACACATGTAAATCCTCCCAGCAGAAGGGTGACATTTACAGAGATGCCTAAAGACTGATAGGAAGCAAGGTGGCTTGGCTGGCATAGCCAGCATGACAGTTATTTCACAAAATCTGGACAGTCAGAAGTCATAATGCTTTAACAAGAGGAAATAGTTAGAACTGAAGCACATGCTTTATTTCTGCAGATAATCTGATACTAGCTTCATGAAAGTCTCTTCATTCTGCCTTTCTCTCCCATCCTGTAGGCTTGCAGTCAGTCCTGTTGGCTGATGGAGGAGAGGACACATCCTCCAACAAGCTCTTGAATGACACCAACCTTATGTGAGCTGGGTCTGCTGTGAACCAGCTGCTGGGACTGGTGTTGGTGTGGGTTGCTGTTGTGAGTCCCCGTGTCTCGGATAATACTGACCGTCTGTGACTTGATGGGTCTAGAGATGATCAAATTCACTCTCTCCCCGCTAGCCTGTCAAGCATATAAAACAAAAGAAACAAGTCTGTAGGATATATAGGATGAAATAAGAAGTCAGCAGAACTTGTTTTTCAGTTTCTGGAGGAGCCACAAACTTCTCAGTCCCTTACTTGATTCTTGCTGCAATTCCCCCTAGAACAGAGGGGGTACTAGCACTCCTTTACTTCTGATGTTACCCTTGGAAATCCTTTGCAAAAAGGACTGATTTGGTGGTACGAAGCTTCAAACATGAACAAACAAACAAATTCCATTTGCAGCCTCTGAATTTGTGCATCCTCTATCAACAAAAGAAGAAATGTGCACACGATGGATTCAGGATTTGCAGGTTTTTGTCAAAAGTTCTCTACACTGTGTTTCTCAAAGACTTCAGAGAAAGATGTCATAGATAAGCAGACCATTAAATACTAGAGATCTGGGAGTATCAGGAGACTCAGATATGATAAATTAAATGAAATATTATCTCTTTCAATTACTGTAAATACACCTCAAGATATAGAAGTTACCTGCTGTAAAATTCTGACCATTTCAAGGTATCCAGAAACTGAGAAACCATTGTTAAATCCCCAAATCATTGTTATTTTCCTTTAGCCACAATGGAAGCTCTTAAAATGATACCTGAAACATATATTTTTTATTCATTTGAACTGTGGTTCTCATTTGGTGCTGGAACTTGAGGTTAAGCAAAGGCAATTAACTGTGCTAGACTGCAGGAACCTGCTACTGGTCTATCCCAACTTTACCAACATGAGAGTGTTTTTCCCAGCATCCTATCAGAAGGAAGCAGTTCGTGCTGCAGCTGTTTCCTTTCAGACTAGGAGGAAGGTGCACAGAGAGTTTTTCCTGCAGGAACAGGTAGGGGCCATGTGTCCGACTGCATCTTGCTTTGGGTAGTATTAGTGCCCAGAGCAGAGCCAGCCATTTGGAACAGCCCTTCCTCAATGCTCAGGAAATGAGTTTTACTGCACTGGGTTAATGGAAGATTGACTTTTTGTCCCTAGCTGCTGTCTGTTGCTTCTATGAAGTCTGGCAATTTGCTGTCCCATTCCGGCCCACCAACTCCATGTACAGGTAAATCACTGCAAATCAATGTCCACTTTTATAGAGCTTATAGAGACTAGAAATTAAACCTACAATACATACAGAAATGTAATAATATTTTTTTAATTTTTTGTTAAGCAATAGGCCTCATAAGCTGCCATCTAACATTCAGGCTGCGTGCTAGGGAAAACTAACTCACTTTTCACTTTGAATAAGACTAACTTCATCTCCAAGTTGCCAAAGCAGACCCTGGTCTGCTGTATTATTTCCAGAACACAAATCACAGTGAATTGCACAGCCACAGGCTTTTAGGCGTTACACACAAGCTGTTCTACCTGGCATAGTCTCTACCCCATTCCTCACCCAAGACACAGAGCGAAGCTAAGACCTCAGAAATGCAAATCACCTGTATAACCTGAGCAGCAAGCTCGGGTGTCCCGTGCTTCAAGTCGTGCCCGTTGATGGCGAGCACTCGGTCGTTGCTGCAGAGCCGGCCATCCTGGGCAGCCAGCCCTCCTTCTAAGAGGTCGAGAATGAACACTCCCGGCTCATCCGTCCTGCGGACCAGCTTGATGCCGAGCTGCTCACTGGAGTCACGTTTGTGCAGCGTGACATGGAAGCTGTCATCCCGTGAGGAGGTGGTGGTGGTGGTGGTGGTGTCAGCGTGGCCGTGTGTCCGGCTCCCGAAGCGCCGCTCCCGCAGCACGGTGAGGTGCAGCACCGTGCAGGGCTGAGACAGCACTGCTCGCGCGTGGTTGTGGGACACGTTGCTGATGTCAAAGCTATTCACCTGACAAAGGATAAATAATCAGAAGAGCGGCCTCACGGGTTTAATTACTACTCACTGCGAACATAATGAAATTAGGAACATAAAGTTCTTTCTGAACTAAATTTACCATAACGCTCGAGAAAATCCACCTTGGAGCAAGCCACTTAGCTGCCTGTACCGTGCTTTCTCTCTCTGCCTTCCATCCTTCCCTGCATCCCATTCTGTCTGCCCAGTCTACAAACCTATTTCCCGCAAAGTTGATATCCCTTTAAAGGTGAACACCCCCCATCCTCATGCTCCAGGATTTTCATTCTCCTGGTCTACAGTGTTCCTCAGATCTTTTCCTGTTTTATTCTCCAGAATAAGAACTTCACGAGTGCTTTCACCATCAAGCCCGATATTACTTACACCTATGAAACAATAGCTCTAAAAACGGTTCACTCATCTGTCTGAGGAAAGCTAACATTAACAATATGCAGCACTTCCACGGTGTGAACAATTTAAAGAGAACTGAAATTCAAAAAACTTTTATTTGTTCACTAAGGCAATAGAAAAGGTGGGTCTAGTGAAGCCATAGCATGAACTTAGGAGTTTTTTCACTGACTTCAGTGAGGTCAGAGTTTCAGATTTGCAGCCTGTGTTGTCTAAATTCAGTTGTAAATGAAAAACAGACTAAGCCCTCCCTCCCTGTATGCAACAGTCAGTTGTTATGTGGCCCACTGATAAAGAGATCAGCTACATTCAGACATTTCTTCTACTGCAGCCAAGACATAAGTTTATAGTGCAATGAGATTTAGCTGAAAATAGGACCATCACAAAAATCAGCACAAAAGCAGTATGTGTTATCATTCTGTAAGAAAGGGTTGAAAGTTAACACTGAAATGTCATCCTTGGCACACACTGTTGTGTCCGGATGGAAGAGCCCCTGTCCTCGTGATTTTAATAGCAGTAAGTACTTCTTTTTAAAAAAGGCATAACAACTTTTAAAATAACGCCAAATATTTATTGAAATACAAAAAACTGTACCAAACTATAAAAAAATAAATACCCACATACTGACCTGACCCCTACCCCTGCCCAAAATCCAACCTGAACAAAAACAAACCAAAAAAACAGAAACAAAAAACAAAACAAAACAAAACAAAAAAACCATTAACCAAGAGCTAGGCAGAGAAAGGACTCAGAAATCTCTGTACAACAACCATCACATTTCCATCTCACATCTGAGCTGAGGGGTGGGTGTCAAGAGGCCAATCTCAAACAATTTGGCCACATTCAGGCCAGTGCTGCCCCAGACAGGTTGTCACCTTGAGCAGAGGGAGAGGAGGCACAGCTTGAAGAAAGAACAGTTAAAGCTGCCACCAGCAAAATCCACCAGGGCTCATCTGTCAGAGCCCTCAAATTAAATTTAGTTTTATTTTTAGCTGTCGCTTGCTAACGTAAATGCATAAAATATGGAAGCTTGCAGAGGGCACAGAAGAATGTATGCAACAAAATTTAATTCTTCTTTCTATAAAACAGTCCACAATCTCAGAATAAAACAGCCTTAGTACCCCTTGTAGAAACATTCTCACTAGAACATATTTTATGTGGATTACTATCACAGTCCTGCACAAAAAGGGACCATTTGTAGAGCACTTCAGGCACCTGCCTGTATGCCCTACACAACGTGTACTTTTATGTAGCAGTTACTAAATGCTGCTCTCTTAGATCTTAAAAGGGTAATACTACTTGTTTGACCGGTCAAGTAAATGCCAAGCTTCACTTTGCAGTCCTTTCTGGCTTTATTTCAGCACTTTTCCTCTCATGAAAGTCTTTGAAGACATTTTCAGAAACAACTGGCTGAAGCATGCACTGAGCTGCACTGAACTCTGTACTTAATTATAGTCTGTACAGACCAAGCCTGGCAATTTTAATACAACTCAGCACCAGCCCAGGCAACTGTGAAGCTATAAAGACACTGTGTCTTCCAAAAACTTTGGCTTTTACCTCCCACACTTGGTCCTCATCGTGACAAAAGCACTCTGATGAACGCCTTCCTAGCATCTGACATCCTCAGTGTCAGCACGCCGATAGGGAGAACACACTGCAGCTTATAAATACTATTTATAGTCAACTTAACTGCCACTTACAGCTTTGGAAACTATAAATGACACCTGCCCAAATGGCAAGATTTCCAAAGCTTCAGTGCTAAGGTCCCTATTCTGCAACAAATTCCCTTGAGTATGGTAATAAATTGGGTAGCACTCAATCAGTGCCTACAACTGCTTCTTAAAAAGGCAACATTTTGGAAGCCCCTTGCACTGCTCTTGGACAGCTACTCTCCTAATATTCAACAAGAAGAAAAAGACACGTTTTTCAAAAGGGAACTTCTATTTTCTGAAATGCAAACTAATCTTATTCCAAGTATAACCACCTCCTTAAGCTACTTTTCTCTTCCAGATTTAAAAAAAAAAAATTGGGAATGAAAAGGGCTGATGCTATTTTTGGACTGATCTTAGGCTATCACATCAAAAGCAAGCATTTCTAGTGAAGTCAGTTTTAAATGATGGAAATGTATTTGTTTCAGGTGGAAATGATTCAAAAATAGAAAAAAGGAGGAGGACTGTGTTGTTTATGTAGAATTCAATTACTGTCATTCTTCTAAAGATTACTCTGTCTACAGATTACTGTATTTAGCTCCTTTCCCTATGATAAAATCAACAGAGTTAGATCCTTTTACACCATCTTTGTCTAGTTATTTAACACTGGAACAAAAATACACATTCTATCATAATCAACCTGAATTTTAACCATTTGTGAAAATGTTACAAAAAAAATACTCAGAGCACTTTGCTTCAAATATGTCAGAGACGAATACTACTGATTTTATCCTTTTACAAATACTGAGAGATGCAGATAAGCTGCAGGGGCTGTTCAAAGATAGCACTGAAATCACTCTAAAATAACAACTTAGACAAAGTCAGTCCAGGAAAACACGAATTGCTTTTTACATGGAATAAACTTTGCCAACTTGTTAGCCAGAGGTATCCTTTAGGGTTTTTTTTTTTTTTTTGGAAAGCATGCATAAAGAACATGCCCCACAACATTTAAAATCAGAAAAATAAGCTCATGTTTTGAGAATTGATAAGAGCAGAAAAACAAATTCTTTGGGGCTGATCCTGTGAACCACACAAAGCATCACAGCCAAAAGTGCTAGAACAACAGGCTCTGCTTTGAATATTAATTGGCTTTCTAACTGATAATTGCAAAGCTAACATTTACACAACATAGTCAGACAAGGAAAATCCCCCATCTCATTTAGCAGGCAGTTCTGCAATGACTGAATGGTAAGTAAGCAAACAGAATATGTAATTAGATTCCATACTTGAAGTATTTGGTCTCCAGCAAGAAGTCTTCCATCTCTGGCAATGATTCCATCTCGATAAACCTCCTGAATAACAATGTTGATCAAAGGCGTTTCATTGCCACCCACTATGCTAATTCCTAATTCAATATAAGGATTGGACCGATGAATTTCAATAGTAGTGATTTCTCCTTCAGGCAAGGTAGGTGGCTGTTGATTTGCTGCCAATTATTTAAAAAAAGAAAGAAAGATGATTAATATCCTTTATACCTTATCCACTTTCAATAAAACAAATTACCAGAGGACTGTACAGAGCATGGCACACAATGGTTTCAGAAACTAATTTGTGATTGGATTAGTTTTGCTATTTGTTGGGATACCTAGATCACTGGAAATAATAAATAGTAAATTAGCAGCATCTGCGCTTTGTGAAATGGGGTTAACTGTTTTTTGAAAAGGATATTCTGAACCTCTTGGCTCCTGACCTTTCTGATAATAAACATTTCCAATTTGATCACTTGTGTGTTCACATTTGATGATGACAACAGCAGAAATTCATTTGGGTGTACAGCCCACAGAACGTCTTCATCATGCTTCTTTGTTAGCTGCTATTATACAGACTATGTGCTGCCACTGAGCTAACAGGTGCCAAGAAAGAGACCATTCCTGAAGCAAGCATGGAGACAACAAAGGAGGAAGCTAAGGGGTGGCTAATATGCAGAGGAAGGAAGGGGAAACAACCACCTTCCTTTGTGGTAAGGCTGAGTGCTTCCTCTCTAAAATCCCAGATGCTACAGGCATTACTACTAGCTCAGAGCAGGTGGATGCAGGAGTTATTCAGCTGCCTTCTGGGCTGAGCAGGGCAGCACTCGGTGTGCAGAAAGCCTGCCAATCCAGTGGGGACCCAGGGGAGAGGGGAGAAGAAATCTCATCTTAGATAACAACTACTGCAATTTTACAGAAAACACATGGCTTCAGCCTCACTGTCAGTAGATTGACGTGAACCATCTTAGTAAGAGAGTTTCATTATGATGAGATTTCTACTCTGTCTGCTCACAGAACCTCCATTAGTGGCTGACCACATAGTGAAGCTGCCACATCTCTACAGGCTGTGATAAGTATTGCTCCCGGATTGGACTAGACCTGTTTTTCAGACGTTATTCCTATTTTCAGCATCCAGGACAGGGAGGATTCCCCAGAGCGCTGGAATGAAGCTTTGTTTGTCAGGGGAGGTTCAGGTTGAATATCATGAAAAATTTCTTGTCTGAAAGAGTGGTCAAGTATTGGATCAGGCTGCCTAGGGAGGTGGTGGAGTCACTGTCCATTGAAGTGTTCATGAACCATGTAGATGTGGTACTTAGGGATGTGGTCAGTGGGCATGGTGGGGATGGGCTGATGGTTGGACTCAGTGATCTGAGAGGTCTTTTTCAACCTTAATGATTATATGATTCTAATGCACGGATGTTGGTGTAGCATACTGCACTGTGATACCCAGCACACACACACATTTCTTTCCTTCCTAGCTGTCATTCTAGCTCAGCTGCACGCTTGCCCATAGCTGAAACCTACCAGCATTCCTTTGCAAAAGAGGAAAGAAAAAGAAAAAAAAACAACAAACGTACATTCAGTTTTCTAAAGAGACAAGCCCTGACACCGTAACCACTTCTACATTTGATAAGCAGTCAGAGAAGCTGAGGACGTACTGTCTGCTCCTGTGTTCTCTTCGAAAGGAGGATTGTCGATGCCAGGCTCATCCGTCCAGGCAGGCAGTGCAGGAGTGAAGCTCTGCTCGGCAGGCATGATGCTCTGCTCTGCATCTGGGGACACGCTGCTGGGTTGCTCCGGCCCGCCAGGCCCGCTCTCACCCTCAGCCTCGGCCTGCAGCTTGCTCACCTTGCGCCTCTCCAGGGCAACCCTTCGGTGAGAGGCCCCAGGGCACCTGCAGAGAAAGCATGGACATCAAACCTGCAGCAAGATCCATAGCGCCAGTTCTCCTTCAAGAAACATCAGTCCTCAAAGCCACAGTTTGAAATGAGTCATAAATGTTAACCTGGATTGATCTAGTGGCTGTAAACTTGCCCACTGGCAGGGAGCTGGAGCTCGATGATCTTGAAGGTCCCTTTCAACCTAAGATTCTATGATTTTAAGGCCAAAACGCATGTCAGTGGACAGAGACCAAGATGACACGGCTTTCTTCACAAAATCACCATGCAGTTTCCTGGTCATGAACTAAACGTGCTGTGACTCGCACTGAAGGAGGACTTTTTTGCTATGTATATTTCAGTTTCTGGGAGATAAACCTTTCTGAAAAGATTGAACAGGCTCAGCCCAAAACCTCAGAGAGCAGGAGCCCTGCTTCAGGGCACATCTGGGCACCCACCAGAGCTATCACCCTTGGCCCCAACAAACCAAGAAAGCAGCAATACATTTTCCTGGGGCCATCTTGGGAAGGAAAGAAGGAGACAAAAAGTTTACCCAGACTGTCATCTAAGTATTAAAACATTGAAAAACAGTACACTTGTCTGTGAGTTTCCATGAAAATTTTAATGTAAATAACAGATCTCTATTTATGACTTGTTGAGTCAGTAGAGTCTCATTCTCCACATTTATTATTTTTCTTCCTGATTTCACATTGAGGTCCAACATTTTTCGCTTCCCCCAAGCAGCAATGTCCCACAAGCATTCTGTTCTTTCCATGGTAACTTGATTTTCACGAGTTCCCATTATTTTTAAGGCCACAATTCTTCACTTATGCTTAAAACCCTACAACACTTTATTGTAAAGAACGGCTGCAATGCTGCAAATTGATGGAAAGCCTTCTTTTACTGAGCAGTCTTACATCTATTTGTAGATGACTGATGTGGACGTCAAGCTTTCATCTGCAGTGTTACAGAGTTTTGCCAGCTTCTGATATTTCACGCCTTACAGTATTTGATGTCCTTCATAAAGCTTCTGTTTCTGGAGCTGCTGACCACACAAAGATGCTCACACTGTAGCACTGTCAGAAAAAATGGAACTGTGTTCTTGAAAGAACTCCTTGTTTGCAAATTTGACTGTTATAATAAAAGAAGAAAATATTAATGTCTGCAAAAGGATAAGCTATGTGTTTACAGGGTAGAAGACATCAGAAGTCTAACTTGTTAAACTGGGGTGGTCTGAGAATCAAAATGTGTTGATATTCCGTGAAAAGGATGTAACAGTCATAGGGTTAGACTGTTTTGACATGAGGGATTTTAAAGAAATGCTATCAAAGACACTCAGTTCTGAAGAATTTTGATAAGTACTTTAGTTTAGATTTTGTGACCCCACCCTCCAGCATTAATACATACATAAACTGTGACAGATATTCACAGGTGAATATATGTGTGTGTATACATATATTCTGATATATGTTAGGAAGAATGAAATAATCAAAACATGAAATGTGCATAAATGCAGAGCCTACAAGGTAACATCATGAAATTACACTTTTAAGAAATCATTTCTTGGGGTTTTCCTCAATATGATCAGTTTTACACCTGCTGAACATCTTGCTCTTTAAACTTAGAAAGTGCAAGCACAGAAGATGAACATTGCTTGAATGAAGAAAGCACAAGCTCCAGCATCACTCACTTTTTGAGCAATGTGTAAAGAAGCAAGGCTCCTGCAGAAACATCTTATTCACTGCCAGCTCTGACAAGTTTAGGACAAAGCCATCCTATGCTGCATGTTTGTGCTGTCCCTGAACAGCTCTGCTACAGGAGTGCTAATTTTAGGCAAAGATGTGAGCTGCTCAAAACTGACACTGTCACACTATGATGCTTCATTCCCACAGAAGATCAGAGCCCAGTATACCGGACCACTTCAGTGAACCTGATAATTCCCTCTACCACATCTTCTACCAAAATAGTAGCATGCTGCCAGCCCTCATGCAGCCTGTTCATAAGGCCTACAGATCATGGAGGAGTAGGTGTAGATAGCGAAGCTCACCTTGGAAATGTATGGGGTTTTTCTTGGGTTGTTTAAAAATAAATATACATAAATAATTAAGACAGGACAGAACAAACCCATCCTTGGAAGTGTCCTGTTTCTGTCAAAGCTTTCCAAACCATAGACAGGTTCTCCCCACCCTCGTTCAGATAGCACATTCCCCCATCATTGTCTGGCAGCTGATTAAAGCTGTCATACAAAATATAAATAGATTTCAGGTTTATTTTTGCCAATGATATTTCATTATCATTTCAAAGGCTACCAGTAAGAAATGTAAAGAACACCCTGAACGCACCTACTTAGCTCAACAGAATCCCTTTCATGTAACGAGACAAAAAAAGACAATAATACAGAATTAACTGTTAGATTTCTCCTCTTCTTCTCCAAATGAATCAGTGATTTTAACAGACTAAGACTTTCAGCCCCATGCTGTGGAACTGCATGGCCTGGAAAGTGGCTGTCTGGTGGAGACATCAAGTAACACCACGCCAATTGCTAGGTCTTTAAACATGACACACCACCTACCAAGCAACAAAAACAAGTGTTGGTATTCTGGCACATAAGTTTGATGTTTTTTTCATTTCCAGCTGCAACACAGAAATATATTTATTAGCAGTAGGAATGCATTATTCACAAACAGTGAGACCATACAGCAGCTGTAACAGTTAACAAGTGCCAGTAAATCTCTAAAGGTGCACACCTTTACTAACAGTTTTTTTTCCAAATGTCTGGGACAAAGAGCAGTTTGGACAAAATCCTGTATCAAGTTTGTGCACACAGATGGATGCCTCAGGTTCACAGCTAGCATCAAGGATTCTTTTTATAGATACAGGAACTCATTCTCCTACAATAAAATGCATAAATAAGAGCTTACAACTGAAATATTTCTTCCGGGAATGGTACTTCATAACTACCTACAAAGTCAGAATAATTTGGCTATGAGTGAGAAGAAAGCAGTGCTTGCTTTTTAAAATCTTGTGAGTGATTACTTTACGACTCTAGATGCCTAAGAGTAGAAATGCTGAAGCAACCAGCTAAAGCACCTCAGTGATGCTATTTATCAGGAAACTTGGAGGGCAGTTGTTCCTGGGATGTAAAACGAGCTTCTTGTTGACTCCCTCCTCTCCTCTGCTCGGCAGCAGGAATGGCTTTTGCTCAGTTCTGGATGTTGACAAAGTGTAAATTTTACCTTGAACCTCTTTTAATCAATATCAGACAGAGAAGAAAAGTTTATTTTTTTAAACAGCCAAGTCCGCTTCTGTCTCATTTAAAAGCTGACTTCTTGGAATGCCAGCAGCAATCTCTGCAAAGAAAAGAGCTTTCGCACAAAACCAAGATGCAGTTTACAATGTATTCCACAGAATAACAGTGGGGGCTTGAAAAGCAAACTTGCTCACAGATTACTGAAAAGAAAGATTTCCTTGTAACTTAGGCCATCAGTTTCTGCCCACTGTAGTGGTTCCATAAAGCAAACATACCAAATGGCCTCAAAACAGTTGCACTAAATCGCTCCCCAAAGACTGCAAAGAAACAGATGAAATGCCTGTGGTATTGCTCACAAAACTTTGCCAACAAAATGACCTTAAACAGTGATTTTGGCAGGATTTACAGCTGCAATTCAAAGTAAAACATGTTGCCTCTTTGGAGAGCTAAGTGTTTGGGTTTTGTTTTTCTTTTGCCAGGGGAGAAAAAGAAGAAAAAGAAAAGGAGGCACTAGACTTGCAAACCAAAAAAGGCTAAGATCTAGGAAAACACACAGAGAAGAGGGCTTTTGTTGCATGTTTGTCTCTCACATCTAATGACTTGAGGAGCCTACAGGAAGCCAGGTGGCCTCAAAGCAGAAACCAACCACAGACAGATCCTTCTCTTTTCCAGCAATGGAAAGAATCCATGGGGTACGTACAGAGAAGCTCTGAATACATCGCCTATCTACAACTTAGGTGTAAGGAAAGACAGCCCAGAAGAAGGCTAAATCTTACATATGCTCTTCAGACTGCTTGGTGCGCAAACCAGAAGTGTAGGGACAGTGCTGGCAGCTAGCATGAGAACGGGTGGAAAAAATAGCTCAGAAGCACTATAATAAACACTGAAATAACAGATATTTCCAAACTTTTGACTGGAATGTTTGAATGTTACTTTTTCTACTTACACAGATGATTTGCATGTAATCTTCTTAGACTAAATCTGTATATTAAGCATGCTGATCAACACGTACTGAATAGGTTGAACATTTCATCGTTTTCAGAAAATACAATCCTTTTTAAAGTTCAAATACAACCTTCTACAAAACTGGCCTGGATGTTGGCCTTGACGTGAAAACATTTGGTAAAACATCTCTATCCAAAATGATAACTTAAACCACTATAGCAGAACACAGGAGAAAACAATTGAAGCCTGTCTCAAAACGAATGCATAAGTAGGATACTTAACCTTCCTATTAAAAAGCTGTACAAATTTGGGAATACTGTTTTGGACAATGGAATGGAATTTGTTTGGGACTGATTTATCTGTAAGAATTAACTGAATCAAGACCACAAATAGAAAAAGCACTATGAATTTCCTTGATTTTTTTTCTGATAATTTGCCTGTGATATTCAGAAGTGGAACTGGCACCTCCTTTGCTAAACATTACCAGTTTTTCTTACCTGTCACTTACCAACCGAGTGACAGGGCAGAACAGTACAGCCTGACGTTAATCAGGCATTGTTTCTTTTAAGGCAAAACACATCATGTTCAACTTCAAAAGCCACATTTCCCAAATAAACCTGACAAAACTGAAAAATTAACAAATCAAGAATATTTTCTTTAAGCAACGAGATACCATGGAGGGCAATCAGTGATCACGAAGCAATCAAATTTTTGCCTCATGCCTCTTATTTCCAGAGTAGCTTGCAGTAACCTTCCATTTTGAGTTGCCTGGTGGATATTATGACACGTCCTCAAGCTTTTATGCTCAAAGAGAGCAGAATGCAGTAACCCTGGAAAACCAGAGTGGGAATGTTTTTAACCTCCAAAACTAACCGATCAGATCCTATTTCTTAAAAATACAAGCTAGTTATTTAAGTCTCTTATTTAAGTCTCTTACTGAGACTCATTTATATTAATCTATACTGAAAATTGTAATAGTACTGAATTATGCATTTCTTTCCTACATTTAATCATCAGTGATAACGTTTTACTGGATTCACTAATCCATACAAAACCAAATTCAAATGACACATCTCCTATGTCAGCAATGATAATTCACAGGTGTTCAGATGTTTGCAAATAAACTTAATTGAAAACCAAAAATCACCATGTACTCAAAATGCACATCAGCATCCTGAGACAACAGAAGGAATTCAAGACGAGCAGCTTTCTGAACAGAAAGCTTTTTTCCAGCTGACATACAGGAAAAGCCAGTGACTCAGCTCATGCAGATTTCAGAATAATCTTATGCATTAGGAAAATGAGTATTTCATATATATCTGAAGGGAGCATACATAGTGTTCCAAATACAAATAAGCTGTAAACTGACCTAACGTCACTCAAAGACAAGGAAAATGGACTGAAAAGCTGAGGAAAATGCCAGTGAGAAACCAGAAGATAAATCGAATATGTAGCAAGAGTCTTACTAGTATTTTGGCTCTTATCAAAATCAAATTGGATTAATATCAGGATTATAAGCCTAACAGTTAAGTTGTCTATCCCAGCTCCCTACATGAAATGGGTAACTTCTGAGACTCGGGCAGGTTTTAAAAACCCAAAATATCACACTGAAATAAAACAAAGCATGTAAGAACAAAACCCGTGATTAAACTAACGTGGGATGGAAACAGAAAGTTCTCATCTCAGCGCAGTGTTTGAGGAGAAGAGTTATGCCATGTACCATCCATTTTTGCTATGAGTCACCAGGCAATGTGGTTGTTTTTGCAAACACTGCTGACAAAAGCTCACACAATGAGTTTTGTTTCTTTTACAATTTGTCTGCATGCAACAGATGTGCACAATGCTTACTCTTCTGCTTTTGATGCTTTCTGCAGAGACAGTTATATGATTTTCTGAAACCTCTCTCTGCAAAATGAACATAGCTTTTCCAAGTTAAACACAGTCTGTGAGCTGAATTGAAAGCAAAAGTGCGCCAATCACACTGGGTTGTATGCAGGAAATATTTTCTGATATCAGAAGCAATTCATTTGAACAGGATCCTTTGAAAGCAGAGGCACTTCCTTTGAATGCATTATTTCCTTAACAACGTAATTCCCCTTTATACACACAGAGAATCACAGAGCTGTAGGGGTTGGAAGGGACCTCCAGAGATCATGGAGTCCAACCCCCTGCCAGAGCAGCTCCCTAGCCCAGTCTGCCCAGGCAGGTCTTGGAACATCTCCAGAGAAGGAGACTCCACCACCTCTCTGTGCAGCCTGTGCCAGTGCTCCGTCACTGCACTGTGAAGAAGTTCCCACACACATTTGTGCAGAACTTCCTATGCTTCAGTTTGTGGCCATTTCCCCTCATCCTATCACCACACGCTCTTGTAATTTTTTAGATCTCCAATCAGCTTAAAAATGCATTACTTTGTTCAGATGTGCACAAAATTGTTTAGCCCTGACTCATGGATTCCATCATGTCTTATCTTTAACATGAATGTTATGTTCAAGCTTTTGTTCATGGCTCATATAATAAAATAATAAATATTTGCTTACTGAAAGTACCCTCTGAAACTACAGAGGAAACCAAAGCAGTTAAATGCACCCCTCAGAAAAAGTTTAATATTGGTCCATTCAGATAAATGACACGCTTTACACAGAAGAATGAAACATGTTCACATAGGAAGCACCTCCAACAGTAAGGATGCTTTTCCTTGTTGGAAGAATGATGCTCTAAATAATATTAAATATTGCTCTAACCTGAACTTCATAATCTTTATTTCTTCTTTTTCTGTCATTCCCTCCTTTCACTGTTTAAATGTTTAGGGTAGGAAAGCATAAATTCAAAGAATTATAAAATGATTATCAGTTCAGAATAAGCTGCTAAACCTGTGAATGAGTTTAGAACAGAACAACAAAAAATAACAGAAAAATAGGTCTTGCAGGAGCCACAAGAGGTGCCCTGTCCATTTGCCTGTCTCAAGGCAGAATCATGCTGCTGTAACTACTCCTGACAAAAGTTGGTTTAACGTATTTGCGCACATTTCTGAAAATGCACAACCATCCTCCCCAGAAATCTACACCAGTGCTGGATGATTACAAAGGCTTTTTTTCCTAAAATCTGAACTATATTTCCTTTGCTCCTACTGCCCTGCTTCCCTCCTCTTTGCAGACATGGTCTGCATTTGTCTTGCTCCTCACTACTCAGTCTTTATTTTCCTCTACCTTAAACAACCCCATTTCCTTTCACCTTTCCAAGACTCCTGCTGACTCACCTTGTTCTTCCCACAGCTCTCCACATGTTCCCTGCTATTCTCACTGTGCAAATTTTTAAGAAATAGAACTGGACCCAGCCCTCTGGCTGGGTATTATTTCCTACAGTGCTGTACTGTGGACTTCAAAGCCACCACCAACTCTCACCTCCCTCTGCCACCCACTTTATCCTGAGGTATGAATCAGTGTTCAAGTATTGGTCTACCAATGCCATCATCTGCTCAGCTCACCTGTTTTTGAGATGTGCTGCCAGGTCACATCGCTGCATGACTTCCTGACATGCTGACGAGAAGGGGCACAAAACAAGCAACTTGTCTAACAGTTTATGAACGAGAATGCTGGATTTTTTGCAGAGTTTAAAATGGAGTCTTTTTCGATCCAGCGGGCAGAAATCCTTCTCCTGCAGAAAGTTCCTTAGGCACTTGTAGCAGAAAGTGTGTCCGCAGGGAGTGTCCAATGGCTGCAACAAGGGCTGAAGGCAAATGTGGCAGACCAAGTCGTCATCAACTTCATTCTGGTAGTTGTACAGGTGGTTCTCTCTTGTCCAGTGCTGCTGGCCACACTCAAAGCACAAGGGGTTCAAGGAGGCATTCTGCTCCGCTGAAGCCATGTCATCACCTGTTGTCCCCATCGTGCAGCTAGGAATGCTGAGGTATCCTTCCTCTCCTCATAGAATGGGTCAGCTCCTGCAAATCCCAGAGGGAAGCAGCCTCTGAAAAGGTGGCTTCCCTTCCTCAATCGAGTGTCACTTTCTGCAACAAATAAGGAAGTAAAAATTACTATGTGACACGAAGTATGTTGGAGCTATTGACTTGTCCTATGTTTACCAAAATCCACTAAGGAACAACAGTTCCATTAAGAAAACAGTTTTGTCTTCTGTAAATTTGTCACAGAACAGAGCAATGGAAAATGCACCAGAACAATTCGTTTTGTGAGAGAAACATTTTACGGCTTTGTAACAGCTGCTCCAGTGCAGTTTTCACCTGCAAGAGAAGCAGTTTGCTGAGAGCAAGGACATCATATTATGCAGTGTCACACCAGATGCACGCAGCCAGTGTCGAGCACAAAGACACTCCATTGTGGAACGTTGGTTATATGCCCATGTAATTAAATGTGGTCTTCAGTACGCGATTATGATTTTATTCAGCAATCCGGCCCCACTTTCTTTTGGTTTTTGCATATTAATGCAGAATATTACACATTAAAGGTCTAAATACCTCATTAAAAATAACAGAAATGATTGCTTGCCCTGTTATTTCCGTTAGTAATATTGAGCATATGCCACCCTTTACCTTGAGGTTCTGTCTGTGGATTCCTACACAGTAAGAGGGGCTGATTCTATCCAACATGACACATCTGATTTAGTACAAAAGTCAGCAATAAAAACAGGCAATAAAATAATCATATGAAGCCATTGGTTCCAAAAAACTAACCTGTTTTGCATACTCAACGTGACAAAAACCATGTCAGTCAAAGGACTCTAAGTCTGTCACTATGGGATTTATTTCCTAAACTTTATTAAGTTATTAAACTTTGTCCATCTTAAAATAGCTCCATGGCCAGAAACTGCAGCCATCAGTCTACAGTTTCAAACACTAAATCCTTTACCCTTCCAACATTATTTATCTCTCTCTCATATGAAATAGCACTCTTTGAATCTTGTAACAGGATGACTCAGGAAACAAAATAAACTTTCTCACATTCTTAATAGCCCCGTTAATCAGTTAGTTTTGGTAAATAGTCTCATTCAATAACAAAAACTAAAAATCAAATCAGAGTGATGCTCATTTTGTGCCTGGATTCTTTATTACAAATTTGAAACACTCAAGAGAGAGACTGACTGCATCCTAATGGACAAGTAGCAAGCATGCAGTGAAAAGAAAACCACTAGCTTAGGCACCAGTCCATAGTATTTATTTTTAGCTGTTGAAATGTAGTCATAAATGCATTCCCAAATTTACGGGGAACACATGCATTTCACTGTGTCTTACATTTTAAGAGAATTTCTGTTTCAATTTTTGCCTCTTAACCTCACACAGCCAAGCATAAGACTTAGAGCACATTTTGCAAGGATTATTATATCCTTTGACGCAAAAAGGATTAAATAGTAATTTGTAATCTAGGATTCTATTCTGCTGTGGAAATTGATGCTCTTCATTGCCCTGCCTTGTAGCAGATAATGTGCACCTTCTGGAAAGGATTTCAGGAGGGAATAGCACAGCCGTTCTTAGTTACTGGAGAATACAAATGCAAAATGAGACCCCAAAAGAGATTACTCAAAACCAGCCTTAAATGTATTATGTAAAATTGCAGACGGGCAAGCAGATAAGGAGCCCAGCACATGGGGCCCTCAGGCACAAACCACGGCTCTCTAACCACACACTCCTGCTTTATGATAAGCACAATAGGAATGAGACCCACCTAACAGCTCTTCCTTAGGAGATTCAAAAGAAACCAGCTCCATGTTCTAGAAAAACACTGCACTGACTTGTGGCTTTATCAAATCATTACACAGCACAACCAGTAAGGAGGGACTGGGCATGCAGAAGGGGCTCAGAAAGCCTCTTGATGATGTGTTGTGTAAACACATAGATAATAGTGCACTGTCCAAACTGCCCCTATAACTGATGAAAATTAGGACTCCTCCTCCTCCACATAACCGAGATGCCAAGAAAGGAGCAAGTTCTACAACAGCAAAGTGCACTGCAGTTACAGACTCCTGACAGCGAGTACCTCACATTCACAAAATCACAAAACAGTTTGGGTTAGAAGGGGCCTTAAACTTCATCTGGGCCCAAACCCGTGCCATGGGCAAAGGTATCTTTTACCAGACCAGGCTGCTCAGGGCCCCATCCAATCTGGCCTTGAATGCTTCCATGGATGGGACATCCACAGCTTCTCTGTGTAACCTGTACCCTCACAGTAAAGAACTTCCTCCTCATATCTAATTGAAATCCATTCTCTTTTGGGGTGGATCCCCTTTTAAAAGGAACAAGATTTTAGCACTTCTGCCCTGTGAAGTGGTTTACTCACATCACAACCTTCTACAGAGCACAGTGCAATGCCAAACAGCAAACGTACCTGTGGTGTACTTGCTGTGATCAAAGATTCCAGCACCAGGCTTTCAGAAAGTTATAATTAAATCCTTTTTGAACAGTTTACTAAGGATTTTGAACAAAAATTAAAGTAATGAAAGTTACTGAGACAACCAGCATTCACCGTGATGTTTTACATCATCAGGATGAGCTGGGGTGGGACAGAAGAGTGCCGGTCAGGGTGGGCTCACAGGGCCCAGTGGCAGCTGGGGGCCACAGGCAGACATGCTGAACCAGACCTATTTCTGCTGGCTGCTGACGTGACTTCTAGCTGCTACCCAGTGCTGCTGCTGCCAGGGATCGATAGAGATCATATGAGCTAATCTGAGCACTTCTGCAGCTGATCTGCCAGCCCTTCCACAGCCCCTCTGTGGTGGGGCAGGCTGCAGCGAGAAGGGAATGACAGACAGTCCCACAGCTCAAAGCCACAGCCATCTGAAATAAGAACATTTGTCTGTGGCTCAGAGATGTCCCAGTTGTGTAGGATAGCTTCCATTCTGCCGGCAGAACCTTTCTGAAGGGAAGACCTGCCCTGCTGATCCTCCCCAGGAGCTCCTGCTTGCGCCTTGATTTCTCTTCCCCTGAACAGCACAACTGTTGCAACAGGGCTCACTGCAAGAATCAGATGGTCTATTACAACTCAGTGTCAAAAGAAACCCCAAAACCAAACACACGCGCCATCCCAAACAAAAGAAAACCTAGAGACCTCATTACTCCAGCACTGCTCTGCCTTTGCATTTAGGTCAAGCATATTCAATAACAGGAATTATTCACTGGATTTGTATTGATTATATACCACAGCTGCCTAATTATCAGTTCCAAGGCTTTCCACAGGCTGTTCCCAGTGCAAAATCTCACAGCTGATTTACCAAGCCCACAGGCACAGTATTCATAGTCCAAACAACAATTAGGACAGCAGGCAGGGTCTAAATTTCCCTGATGTAGAAGTACTATATTCCTGAAATACACAGCATCAGGGCCCTGCCATTTATATTACAGTACTTCATTCTGCTTTATGCATTCCTTATATTGTTTGCTGTCTCTCCTATCACTGCAGATCCCCAGCTCCACAGGATGGTTTCAGCTCAGGAGAGCTGCAAACAGGAGAAAATACTCTGAATTTAAAAAAAAATAAAAAAAGGGTAAAAGAGCCAGCCAGGACTGGTTTTCAAGTCGAGCAATTCCCTAGAAAATAATTCACCTGGGACTTCATTACTATAGCATAACAGTGCTGGTAGTGCCCTCCTTTCAGTTTTAAATCACAGTTCATTTGGGAACTGAGCAAGACTGGACATCCAACTGTGCATTTTTAATGTATTTTTTATGCAGAACATGCATGACAGCAATTTTAGACTGAAAGAGACAGCCTCCCTGAAGGTCTGATTTATTGGCTCACCCAACATTCTTCGGAGAGGTTTGGCACATTTTTCCAAAAGCATGAGAGGACAGGCTTTATACTTGCATCACAGCTCATGATGTTTACTCCTTCTGTCTGGATGGTCATGATAAACAACCAACCGAACAAAAGAACGGGATGGAAAGAAATTATCACCACTACAAAGGCTTCCTATGACCCGGAGCTCATCCTTTTCTGGTCAAATAGATTTGTACTTGCCACATAATCGTTCCAATATCCCTACGAATAACTCTGAATGGTAGCATGGTCATCATCCTGTGTTTTAGGAAAGGTTTTCTTAATTTACAAATCTACAGTATTTCTGAAGCTTGCTCTGTCTTGCACTACATCCCATGTTTTCTAAATTCCACTTACTCAAATGCTAGAGCTGTGAAGTGCATCCCTTAGAAGCCAGGAGTGGATAAACACAAGCCACAGAAGAGGGAAACGAGACAGTGGTCACATTCATGGCTTTAAACCACATCATAACATGAAAAATGGGTCCTTTGTTCCCAGCCCAGTATCCTTCACAGGAATTACAGCATCATACTGATGATTCAGAACTGTTCTCAAAGCAGACCACAGTTTGAGTGGACTAACATAAGATAGCAGAAACTCGGGAAAACATGGTGAGAATAAATAGCTGGCAAGCAGTCTTAGAGGGGAAAAGTGTTATGCCACATCTTCCAAAAAGCGTGACCTAGCTCATTAGATACAATCTGTGTTTTAAGATTAAAACCATACAGCAAACAAGTGGAGCAGAACCAGCAACTTGTGTTGACTGCATAACATCCATGTTAATTATACAGATGTCTAAGGGCTCTGCTGCTGTCCAATACAAAAAGCCAACTCGACTCCAATGCAAGACTGTGAGAAAGTAATCCTGCTCGACTCCTACTCTTTAGAACACACAAACAAAACTGAATGTTGTGATGTCAAAAGATGACATCTGGTAGCTGAAAGACAGGGAAACAGAGGGAGATGGGATGAGTACAGGAATTAGACTTGAACGGATTTCTCTTAATGTACCAGAAACACTTTCACTGGACCCTGATTATGTTTTCTACGTTTTTGAAGTCATTCCGCGGAATGATCAGAATTTTTATATTCAAACTCAATCCAGTTGTGGTGGAAGAAAACCGAACCACCATCAGGCAATGCTGGGCTGACAGTACACTCATCTCCTGGCAGATTTGCCCCCCCTGTGTGTGTCTTTCTGCTCAACCGAAGCAATGCCCATTCAGCCCAAGCGTCTGCACCACCCCAGGTGCTGGCACACATCCCCACCGACAGAGCACTGCTTAAAGCTGGCAAAAAAAGGAGCATTTGGGAAAACGAACCTGTGTTTGTGGAGTGCTGTGTTTCCACAGCAACAGGAACGATGGGCTTTAATTACAGCAGCTCCTTTTGACAGAGATGGCTCTTGGCAGGGCACCTGCTGCATGGGGCCGTGATGCTTGGGCCAAGGAAGGGCATCCAGCACAGGGACACCTGTGCCACATCCTCTGACCGAAGAGATTTTGGGGATCCAGGCATCAATTTCAGTAACAAACATAAAGAAGTACAGAGGTGAAACCATGCACCCTGGGAAGCGTGGGATCATCTCACCATTGGATAGTGTGTTGGTGCCCATCTCCAAAAACCACTGCTCCAAAAAGTGGAGATCCCTGATTATTGGACAAAATGGGAGGAAGCGGTTCTGAGAGATTAAAGAAGGAGCCAGAAGGTTTTGCTCAAAGCAGGCAAAGAACATCACGCAGCCATCTTCTACAGCGCAAATGGAATGGATTCTATTTTGGGACAGGGAGATTAAAATAGCTTCAGTTTAGTCAAATCAGTCTCAAACGAGACAGGGAGGATGAGGACTGTAACCATATGAAAAATCTATTCTTTACAGCAAATACAGGGCTACACCAGATAAATCACCTCAAAATAGATGAAAAATAGACAAGAACATGAATCTTTAATGAAGATACATCTACACGTTAAAAACAAAAACAAAAACAAAACAACAACAACAAAAAAAACAACACAGATTAAACTTTGAATATTCATACTGATCAAGAGGAGCACTGAAAAAAGAAATAAGTGAAAGGCATAAACCAAGCTACAGGAGAGGAAGCCCTGTGCTGTCTGGTGGTCAGAAAACAGTGCTCTGAAAGCCCTTGGAAGGAGAACAGTACAAAGTTTGTTCCTTTCTTCATAGGCTGGCCCATTGCTGCCCATAGCACTGGGATTTACCCTTCTCAGCTCCTAGGTCTTGTACCAGCCATGAGCATGACAGGTTTGCAACCTGCAGGCCTGGTTCTACACCAGATCTCCCCAAGGTCCTACATGCCTTTTTGGGATCCAGTGAAAAATAAAAAGAAAGCAGCAAAGTGAAATAAAAGTGGAAATGGCACACGCTTACCTGGCAGTAGAGCTCAAGACAAATTTCCCTCCCGAGCAAAGAACATAACAAGATCAGTATTTGGTTACCACTGCTTTAACAGGTAGGTTGTTACGTCCAGTGGGAGTGACAGAAGTACCCCAACAGTCAACAGTTAACTGCAAGTAGTCAGTCAGAAAGCTTTCTTCTTGCTTACGGGGCAGAGGAGAAAGGCAAGGTAGAGTAAAGCATTTGCTTCATCAAGTATGGTTCTTTTCTGCAGTGCAATCTGTCCCACAGCCCCCGACATATGTGCTAACCTTTCTGTTGGAGAGATGAAAGCAGCAGAAAGCTGTCAATCAAGATGCTAAACCTTCTGCAGAGCCCTCCCCTGTGCTCTCTGCCCTGAAACGAGGACTTCCACGGATGAACAGAAAACACTTAACTAGATTAAACATAGCTGGTTCCTGGCTGTGCACAGATACAATTTGATTTCATTAACAGGAATTTTAAGGAGCTGATGCAGTGTAAAGAAAACAAAGAAGGAAGAGGTGAACCATATTCCCATTCCCTGCTTTCCTGACGCTCATCTGTATAATAAGCCCTAATCACTACGGGTGTGAATGAGGAAAAGTCAGGGAGACAGCAACACTCCTGGGTTCCAGTCAGAATGGCTTTGATGACAAAGACAAGCCGGGGGTGGGTGGGAGGACAGAGGGATGAAAGCTGTTGGGGTGGTTACACTGCCAAACTACTTTCAGAGAGACATCAGCCCCGCCTCTTCCATTCTTCATCATGTGTGACATGCCACATCTGGTGCCCCTTGCCAACCAGGGCCCCTACTGAACAGGTATTTGGTATTTATGTACACGAAAAAATAAACTAGAAGGAAGTTGTTCAGTAAAAGTACAAGTGGTCAGATCACTGCAGTCATCATACAAGCAAAGAGGGGAAAGGGCAAAAAGATGATGCTGAGTGGGGAGGTCTCACAGCAGGTCCATGCAGAGGGTGGCCAGGATAGAAAGGTTCATCCAGCATAACTGCCTGAGCCACAGCATCACCCAGACCGGTCTGCCTGGCCTCCAGCCTCCATGCATGCTCCCTCACAAAACATCACTGCATAAGCATGGGGCAGCTCTTCAAAACAGAAGGAAAAAAACAACCTTCTGAAGTCACAGTCAAAATATTCAAAACAGCGTTCAACTCAAGCTTCCCAGACAGGCACGATTAGCCAGGAGACGCTGCAGCTTGTTGGCACGGGTACTGCCAACAGAGAGCCTGCTTCACTTAAAAACCATCTCCACTAGCCCCTGAGAGCCACCAGCTACCTGAGAGCAGAGCTGTGCCCAGGTGTGGAGCTGAGGGTACCATGGACCAGATACTACTTGAATAAGTCCACCGATAAGGTTGGTCGTTGGGTCTCAGATCCTTAAGGTGACTATTGCCTGTGGCTTCAGCTCTGCTGAGCAAAGAGGGTATCTTCAGTCCCAGCTGTCTGACCTAGCTTTGAGGCAGGACTTACTCTCATGCTCTCCAATATTTATTCAAAACATTTCCATAATGTTTTACAAGACATCCATCAAAAAATAAAAGCCTTCCATTGGGACTTTCTGCTTCAGCTCTCTAGGCGCGCATGTATCATACCTCAGATACATGCACTCTGCATCCAGACACTGCAAATAACTGGCTCTGTGCATGAGCAGAATTTACATAACAACAGCGTGTTACATATAGAAGTTTTAGTCTCAATTATTATCTTAAACAACAACATTTAAATATTTTGTATTTAAACAGCTCTTTGCATACACGTTAGGTTAGAACTTGATTCGAAGCCTTCAAACAGGTTTCAGAGAGAGGGATGGATGCTGAGCTGACCCTGTGAAGGCAAGTCTGTTTATACAAATATATGTGACAAAGAACAGGCAAGAAAAGACAACACTGCAACTGTTTTTTAGTCAAACTAAAAGCGTGCATCTCAACTTCAGTCCCTGTAATTCCACAGCCACAAAGATAAAGAGGAGAGAGTATTTATAGAATGAGAAAACAAAACAAAACAGAACACACACAAAAAAAAACAACAGAAATCCACATTTTTCCTAAAGCATTTCTTTATTCCCTAACTATGTTTGCAAGCTGTTTATTTAGTTCCTCTCCCTATTAGCTTTGCTAACTACATACAAATACACACACACGTATGTTACAAACATACAGTGTATAAATCAGATTTCAGCACCAATCAAATAGAGAGGCTTTTACAACCGAGCCTTAATGCATATGCCTGAGGTGCAGTTTGGCTGCTGCAGCATCTTCCCTGAATCCTGTTACAGCGTTCTTGGAAAGAAACTGCTTCAGTAGGAGAGCTGTTGGAAAACAGTCCTTCATGACTCAAGGGAAAGCATTAGCAAAGATGCACAGTGTTAGCATCCTACAGCAACCCAACAGCTCTGCTATGAGTGAAGACCTACATACTGGACAACAATCTTCTACTTCCCCCTTACAATAAGAATGACATGGAGGAGCAAGTGCTGAACTGCTCACTTTCTTTCTAGGCTCATTAGGCAACAACAAAAAAAGATTCTTAAACAAATGCAGACAAATCAAAATCACTGCCTTCTGAGTAGTGCAAACTACAATAAAATTAAAGGAAAAAATGACACTAGAGACGAACAATAGGTGGCACCTATACAAACTGGAAGCCATTTATAGAAATTAGGTAGGTAGATACAGAAATAAATTAGAAGAAGGGTACCCAGTAAAAGAAGCTCTCACCCTAAAAGCAATGAGGGGAAGATGCCCCAGCAGGAAAGTTTTCCAACTGCTTGCCCACCAAACAAGGGCTAAGTTGATTAAAAAAGGCCTGGTATTTATGAAAGAGGAATACACCTAAGTTCTCAGATCCTTAATTATTAATTTGCAAAACATGGAGAAGGCACTTACTTCAGTAGGAAATTCTGGTTCACCACACTTTGGAAAGACAGTGGGGAAGGAGCAAGGTACTCTGAAGCCTAACTTCAGGCACTGGTTTTCAAAATGGCTCCAGCAAGAGGCTGGCAGAAGCATGTCACCTTGGGCAGGAGCCAGCCTCCTCCTCCTGCCACTGCCCAATCTCAGCACGCTGAAACTCTGCATTTGAGATTCTGAGGAGGCTGATAAAATTTTCACTTCCTCGTTTATTTTATGTATTCAAGCCTTAAGAACCAGCTCTTAACATACCAGCCTTACTTTGAGGGATATTACTTCATTACCATTGCATTTGGAAAAAGGTCTTTAAGAGACGAGTGATCCAGCCTCAGGAGTACCTACCCACTCTGCATTCCATAACCACAGCACTCATTTTCCAAGCCAAGCACTTCTCAACAAGTTAGGTTAGCTTCACAGAAATAAAAATTCAAACTCTCATGTATTTCCATAATTCTTTGTTACTCCCAACCCATGCTAAATGTTTTCACATGTTTTATGCCAGATACTGAAAACATTTTTTAAATTTCACAAATCCTTTTTTTGAATTGCTGCACCACCCAAGAAGCCATAACAAAGGTCATTCTATACTATGAGTTGTACAAACTCTAATGAGAACGATGTCTCTGTGAGATAAAGACCAATATCCACGCGGGAGAAATCAAACTCTTGCCATGAAAAGGGAGCAGCCCCGTGCATTCAGATGATGAGACCTAGGAATGCCACATGCCATCCAGCCCTGCTGCAGGCATCAGCCTGCTTCTCAGAACACCAGCAGCAATGGCAGCAGATGTGTTAATAGCACCAGGTTGGCTTGATGGTGAACTTGGAAATACTCCCAAGCATTGGAACAGGTTGCCCAGGGCAGTGGTGTGGTCACCATCCCTGGAAGTATTTATGAAATGTGCAGTTGTGGTACTAAGGGACATGGTGTAGTAATGGGACTCAGTCGGTAGGGCGGGATGGTTGGACTTGGTGATCCTGAAGGTCTTTTCCAACCTCTGTGACACCAAGATCCTGTGAAATAACACACTTCCAAATTTGCATGCTCCTGTGAGCAGAATAACATACAAAGCAGGCCGTTAAGAAGTTGATCCTCAAAACACTAGCTCAGATTCCAAATCTTGTCAGAAATGACTCCAACCTGGAATCAGATTCAGGACAGCCTAGGGTCCCACAAGAACAGTCCAGTAGGTCAGAAAAACTACACCCCAGGTCACCTTCACCTGGCAGTCACCAAAAAGAGTAACAAGAAAGTCAGTTAGCACTCTACCCTAAGACAGTTCCCCTCTGCATTATGCTTGTAGTAAGAGAAGTGCAAGGGAATTCACGCAAGAAAACCACCAAAACAACCAACAATCTCACATAAAATGAACAAGCTACTGGTCTGCTCTACAGTTAATAGTTTCCACATAGACACACTGATGGAACAGAAAAAAATACATTTTTTACATTTCTGTAAGCAGCTGTTTCATATTAAAATTAAAAACAGCCCTGACTTTCACTGGCTTTAAGAGTTAAAAAGTTAATCATTCAAACTGATATCTAACTAAACAGTGGTCTACAGGATAATTAGAAGCCTTCATTCTGTGTGCAACCTGAAAACCAGAAATACAGCCAAGAACACAAGGAGATTTTCATTCGAAGAAGACATCTTAATGTAAAAGCAGTTGACTCCACTACAAACAACACTACCTCTTATTATTAATCATATGGAATAAGAAAAGAGAAACAAGTTCCCAGGCAACTAGTCTGCCTTTTTGCACTGAATGGAGGTTGCTGTAAAGAAAACGTCTGAGGAAAAGAGCACTGCAGAGGCCACTCCAGCTGAACAACTGTAAGACAGAAATGGCAAAATCCTTCAGAGAACCTAGAAGTTACCCTAGAAACTTAACTGCAGTAACAGAGCACACTTTAGCTGAGGGAAATAATTTGCCTACGTATCCCTTCATGAACTTTAGAACCAGAAACATGTGAACCGAGATCTACCACTTTTCCATGCAAACCAGTTTAGTTGAACATGAGATTTTCACTAAGTTTAAAATCTGAACTGATACTTATTTTGTTTTTGGATCACATTCTGCAGCTTTGGCTTCAGCCAATGCTTACTGTTAGAAATAAATGGAAATAAATCTGAGCTTAAAAGGGTTCACAGAGAGTCTTGCATTTTTCACCAGTCAAATGAAAATAAATCACTGCAACTTTCCTATAGGCTACAGAAGATGAATTTATTTATTTTTAATACTGGATTTGGAGAAGGGCATGCCTGCTGGGATGCCAGCAGGGTCAAAGTGTGCAAAGAACCTATAAGACCTTGACAAAACCGCTGGACATCTCTAAGAGCTTCAAATCTTAAGCCAGAAAACCTCCCAGCAGCCAGAGCTGGCACCTCATTTGCTGTCTGATTTCTCCCTCCTTACTCTCCGCAACTCCCAGAAAAACAATGGAACAAGAATTATCTGTCTGACACAAGCAGTTCCACCAGAAAACATTACACAGTCACTTCAAAATACCTACACACACGATAGCTCTTAACTTTTGTTTTTCCTATCAAAGCATTCTGAAAAGCAAATAGGATTAACGAAAAGAAAACAAAAGCACAAGTGATCTTTCATTTCTTATTTTGTTTTTAAAACCATCTCACCCCTTTTGCTTTGAAAAAAGTCTTTACCTGAGGACTCATTTCTCAAAGCATGCATCACTACACAGAGCACAATGAAATCAGGAACTTTCTTTGCAAGGTGGCCATAAAGGCCAGGTACAAGTTTAACAGGGTCTCCATCACGTCTAAGGGAAAACCTTATGGATAACTGTACAACTCTTACTACATACGTATCCTAGGAGACCAAAGAGCTCTCACATTTAAAAGCTTATTTCCCAGCCACGCTCTCAGTATCCATCTAATGCATTTATAAACAATACAAACAGCTGTGAGAGGAGGAAGTTGTTTTAATTTCAGCCAGAACACACACTGACCTCTGCTAACCTCCGCAGAAACATTTCATTTTATTTCACTTCTACATCTTTCTCTCTAAAAAGACGTCAGAAATCTCTTGTAATTCATGAAATGTGTTTTTAAACTTGGATTTTACAATTAAGCAGAGCTAGAATTCTTAAAATATTTTCAGAAAATGATTCATACACATGCTTGCAAATCATTTTACAAAACATCAACCTGTTAAATACAATGTACCAGAGAACCACATAATTTAGGAAATATCCTCAGAAAGAGAAACATTCAAAAAATAAATAAACAGAAAGCACAACCCATCTAATTTACATCTCCCTTTACGCTTCGGGTTAGAATCACCTACCCACTCAAAACAGGCTGAATTAAGGGATTTCCTGCATTTTCTCGTTTGCAGTTCTGCCGGATGGTCCAGCCTGCAGCTCCAGAGAACAGCATCTCTCAGAGGCAGAGCCCTCATCCCCCAGCTTCAATTCCCTGTGAGCCCCCGGGCAGCTGGCACCGCACACCCATCCCAATGCCCACGGCAGCCCCTTGCCTCCCTGCTGCTTCTTACCCTTCTGTTCCTAGACTGAGAGGAGGAGAGGAGGCAGCCCAGCACGCAGGGCAGGGAAAACACGCTGCTGTTCTCATGGAGGAGGAGGTGTCTATCACATGACAGTGGAGAACTTCAAGGAAAAAGCTTGTTGGCGTGCTGCTGTACACAACTGAATTAATTCACCAGCAGGCAATTAAAACGGGGCCGGCCCCTCCTGTAGCCGCTGCAACATCCCACAGGGTTTGCTTTACGTACAGCAGTAAATTCATCTGATTCCCAATCTCACGTGGGTAGCTGGGGCTCGGGAACACCGAGAGCAGCCAAGGATCCACTGCCGCTCTAATGCTGCACCCTTTTCAAACACAAAACCTAGCATTAAAATTAACTGTGGGCTAAAATGTCGTCAGCAGTTTCTCCTGAATGCATAACGAAGCAGGGCTACCAGACCTGGCGCTTTCATTTTTTAAGCACGCCTCGGGAGCTCGAGAGGGTGTCACACAGAAATAGTTATAATAACTCTGTGCATACAGCAGAGCAGCTTTACAGCACTCGCAGGACATCTCAGCTCTCTGTCATGCTGTCACGGGCTGCAAACCTTATGCAAATCCTACTCCAGTCACAACCTCTCAAAAAAAAAAGCCAACAAATCAGATTATGCAATGCTATTTTCCTATCTCCCCCTCCTAAAAAAAAATAAATTATTAAGAACAAAAGATGAAAAATTGAAACTGTTTCCAAAATCGTGCATAACTTCTGAAAAATTCTTAGTTAGTGTAGTCTTAAAATTCAGTACCTTTAGTACCAGTAATAGAGGGGTACATGGTGCAGAAAGTTCACACTTTTAAATCATTCTTTCAGAAAGAAATTTGTTTCTCTCTTCAAGTTATTCATTACCTTTGTGAACGCTAGGTGTATGGAAAATTTGCAGACTTGCAAACGACAAACAACTAGTTTTAAAAAGCCCGTGGGCTTCAGTATTCCCATTTCCAAACAATACCTAAATGTTACTATCCCCTTTCACTGCACCTAATGCAAATGCCATGCAGCAAAGCTTGCTGCCACCAAAATGTGTCACATCCCTCAAGAAACCGTCCTCTCTTTGAATGTATGTATTTCTATCATGTGGAGTAAAAAACTCTGAATCTACAGACAAAATAAAAACAGGCAGCAGAAAGGTGTGCTCCAAGTGAGAAGGGTCCGGTTCAGATCTCAGTGGATGCTTCAGATAGATTTGGGCTGGTCTTCATGCCTTCCTCTGTTTGAGAAAACCTAACTGCCGAACGAATCGCACACTTGGAAAAGGGGCAAAAGTGTTTTTCTTGGCTCTTTTTGGAATGATACAGTTTTAAACAAATGAGGTTGGATAAGGAGCATAAAGAAGAATAATGTCTTTTGCTAGAGAAGTCAGCAAGTCAGAAGTCCCAGTGCGGCCAGCAGCCCAGTGGGACAAACCTGCAGCAGTATAAGAGCCAGGGAGCGCTACAGATGCTTTTCATGTCAGTTAATGACAAAGGCACTTAAATGATGGCCTCACTGGTACTTACACCCTGCTAAGGGGGTTTTGTCTGGTTTTGAGCATTTGAAAGCAGTACACTATTTCATCAGGGGAACCAATATAAATTAATCTGAGAAAAAAAAACTCATTTGTTTGCACACCTACGCTGCACCTACATGGCAAGTGTCACTAACCGAAGGAAAATACCAGAAACCAAAAGAAACTTCAACAAATCAATGGCAGGATGGAGAAATGGGGAAAAGACATGAGGAGCTGATGAAGCCCCTGGTGTGCTCAGCGCAGAGCAGAGCAGGCTGAGGGGAGGCCTGATGGCGGCTGAAGCTCCTCACATGGAACGGAGGGGAAGCCTCATGGCTGAGCTCTGCTCTATGTGACAGCCACAGGGCCCGAGGGAACGGCATGGAGCTGTGCCAGGGGAGGGGCAGCTGGGGGTTAGGGACAGGGGCTGCACCACAGCGCCCGAGGGAACGGCCCTGAGTGCCGGAGCTCAGGGAGCGTTTGGACAGCACTCTCAGACAGTGGGGGTGGATTTGGGGTGGTCCCGTTCAGGGCAGCATGTCCTCTCTCTGAACTCGAACTTACTTTCTCCATCAACGTGGAGCTCATCACACAGATTCTGTACATTTAGCAATGCGTTGCAATCAGGGAAATTCAGATTTGATTTCAAGCAAGCATGTCATATGATCACAGCATTTAATGTCCCAATGAGCATCTAGTATTTTATTAAAAAATAAAAAACTCCTGTACTAATCTCAATCTTATTTCCTAACAATGAGGTAAACAACTTTTATCCTCATTAAAAAGTTGAGAAATGTGCACACCATCACCAAAATATAATTAATGCACAGCCTTTAGAAGAGTCCAAAGGAGCAATTTAATTAACCACCCGCTGATTTCATAAATGACAAGAACACACAAAGGTAATGGCACCTTATAATTGAAAAAGTTCCTGTTTATTTAGCTGAGCAATTGTGCTGCTCCACATTGTGCATAATTATGAGGAAAAATGTTTTGAACTCATTACATTCTAACTTTGTAAGCATAAGGGAACAACACAACACAACACACAAGACAGAGGCACAATATACTCCACTTATTTAATGCCTTTATCTACAGAGCTCAAAGTCACTAGCAACTATGAAGGTCTTATCCTTCCTGAACTCTCTTGATGGGCTGTTTTTCCTCAGTTTATGTATGGAAATAATGAGCTCATCCAAAGATATTTGTTTGTGGCACATGTCTCACGTTGAATGAGTAGGAAATACCAAAATAGAGTCGTTCCTGGTCTGAAACCAACAGCACTTGCTCTCAAGAGCACAGAAGAGAGGGGAAAAAAAAATATTGGTATGCCACTTCAAACAAAATATTGCCTAATGCAGGGATTTAGTTTATAGCTGTGGTTCTCTCACTTTCATTCAATGGGATTCTCTATAAGCCCAAGAAGTACTTCTGTTGAAGAACTTGTAAACGCATTTTGCAACCCTCAGTCTTTTTCTTCACGTGGGAAAGCTTCCCTTTGGCTGCTACATCCTTTATTAAAGGTTAAAAGGAACAGCTTTTATCAAGCTAGGAAAATAATGTAACAGAATACATGAAAGCCTTTCTCTTTTCTCTTTTTTTTTTTTTTAACTTTTTAGGGATAAACTGAATTTGTATTCCTGCTAGCGCTCACAAAACTCAAGATGACTTTGTGCTGTTTCTTTATAACCATCAAAGTCTACCTGACTGAATATGAAACAGTAGCAACTGAATTTATAAGCTATCCATCTCCCTATCCAATGGATACAGGGAAAGCATATACTCATACATGTTTTGCAGCATATATAATTTTAACAAAAAATAAAAAATAAAAAAATCGACCGTAGAGATTCAGTGGATCCCCAGACTAAACGCCTTCACTTGCAGCACACCACAGAGCAAGCTGCAGGGGCCTGAATCCACAGCAGCCCTGGTATGCAAGGATGTATGTGAGCAGCTGCCTTGTAAAGCAGCCCCAAATCACCAGTCCCACCTGTCCCTGGGATGACACATGTGGCATTGGTTCTCTGTCCATCTGTCACAGGAAGAGCGTCTCATAATACAAATTATACCATTAAGTACTGATCCCAGCAGTATGGCTGCGTGGTGATTCAAATTGAAGCAATGAGTTTGCTTACACACATTAAGTACAGATTTCTACAATTCTGCATCTAACAGAGATCTTTACTATCTGGTATTAGCTATTTGTATTTATTGCTCCTGAGAGTTTCTCATTCTTCAGAGTTATGATATTTACACGAGCTGTGGCAGACCATTGCCACGGCCACCCAGCCACATTCGCTGCCTGTATCAAGTGGCCTCTAAACAGCCCTTTGAAGTGTGAAACCATCCATTACTTCTACACACCATGGTTTATTTACTAATTGGATGAGGAAAGGAGGGTTCTTAAACACTGTAAGGCAGCCCTCTGTTCATTTTTCTGACTCTTTCCTAAGTTTTTCCAGTTTTCAAGTGTTAACTCTAAGACTGCTCCCACCAAATCTGCAGGTCACAGGGGTACCTGTGTCCCAGCCCCTTACTGCCCACATTCAGTGCTCCCTCACTCTTTTCTCCGTCCTCTGAGGACTGGCAGACACCTTACCACAGAATTGAACATGGAGCTGTTTTCCAGTGGTTAATTCTGATGACTCCTGCATGTTTTCAGGATGTATTTATTCAGCCTGGAAAAATGCCTTAGATTTTCTGCTTCTAAACGCTGGAGAGAATATATAGCTTAAATTGTAATACATGATTCAACAGCCTGCAGCTTCCAAAATGATCTGGACTGCTCAATATTGCTGACTTGTTTCCACCATGTACTGGTGCAATAAACTTTATTGGAATTGCCTGCTTTCTCCCATGCTGCCAAGGAATTTTGGTGAAAATAATCCTTCAGTGCTCCTTAACAGAACTTTGTTTATTGGGCACAGTGGCGATGGGTCAACGACATGATCTTTTCCAACCTTAACTGTTTTACATCGATTATGTTCCTCACCAATAACTGCATTCATCTTAAGCGGACTCAGCTGGATTAAGCTGCCATGGTATACAGATGCCAAGTAAACTAGGTAACAAATAAAATATTAAAATATTACTTCTAAGTGTCATATTCCACTGGAAAAGAGTCTCAAAGATGCATGGTGTTAGCATAAGCCATCAAAAGTAAACAGGGATGTGGGACAGGGCAAAAAGAAAAGACAATCCTTAACAGCACAGAGAGCTCTGAATCTTGCAGATTACCAAAATTCAAAATTGAACAAAGTGGAAATGTAACTACAGATCCTGAACATGACCTGCCTTTAGAAATTCCTGTACTGATCAAGCTATTTTTAATTTCTAGACTAGTTTAAAAATACCTATTTCTCTCAGCTGATGGGCAGATTGATTTCTCCCAAGCTTTCTGCCACGCAGATTTTAAGTGCTGGAGCTGTGATGTTTGGAGGCTCATTTGTGGAACTGCCACTTACTATCTCAACAGGCAGCACAGAGGGGAAGTCAACCACTAAAGTCCTTGCTCCTGACTCCTGGTGATCTCAGAACACATTTCTATGGAAATGAAGGATGGATGCAAGAAGGTAAGTTTTTAAGTTATCAAAATACTTAAAGAAGTTCATTTTTCGTCTCACACAGGCAAAATAAGTCTTACATGGTGGAAATCCTTGTTTCTCCTAGATTAATTTCTGCTCCCATTAGGTTGTGGTACAGACAAGTAACTTAAATCAAGGGATTTACAACTCTTTACATGAGCATCTCAGCAACAAAGCCCACCATATATATTTACCTATTTAACTCAGAAGAGCTATTTCTTTGCTATTTAAAAAAGAATTAGCTTACAAGTAAAATGTATTTCATTGTCATTCATGGTAGAAAGCCTTATTTAAATTTTACAAGAGTAATGAGTATAAATAATAAAATTTCCTGAAGGAGCTGGACTTGTTCAGCCTGGAAAAGAGAAGGCTGTAGGGAGACCTCATAGAGGCCTTCCAACATTTAAAGGTAGTTTATAAACGTGAGGGAAATAAACTCTTTATGCAGGCAGACAGTGATAGGACAAAGGGGAATGGTTTTAAACTAAAAGAAGGGAGATTTAGATTAGATGTCAGGGGAAGATGTTTACTGACAGAGTGGTGAGGTGCTGGAACGGGTCACCCAGAGAGTTTGTGGATGACCCCATCCCTGGACTTTAGGTGAGGCTGGATGGGGCCCTGGGCAACCTGATCTAGTACTTGATCTAGCAGCTGGTAACCCTGCCTGTGTTAGGGGGGCTGGAATTTGATGACCCTTGAGGTCCCTTTGAACCCAAACCATTCAATGATTCTAAGAATTTCATGCTTAAATACAGCTTAAACCTTTAAACACTAAACTCTAACTTACAATCACAGCACTTACCACTACCAGTGACATTCTTCCATGTATTAATAATACTTTTTTGCCTTCTTGCCCCCTCTGCCACCAAAAGGCAGCTTACATTTGATTTTTACCACTGAAATGCCACAATAGGTGGCATTTTGCTGCAGAACATAATTTATTAAGTGACAGTCTTGACTTGAGGGCAGAACGACTGCTGCCAAAAATCTCATCTCTACAAAGTATCTTTTATATTCTCAAAACAAGGACTAATAGAAAATAAAGCACGGTCCAAAATGTTTTTCAGGTTTTCTCTGCACATAAACAGCCTGACTAACTTGACACCAATTTTTCTGTATAGAATTGAGTGCTGGACAGCCCACTGAGATTGTTCAGTTGAACTATTTGTTATCTTTTAGCAAACAGTCAGTAGCAGCTATTTACATTTTCCAGGCTTTCCTGTAACTTGGAGCTGTAAGAACAGCCTCAGGGTTGCTTTCACCAACTTATTTCTGATTTCAAGAGACCAGGAGAAGAATGCATGCTCAGCCATGACATCTCAGATGAGGTGCCTGCTAGCTCACAAAACCACAACTTCTCATCTGAGATAAATGTGACAGTCTCCCAGCATCTCTATGAGCACCGCAGCAAGGGGAGCATTTTTAACAAGCCCTATGTATGCATTATCCACTGATTTTTGTTGTGTTTTTTTGTTTGTTTGTTTCTGGGGTGTTTTAGTGTGCGTTTTAATGAAACAAGAATTAAAAGGAAATTACTCAAACAAGATGCATATTGCCTGCCATAATATTGACATGGCAAGCAAACTTAGAATTCCTTAAGAACACCACATGAGAAGAGGAGGCTCAGGGGAGACTTTATAGCTCTCTACAACTACTTGAAATTAGGTTGTGGTGAGGTGGGGGCCAGCTTCTTCTCCTATGTAATAGCGATAGGATGAGAGGGAAAAGAGTGAAAGGCCTCAAGTTGTTGCAGGGGAGGTTGGATATTAAGAAAAAATTATTCTCTGAAAGAGTGATGAGGCACTAGAATGGGTTGCTCAGGGAGGTGATGGAGTCACCATCCCTGGAGGTGTTAGAGAAACATTTAGATACTGTACTAAGGGAGAGGATTTACTGGGGAATATTGGTGGTAGATGGACAGTAGGATTGGATGTTCTTGGAAGCCTTTTCCAAATTTTTGATTCTATTTACCTAAACTCCGTTTTCTCAATCAAGAGGAATGCACTGCACCAGGTACATTTTATGTGCAATTTCTTATTAAAAAAAAAAAAAAAAAAGTATGTTAGGAGTTGAGGACAAATTCAGTTCTTTCCACACAAAACCTTCCTTCACTTATAAACATCAGGACTGTTAAACTCATGGAAACCTCTTAATAAAACACTGAGAAATTTCTTCTTCTGGAATTACTTTGTAGTGTAACTAGAACGGTACTCCTTCTTTGCTGCAACATTATTTTGCAGTACTAACTCAAAAGTTCAAACCATTTTCATTTCTTTATTACCAGTAGCAATCTAGGAAATGTTGCCATCAATAGTAAATCTACATGAAGTCACACTCCTCCAGAGCATTTTGTGCATAGCAATCAGTTCATAACGCAATCCTGTGTTGTTTAAAATTCAGTTTATTCTTCAATTACTCTGCTAGCTCAACTCTAATTTATTATATTTTCTGGTACATTTGATTTTGGATATTATGACATCCTGGCTCATGCCATTAGAGGGGAAACATAAAATGGTGAGGATGTCTAGAGACAGCTAGAGAATAAGATAGCAACAGCCTGGAAAATTAAGAATACCACTGTCTGTACTCAGCTAAACTTCTCCTGCGTTAGCAATAAAAAATACGTTGGCAGTATTTCTCCGATTCTCTTCCTGACATCCAGGAGTAGCCTCAGGGGCACCATAAACATCAGCAGCACAGAACAGCAGCTCAGGTACAGGGTGAGCTCATTGGGCACACATTGTACATTTGCAGCAATAACCAAAGCCAGAAGTGGTGAGTTCTGCCATCAGGCAATTCACCTCAGCCAGCAAGCACGGCTCTCATGTGTCTTTCCACCTTTTCTGTCTCTTTCTAAGCAGACTTGTGTAAGCTTGGCCTAGAGGTGATCCTTCCCCTCTTGTCAGAACTCACGAGGCCAGACCTGGAGTGCTGAGTCCAGTCCTAGGCCTTCCAGTACAAGAGACACCTGGTCATGCTGGCATTATCAGCAAACTTGCTGAGAGTGCACTCAATTCTGCTATCCAGATCAGTGGTAAAGACGTTGAAGAGCACTGGTCCCAAGAACAGTGGAGAGCTGCACTCAATGCTGGCCTCTACCTGGACATAGAGACACTGACCACAACCCTTTAGCTGCAACCATCCATTCAGTTCCTTACCCTCTGAACAGTCCGACCTTGATGTCTCCCCAAGATATAAGGATGTGGTGTAAAACCATATCAAAGGTTTTGCAGTTCAGGTAGATTACATCAGTTGTACTTCCTTAGTCTACACTGATGCCATCATTTCATCACAGAAGGCCACAGTATTTGTCAGGTGCTCTCTGCCCTTGCTGAAACCATGCTGGCTGTCTCAGATCACATCCTTGTCTTGCGTGCACCTTTAAAACAGTTTCCAGGAGGATCTATTCCTTGACCTTCCCAGGCACAGACATGAGGTTCAATACCCTTTAGATTCCCAATTATCCCGTTCTTCTTTTCTTAAAATAAGGGAGCGATGTTTCCCTTTTTCCAGACAGCAGGGGCTTTTAAGTCATGACATTCTCAATATAATGGAAAATGGCTTAGCAACCACATCAGTTGAGACAGTTTAGAATGGAGAAGAGGCAGCTCAGAGAGATCTCATTAGTGTCTGAATACCTGAAGAGAGGATGCCAAGCAGCAGGAGCCAGGCTGTGATCAGTGGTGCCCAATACTGTGGGCAAGGAACAAATAGGAATTTCCCTATGAACATCAGGAAGCACTTCTCTGTCATGGAGGTGATGAAACTCTGGGACTGGGTGCATGAAATCTCCCCCTTTGAGATCTTCCAAAGCCAATTGGATACCCTGCTCTGAGCATCCCTGCTCGAGTAGGGTTGGGCCAAGTGGCTTCTAGAGGACCCTTCCACCTCAGCCATTCTGTGAAGCCCTTCTAGAGCCAGCCACCTACATTGGAAGGCATGGGGAACAGCTGTGGGCACTGTGAAGAGCAGCCTGTCCTTCCATCTGCTCCTTCTCAATCTCCTCTTCAGCAACAGCTGGGTGTACAACTGCTTTTTATTCCTTGCTCTGGCTTCAGCACTTGGGGGGGGACCATAAGGGGATGTCACAAAGTGGAGTCAGAGAATTAGTGTGGAGGGAGGCCAAGAAACAGAAACTTCGCTTCATGGAGGACAGGTGACATCTTCTGCCCCAGCCTTCCCACTGCCCTGAGTGCCAAACACATACATAAAATGCCATCCCTCCTGCCACTCAGCACACACAAAAGAAACCGAGACATTTCTAAATGCAACCGATATTACCTAAATTGATTTTTTCTTTTAAGCCTTGCGTACCCTTGTTCCTAGCTACCAAAGGGCATTTCTTTCTCTCAGCATCCAAGGTTAAGCAACCAAGGGCAGCTAAAGCCCTCACAGGGATGTTTCTTGAGGCTGTGGGCAGAACCAAGGGCTTGGAACACATTCACCTTCAGGCACAGCGCCAAGCCCACCTGCTTACTCAGGGTTTTGCCAGCAAAGGCAGCTATCACCATACTGATTTGTCCTTCAAATGCCCATCCTATTGTGCTTACTTCTGCTGCTGCACCTCACATGCAAACTCCTGCACACAAGGGGGAAGGATTCGGAGGGCAGATGTTTCTGGGGAAGAGGCCATCTGAACATCTGACATCCTTCTCCATAGCAGATTCTGACAATTTCAAGCAAGAGAAAACCCATGTGCCTGTACAGCTTGCACCCTCCCAAGAAATTCCACACAAGGATTTGAAAAATGTATATGAACGACTGGGATGCAAGAAGCTCTCCTCTCTTATTAAGCACCACGACAAGACCCAGGATAATGAAGCACCATACTGCACAAAGTGCTACTATAGTTACTCTCATTTTAGTACATGGTTATTATGAAAAACACACTGAGCATATTCTTAAAAAGCAAATGACAACTTCAGCGCCAACTGTTTTCTCTCTGGAATTCCTTACACTTATAAATGACTTGTCTATATTTACACTGCAAATCAATTTGGATGCTCTGGTGCTCTAGTGTACCTGCTCTCATTACCCTGTATTGGAAGTGAACCGTGAATCAAGACAGGAGACTCAGTTTCACCTCCCAATGTGAATGCAGTAAACATCAATAATTTACTTTAGTCAACTTCATTTGGGGCACTGCCTAGAGAACATAACAGAGACTTAAAAGTACATACCAAAAAGAGTAGGATTTGTATATGGCATGATTTGATAATCTGAAAAATCCCTCAGTAAACAAAGGAAGTTCACAGATAATCGTATTAAAGATTAGAGTTGTTTTAAAACAATGAATGATGTATTCTAGAACATCTGTGAAGAAAGATGGTAGTTTTAAAAAACAAAACCTTGGGGAAAATTGGTTCAAACAGAAACAGTATTTCACTTTACTAAATCCTAATCCTCCCCAATTCATGTTAAAGCAGAACATTTTTCCACTAAAGAGTTTTACCAGTGTGCTTAAATACAATTTGATAAATACTTAAATATATTTAAGTTTTAATATTTGACTGTCATAGAATCACAGAACTGTCTTGAATTGGAAGGGATCTTTAAATGTCACGTAGTCAAACCCATGCAATGTACAGGGACACTCCGCAGCTCAAACAGATTCCTCAGAGCCCCAGCCAGCCTGGTGTTGAGTACTTCCAGGGATGGGGCATCAACCACCTTTCTTTCATGGCAACCTGTGCCAGTGCCTCACCACCATTTGTAGAATAACTTCTTCTGTATACCTAATCCGTATCTCCCATAATTACTTTGAAACCATACCCCTTATTCTATCACAACAGACTGCTAAAGTCTGTCCCCTTCTTTCTTACAGCTCCCCTTTAGATACTGGAAGGCCACTCTCGAGCCCTGTCTTCTCCAAGCTGAACAGCCCCAGCTCTCAGCCTGTCCTCACATGGAGAGGTGCTCCAGTCCCTGGATCATTTCTGTGGCCCTCCTCTGGATGTGCTCCAACAGCTCCATGTCTCTCCTGTACTGAGGACTCCACATCTGGACACAGTACACCAGGTGAGGCCTCACCAGCAAGGTGAGGTCAAGAAGTTGCACAAGGACTGGTTGAACCTCATGAGGTTCTCCCAGGCCCAATACTCAACCTCTTAGCCTTCCTAGGTATCTCCAGATGGCATCCCATCCCTCGGGTGTGTCGACCACAGCACACAGCTTGGTGCCATCCACAAACTCACTGAGGGTGTACCCGATCCCACTGTGAATGTCACTGATGAAGATGTTACAGAGCACCTGGACAAGTACTGACCCCTGAGGGACACCTCTTGTCACAGGTCACTGAGCCAGTGTGACAAGCAACCACTCCTCCTGGTGAAACTATTTGCCATTCACCTTTTTTGTTGCTGCCAATTCAATTTTATTTCAGATTTGAAAAGTGGGTTTATTTTAAAATTAGAATACTAAGCTTATCTTTCTTTCTTTTTTTTTTTTTTTTTAAAAAAGACAGAACTTAACTTCCGGACTACAGCATCACATGTTATATTTTCTTAACAAAACCAAGCCAATGTCTTTTTATATGCACTTACGTATCAGATGGAAAATGAAGAGAATAATTCATATGTTACTTTATAAAAAGTCTATTACTCTTCCCATCCCTGATTCACTGTTTTCCAAACTTCTGTTGTGGAGATCTATGCAAAACCTCTCTCCCCTAATGAAATGTGTTAACGACACTTTCTACAATCAATGTTGACGATACTTATACAGATCTTCTATTTAAAGAACACATCATTGAAGCTCCTCACCACTGCAACTGCTGACAGCACCAGAGGAATACAGTTACTCCACAACTAGAAGTAAAAGCAAAGGTACATAGGGAATAGCAGTTAAGCTGGTAAAAAATATTCTGATCGGATTTCTATGGAGTCCCTTTACCTACTATATTTCAGCTTCATTAACTATCTTTGTTTTATTTACATATATAAATTTGTTAATATGTAGAAACTCACTATATATGAAGTTCTAATCAAAGTGGAATGCTAATGAGATTTGTACCAGCAGTAATTCAGCCCTAGAAAAGGGATCCCATAATGGGTCCCATAATCACATACAGAGGCTGAATTCAGTGACTTTCCTGCAAGCAGAACCAGACAGAAAGACCCCATGAAGTCCCAAATATGGATTAAATTGTGCAATCAAATTCTAGGGATGACTGAGTAGCATTCAGCATGTGATGCGTCATCTAAAGAGCTGCATATATGATGTGGAATATCAGCCATTCCTAGCACCTTTTAGTGCATTGCAGGGAAGTCTCTCTCCCTCCTCCCATCTCATTTAGCCTGAAAACGTAGTAGGTTTTATGGTATGTGCTGCCTCAACTACTAGAACAAAACACCTCTTCTACTCTGAGTCAGTATCACAGCTCAAACAGAACTTCCCTTTTTGAAAGGGCAGAATGATGTTGTCATTACTGTACCCTAACTGCGTTGCAGCTCTGTGAAGCAAGTTGCCACCACTAAACTTGAGATTGTTCTTTAAAGACAAATAGGAGCTGTTGTGAAATCTGAATTGTTGTAATATTTTATAGGAAATAACATGTCAAACTGTATCCAAAAGCTCTTCATCAACCAACCTCCACTTCATAATGTCATGACACCTAGCGATGAACATTTCCTGGCTTCACAGCTTTCCAAGCTTATCAAAATATTATTTAGGAAAGTATTACACTTCTGTGGCATTTCTGCACTAGCATGGCACACATCTCTTACTGCTGAAGAAAGAACTGTAACAGTTTCATTTCACACTCCAGTAATTGGGAATTCTGCATTACCACTCACTTTAGTGTTAATTTTCCATAGATTCTCTTTTTCTGCTTACATGGCAAGACAGTTCAGGTCAAGAGCACAGACACTTTGGGCTGCTGATTCTCCTTTTCACTGCTACACATTTATCTCCACTTTTGGTTTACTGGCATTTTAGTTCTTCAGCTGGGGCAGAATTGTTTTCTTCAGAGTATCTGCTGTGATGTCATGTTCTGGTTCTAGGAGCAATACCAATGTCAGTGACACAGTGATGCTCATAGCTGCTGCCAAGCAGTGTTGTACGGAGCCAAGGCGATTCACAGGGAAGGGCCCAAGGAGCTGGGAGGGAACAGAACAAGGAAAGCTGACTTACACTGGCCAAAAGGATATTCCATACCATACAACATCATGTGGAAGGAGTTCATCTGGCCCTCTTCTGCTGCCTGAGGGGTGAGCAATTGATTGTGTATCACCTGTTCTGTACATACATATACACAGAGAGAAAAGGCTAATAGCTGTGACTATCTCAGTACATAGTCTTATCTCAACCCATGAGTTCTACCTTATTCTTTTAATTTCTCTCCCTCATCCCACTAGGAAGTGGGGGGAGTGAGCGAACAACTCTGAGGTACTGAGCCACTTGCCAGGTTAAACCACAACAACTGGAAAGTTAATTTGCCCTGAAGAAAGCAGAAGAGCCACAGTCAATAGGCGAGTCAGCAGCTATCAGCAAAAATGGATTTCAGAGGAGAAAAAACTCCCCACAGCTACAAATGCAAGTGTTATTTATACTTGCTCACACTGAAAGAACATACCACGAGAGATTGCTGCTCTAAATGATGCCCAATTCAGCCCCTCTCACCTCCAGCTGGACAGACATCTAGCACAAAATGCAGCATACGATGCATCAGCATTGAGCAGATGTACCAAACCATCCAGCAGATAACAGGTACTGCATAATGGTCGTTGCCAGACTAAAGGTTATAGGTGATCTAGAAAGGAAACCTTTGTTTGGTTGTCTCTGAATTCCTACAAAGCTTTATTATGTCCACGTGAAGATCCAATATAAACATCTTTGTGAGGCATTCAGATACACAACAGATCCAAAAGGACACAAACATATCTGAATTTTTAGCCCCCTGTAACACAGATGAGAATAGCTTCACTTCCATAATTTTAAAGGCATTAGAATAGTTAAGTAAAAGGCAATTCTGAAGGCATTCAGTGCTGAACAATGAGCACTTTATACTCCTTTGCTATAAGGCAGGACACCTTGTGGTTTTTAAGGCTTCAATCTTAATTAGAAGAAACAACGACAGCTCAGTAACGGACCACTTATAACACAGTCCTGCAATGGACCTACACTAATTTTTAATTAGCATAAAAGCAGGATCTAGCACAGTTGCAGAACTATTTTATTGGTTCAGCAGGATCATTAGCTCACCTAGAAGGCTGCAAGAACTCTTCTAGAACAAAGAAGAAATAAAGACAGGAAAAAGCTGCACAGCAGGCAGTCCCAATCAATCTGCTCTGGAAGACGCCTGACTCAAAAAGTATTTGAAAGCTTTAAAAAAAAATTATGGTGCACCTTCACACTGGATGAAATGTACAATTAAAGCTACACAAACTTAAGGGAGATCACAGCAAAGTCTTAAAAAGACCAGAAAGCCCATGGAAAAAATTAGGATCTACATGGTCTGGTGATGCATCAGCCTTCACTCGGTTACTTCAGTCTGGTTACAGACATTTTAAACTCAACAAAAAAACTACAATCAGAGAAAATCATGATGTGGGGCAGGAGAAGAACAACAAAAATGCATTACAGGATGGACTACTGACAAGTGAAGTAGCTACAAGGCATCCCCTGAATGACGTAGTATAGCTGATAGGTTGTTTTTTTTTTTCCTATAACTTAGAATCTGCAAACGCATAGAAGCAGTTTAAATCAAATCCATGAACCATATGAGAAGCTACTTGCGTTGGAATTGGGATGTAGTCAGCCTAAGAGCTGGGGGGGGTTCTTAGTTTTGCATTGTGTTTGCACATACAGCAGGTGGCAATGTCATGGGAATGATCCAGATGACATAGCTATGCCAGCAGAAAACTCCCGTGTAGGTCTATTACACAGACACAGAGAACATCTGCTGATGCAGCTCATTTCCTGTGGTACTAAAACAAGGTAGCCAGACAGAAGCACATTCACATTATGACAAACTAAATGCACTGACTGAGAAGGCTATTTGATACCAGCCAATCTCCCCACACCTCCCCCCCTAGAATGTCTATCAGAAAAACTCACTACACATTTGGCTTTTGAAGTGTTGCTTGTGTATTGGAATAGTACACCATATGCTGGTCCTTACCAAACCAACAAAACTTCCGTGGCAAGACATTCCAGCTCATCTGGACACCACACAACTACTGCAGGTACCTGTGCTCACCCCAGAGCACCAGCCCATGGGTGCCTGACAACAGCATCTCAGTGGGCTCCATTAGCTTGTGCAAGCTCTCAGGAGATAATCACGAAAACACAAGATTGCAATGCAGTCTCCAGGGCCTGCAATGGGGGAAGCACGCTGCCAAAATCATTCCCCCTTAAAAAGTGTCCCAGTGCAGAAGCAGGAGCCGGTCACCCATTTTTCCCAGTGTTCTGAGCAATGTGACAGCACTACCTCACCCCAATCGGTGCCACCCAAAAACCCATTCTTCAACCACAGTTCCCTGCTCTCTGCTCAGATGCAACTGTGTGCTCCTGAAATGTACATCACCTCCAGCTGTGCACTGTTCTAAGCAACACTGCAGCCAGGACAAACACGGTTACTTCTATATTCTTCATGATCTAAAGCAACTCATTTTACAACATTTTAAAACAGCATCTGTGCATGCATTGTATATATTCCTCAGTCACGCTGATTTTTGCTGTAAAAGCAACAGTTCTTCCTAACTGCTCGGTGCACTCCATCGAACAGTAGTTAAGCATTAGCAAACCTGCAAGGAAATATAAAAACACTTTTTACTGTGGAATGTAGGGAAAACTGCCAGGCAAATGCAACACGTACCACCCAGTCCAAAGCAAAGCAACTCCACCTTTCCACAGGCTAGCAGACAAACATTAACTTAGAACATAATATTCAAAGGATTGAAAAATTATTTGAGTTGGAAGGGACCTTTAAAGACTACCTAGTCCAACCCCCCAACAGTGAGCAGGGAAATCTGCAGCTCAATCAGGTGCTCGGAGCCCCATCCAGCCTGACCTCGAACGCCTCTGGGGACAGGGTATCCACCGGCTCTCTGGGCAACCTGTGCCAGTGCCTCACCACCCTGATTGTGAAAAATATTATCCTTGATCCAACACATTTTTAACCTCTAAGTTGCTTCACTGACTGACTTAATCTGCTCTACTGTAATCACATCAGCTAGAGATTCTTCACAAAACACTGTGAATCCAGAACATCACTGCTTGCTTCCTTCAAACAAAAAGGAAATTGCAAATACTGAGCTGATTCGTGAAAAAAAAAAATAATAACATACTGCAAACTGGGAAAATATAATCCACGAAAAGGCAAGATTCTAAGTTACTTTAGGTTAGACTTGTATTGGAATAGAAGTATGGTTGCCTCTGACCAGTTTTAGGATAACCCAAGAAAGGCACTACCCACAAGCTGGTAGTAAGAAAGGAATAGCTTACCCCATTCTGAAGATAAGGGCTCACTGGAAAACTCCCAGAAATCACCAAATAGAGATAGCTCCCCTTCTGCTAGTCAGCCCTTAAATGAGGTTAGGGAGGGTTGTACCCACCATGAATTGCTCACACCCATAATCCCAGGGCTGGCCACACCTCTCCTCCAGGTACTCAACCACTGGTTTAAGCTGTAACCTGACAGTTCCCATACTGCACACTTAGACAATCTTATGTTTTCAGCATTTCATGCACAACTAACAGAGGCTCAACTTGAGACTCTCCTGTTTTCAGCCCAAATTCTAAAACAGAATTACAAAAACTATCAGTAATCATAGAATGGCTTAGGTCAGAAGGGACCTCAAAGCTCATTGAGTACCAGCCTGCTGCCTCAGGCAGGGTTGCCTCCCACCAGATCAGACTGCTCAGGGCCCTGTCCAACCTGGCCTTGTGCACCACCAGGGATAGGCTAACTAAAGTAAGAGGTGAGTGAACAAAAGGGGCGGACATCCAGGTGACTTTGTGCCACTGCAGCCAGCTGATAGACGCAGCAGCTGCCAGCAGCACCGCAGAGCATCTTGGTACAGCTCCACCAGCACACACAGAGCAGGCAGCGTCCCTCAGTGCTAAGCTGGATGCCAGCACGAACCACTTGTACTGTCTCATGCAAAAGAGAGCACGGTCAGTATGAAAACACATGACAGGTTTAGCCTATGAACTTTGCGAATATAAATCCTGACCCTGAAAACGTTTACATGCAGGCTTATCGCTAAGCCTAAGAACAGGCCCACTAATTCCAAAAGAAATACTTGGATGTTTAGAATTAAACATATGTAAGTACACGGATCTGTAGAAATGGGGACAGAAAAAGCACACACCACACGTTTAGGGAGTTTTATTGCTCTGTGGATACCACAGTACATAACTCACGATGTTTGAAAGAATTTTTGTCTTCTACATGCCCCACAGTTCCTCACAAACACCACTGACCTAATAAAGCAATTAAGAACCACATGACTTGACGGTGCCGTGTTAAATTGCTTCTGCAGACCAAACTAACTGAGAATCTTCCAATTCCAGAGACAGGTCGCTGCTGCATCTGTCATCAGGCGCCTCTTACACCAGGGAGCATTTTAGCACAGAGCAAGCGCTGCTTTCTTACCCATTACAGACCATAACATCTCACAGCTCTTAAAGCAAACAGCATCAGGCTGATTTATGACACCAATTTATATTAAACCAATATCTAATACACATCATGTGCTTACATTTCACTTTTAAAGTGATATCATTGGTACCACATCTCCTTAACAGTTGCTTTCAGCTACACCAAGCCATTTGTCACAAGAAAAAAGTGAGATTAGAATAGAAAAGAGGGGACATTTCCCAGAGTTTTACAGCAGACAGTTGTAGCTGGAAGCCAAGAAACCTGCTTTCAGTGAGACACCCTGTTAGAGGCTCACAGGCCATGCGGTGCAGGTAAAGGCTCACAACAATGCCAAGTTTCATTGAAGTCACCAAGGTTCCCACAACAGCAGGTGCCCAGTGCACACAAAAGCCAGCATTTATGCAATTATGTGTGAGAGGTTTTCATAGGATTAATTTTTAAATGAACTGTCTCAAGGGAGCAGAACTTTCCACCCAGGCAGCTGCTGGCATTTCTCTTGCAAAGTCCATCCTTAAGCTGCAGCTTAATTTTAAACGATGCTTTGATTAATGAAAGATTTAAGCATACCTTAGGCAATAATGTTGATTTGCCCATTGTGGACATGAGTCCAAGGCCCTGGGCTATCTCTTGCTGAAGTCACAGACCAGAGCTAGAAGCCAGGATAGTTAGAAGTTCATTATAAAAAACTCTTGTTAAAAAACTGTAGCTTCTATTTGCGTTTATTCCAAGATTTTAGAATTTTGATAATACAAGCACCTAAAATCACGATGTTTTTCTTAAAAATAAAGAACAATAAAATACAACAACAACGCCCTAGTGGAGCACAACGGCATTCCTTACAATCTCCCAAATTTGGAGTTACCAAATAGAATTCTTTTCGGGGGGGGGATTCCTCACTCTAGGAGTCAAAGCAAGAAGATCTCTGTCAGTTCCCAAAGGTGTGCTCGTGCTCCTTGTTTCCCTTTGGAGGGAGTTTAATGAAGTCACGGCAGCATATGGCACCGCCGTGTTTGCTCCCAAGTGGATGGCTGCTAACCAGAGCCATCTGATGTTCCCCCTAAGCTCCTCGATCTGCGGCGGGATTGCAGCTTAGAGCAAAGCTTCGTGGAGCCAACAGGAAGACAATGGCTTGTAGATGCACAGAAATCAATAACTTACTCTGTTTGTTTAATGGGGGCCCAGCTCAGAGCTGGCTCTGTGCTGAGCGAAAGCTCTGCTGTGTTTATGAGCAGGAGCACGTTTCCAGAGCATCAAACACGCCCCAAAGCCGATCCACATTTTCACTTTGCACACATAGAGCAACGCAAGCCCACAGCATCACCTAATTTAAAAAGGAATTAAACCAAGCTCAGACGTACTTAACGGCGGATTCCTACAGCAGCAGACAACCGACCCCACGCACAAAAGTCACACGGAGCCGTCACGCCTGTCAGTGCCGCCGCAGCAGTCGGTCCCCGCTCGGCCGAGCGTTAGACACAGAGCGAGGAGCACCGGCACGACTCGGAAAGTTCACAAGGCGCTGTATTCCAAGTTTTTCAACCGCACCTTCAGCCAAAAAGAGCGGGAGGAAAAGAGCAGCCTCGGCCAGCGCGGCGAGGTCAGCGCTCCGGCAGCGGCAGGGCGCAAACAGCCCAGAGCCTTTCCCCCCCCTCCTCCCCGCCCTCCCCATGCAGCGGTAACGCGACTCCGGCGGCACCGCCGCTCGCTCGCTCCCTCCCGCACTTGTTGCGGCCCCGCAGGCCCCGCCGCAGGCCCTGCCCCGGGGGAGGTCTCGACCCCCGCCCCACGGAGCCGCCCCGAGGGGACCGAGAGCGGCGCGGGGCACGGACTTACCGCGGCGGCGGCGCCCGGCTCCTCGCGGCGGCGGCCGAACTCCGGGCGGCACTCGGCGCGTCGCCTCCCCGCCGCCCGGCCCCGCTCCCCGCCTCCCCGGGGGCAGCGCAAGTGACGCCGCCCTCCGCCACTCCGGAGGCAGCCCCGGGGCGCGGGGCCGGGCGCGGGGCGCGCTCAGCCTATGGTAGCGCGGCCGGGGCGGGACGCAGCTCAGCCCCGGGCCGGGAGGGCCCGCCGCCCTCCGGAGCGCAACCCGCGGCGGGGCGGGGCGGGGCGGGGCGGGGCGGGGTGGGGGAGCGCGGCCGCCCGGGGGCTCGCCCCGCCCCGCCCCCTTGTCCGCCCCGCCCCCTTGTCCGCCGGGTCCTCGCTGCTCTCTGCGCCTGCTCGGTCCGCCTCGAGGAGCTGGGTTGCGAGCGGGAATGGCGTCGGTACCGGCGTGACGAGCCGGCCCGCATTCTGCTATGGAGGAGGACCCGGAGCTGGAGAGGTGAGGGGCGGCTGCGCTGTGCGGAGAGCCGGGGCCACTTCTCCGTGCTGGGCTGCGCTGCGGGGCCGCGGGCCCGGCCCGGTGCCGGCTCCTGGCCTGCAAGGCCTGGCGTGTGCGGCCTGTGTGCGGCTCTCAGCCCTACAGCTGATAGCCTTCAGCTTTGGGTCGTGCGAGACGTGTCGTGTTAATGTAAACGTTCTTGCCGTGCCGTTTAGAGACAGGAGTGTGAAGTGTTAGAAATGGGTAGTTAAAGTTATTTGGTCAGTGGAAAGAGGTTGAGCTCTGTTACGAGCAGCTGTATGGAGCTGTTGCTGCGAAATGGTGGCTGAAGTTCTGTTTCGTAACTTTTAAGAAATGTATCTGACAGCGCTGATGGGAAGCCCTGCCAAAAAGGACCTGGAGGTACTGCTGGGTGGCACGCTGGACATGAGCTGGATGTGAACTGAACACGGCTGCCTTCACAGCCCAGAGAGCCGACTGTATCCAGAGCTGTACTCTGGGCTGCAGCATGGCCAGCACGGTGAGGGAGTGATCCTGCCCCCTCTGCTCTGCACTGGTGAGGCCTCACCTGGAGTACTCACCTGGAGTACTGCGTCCAGATGTGAAGTCCTCAGTACAGGAGAGACATGGAGCTGTTGGAGCACGTCCATGGGGGAGACACAGAAATGATCCAAGGAATGGAACACCTCCATGTGAGGACAGGCTGAGAGAGCTGGGGCTGGAGAAGAGAAGGCTTCGGGGAGATCTGAGAGCAGCTTTCCGGTATCTAAAGAGGGACTGTAAGAAAGAGGGGGGCAGAATCTACCAGGATGCGTTGTGACAGGGCAGGGGGAAGTGGTTTCAAAGAAGGGGACTGTCTCCTTAGCAGAGTCTGTTGCGATAGGACATGGGGATATGGTTTCAAAGTAAAAAAGCTGAGATATAGGAAGATGTTCTTGTACAATCACAGTGGTGAAGCACTGACACAGGTTGCCCTGAGAGAGAGGTGATGGATGCCACATCCCTGGAGACATTCAAGGTCAGGCTGGACAGGACTCAGAGCTCCAGATCTAGCTGTAGGTGTCCCTCTTTATGTTTATTACAGAGGGATTGGAACAAGTGACCTCTAAGGGTGCCTTCCAATGCAAATGATTCTATGTTTAGTCACTTCTTTCTACTTAGATCTGGCATACCCTTAAAATGGGATATATGTGATGCCACTGGGGTGGTGGGAAGGATGGAGAGCTTAATGCTTTCCAAGAACACTTTAATTCTTAGTAAGCCACTTCTTCACTCAGATCATCAGTTTAATAATTAAAAGTTCTTTTTATACAGGCTTGAATACTGTTTTTGTTAGTGACGCTCCAAACTCAAGTGCTTTTCAGTTGTAGCCAGTACTTTGTACCTGCAGGACAACAGGGAGCAGTTGTAACTAAAAGAGGGGAGACTTATGTTTGATGCTAGGAAGAAATTCTTTACTCAGAGGGCAGTGAGGCACTGTCTCAGGCTGCTCAGAGGAACTGTGGATGCCCCATCACTGGAGGTGCTGAAGACAAGGCTGGATGAAACCCTGGGCAGCCTGAGCTGGTGGGTGGCAGCTGGCCCTTGGCAGAGATGTTTAACTGGGTGGGATTAGAGGTCCCTTCCAACCCAAGCCATTCTGTGATTATTTGAGTCACTCTTTGCCGCCTCCCTTCTGCTGCCACTATGGTAGGGACTTGTGTCCCCACATAGTGGTTAAAATAGCCTACCCTCTATTGTAGGAATCCTTTTTGGAATTTCATCCTACTTCAGACTGCTTTGGGAAGCACTGTTCTTTCCGTAGCAGTGTGGTAGAAAACAAAGATGGAATGGTGGGGTCATGAGGCTGTGCTGTGGAACTGTAACTGGTTTTGCATGCGTTTTTTTTTCAGGCCTGAGGTGAATTTTGTTTCCTAACATTCCAGACTGGAATCTGCTAAGAGAAGCAGATTGTGTTACTTGTTTGTAATCATTTAGGGAGAGTCTTCATCCAGCTTGTCCTGTTCTGTCCTACTGCCCTGTGTTCCCATGTCTGACTCATACTTCATCTCGTGTGTGATGCTTTCTTCACTTCAGTAGAAGTGGGAGTCACTGCAGAAGAGGAATGCTGACCTGCAGGTTATTGTGTGACAGTTGCATACATTTAAAAATCCAAGAAGTCTTGAAATCTGTAAAATATTACTGTTCACCGCATTTTGCTGAGTTATTTCCTCTGCCTCACCCAAAAACCTTTGTTGGAAGCCTGAGCTGGTGTTTTTTTTCTCTGAAACTTCTGGTATGTCTGTGCAGATCCAGAGTATAAGCTAGTTGTGTCTTGTGATCCCAAGGAAATCCTAGGGTAAATTCTGTTAGTCTATAATGGTGATGTTAAGGTGTACAACCCAATAGAGAGTACTGTAAAGAAAACCCTTACAATTTAGCTACCAGGAACTGTTTATTTCTGCTGCAAGCATGTGTGCTTGCTTTTGCTACTTAATTTCTACTAAATATCCCCACCTTGGGTTTATTTCCATCTTGGAAATAAGTGTTTCCTAAAGGCGATTCTGTTTTGAATTCCAAGAAAGACCATTACTTGGTTTTGTAACAGGAGGCCTCTTGTTGAGTTGAGAATTGGTAGCCTACTATTTTGCTCCACACGTCCCAGTTGCACTTCTTAACAAGTAGACTTTGCACCTTGGAGAAATTAATTGATGTTTCTTAATATTGTTTTTAACAGTTGAAATTTAAGTGTCATAATTAGGTCATTATTTCCCATTTTGGCCATATCTCCCATGACAGGAAGTGGTCTGCAAGCTAATATCATTGTTTCAAATTGAGCGGTGGTATCCTCACTACTTGAGCTGTTGAGAATAGCAGCATGGAAATGTCCTGAAAATGGCACTTATGAAACCAACAAATAGAACATTTAAATGAGCTGAAATCTTGATCTATGAAAGATGAGAGTATCAGCATGCCCCATGTGTGTTCAGAGAAGAACATGAAGAATTTTGGGGTGTTTTTGTACCTATATTTATCCTTGCTCTGAATGTCCGGGCTTAGGCTTTGTTTTTTTCTGATATCCCTTTTCATCAACAAGTGTGTAGGACAAACTAGCTCATAGGAGTTTGTTATGAATGACACTGGCCTTCGTTACTGTTCCTTCATTGTAAAAAGCAGTATCTTCAGACCTTTGGTTGACTGAAGGTCTGGATGTTAATTATGTAATCAGAACACCCAACATCTGTTTCTATTTCCAGCCCTACACGTGGTCAGAAATAAGTTATGCTGTCAGCATAAAATGAGAATATTGATTTTAAGAAGAGCTCTGCTGTTTTCTTTGGGTCTTGTAGCTCTCTGTCAGGACCAGGAGCCCAACAGGTAGATGTGAGCATTCAGTGATGTGGGGGTCCAGCAGCTGAGCAGCCTGCCCTTTCAGTTTGGTCAGTGATGGTATAGACTGCAAGCAGTTAGTAGTGTTGTAAGGGTCTTTGGCAGAGCTGCATGTGGTAAGATGTCCCTTCTCGTACTTCAGATGCCAGTATTGCCTTCCTGCTTGCTTGTCTGTGTGTTTCAGTAGTTGACTGCATGATGTGAAGCACTTCCAGTAAATACATTGCCATTGCAGTTCTTTAGGATCTCTATTAAGATGATGGTGTGAGTAGCAGGGTTAGTTAACTTGTGTGCTTGCAGAGGCTTAAGGGCAGCAGGAGGCCCTTGCTCCAGCTCCCCCATCCCTGGTGCCACCAGCCCACAGAGGTCTATGGCAGCAAGGAGCCCTTTTTCAGCCCTTTCCTGGGTGAGGGCTCTGTTCTGTGGGGCTGTGAGTGCAGTACCTAGAGACAGAGCAGGGCTGGAGGGACCTCATGTCTGCAGTGTCAGCAGCTGGACTGGGACAGAGAGCTGGTCGGTTGCTTCCAGCACCTGGGGAGGCTGGAGTGGTTAGACTAGATGATCTTGTAGGTCCCTTCCAACCTAATGTATCTATGAATTTATGAGTGAGTGACGCTGGGTGGCAGTGACTTCAATGAGAGAGAGACCCACATGCCTGCAGTGTGTGTGTGCCTGCTGGGAACAGATTTTCAGCTTTGCTGCAAGTTGGACTTGGGGCACAGAGCTGTGAGGCTCTCCCAGGCTGTTGGACCTGGCATGATATATTTTTCCCTAACAGTTTTGTCTATAATTGAAAGCATTTGATGGTCTCTAGTTACTTGGTGTTTTCATTGCCTGTAGCTATATCACATGTACTTGTTTGCTATTCGTGGTTCACATTTCAATCTATAAATTTGTTCTTCCAAAAGAATGATGAAGCCCAGTCCCTGAAAGAAGAATAGAAAACAGATGTGATTTTGCCTGACTTCAGAGCCTTAACATTCTCCCATTCCTGGGGCATGTGCATTTTATGATGCAAGTTGTTAGAGTTTATGAGGTGGAAGTTTAGTATAGATGACAAAAGTCTCATCCCTCAGAAACGTCAGTAGGTCTTGGACAATACTCATGAAGGTAAAAAGCATCTGTACACCTGCACTCTCAACGCTGCTGCATTGTTTAGTGAAACATGATTGCTCCAAAAGATCTGCCACAAGTTTGTAGTAGTGCTTGCTGTCTTTGCTATGAAAGGTGCCAGAATGATTACTGTGCTCTTACTGTGCTCCGCTGCCCTTCATTTTCCACTCCTGATTTCCCTCTCATTGGGCTCTTCTCATGTGAAAGCTGTGTGCTGTGTCCTCTTTATGTTGCTCTTCCTGGAGCTAAATCTGCTGGCTACAGGAATGCTTGAGTTGTAACCAAGCTGTAAAAATGAAGACAGCAAGGAATGCTGAGTCCCAAGAGTACTTTAAAAGCAAAGTAAAAACCCTGTTTGCATAGCTTTTAACTTACTTATGCAGAGAGTGGGTTCAGTGAGTGGAAACACATCGTTTCAAAGATGATCTAAGCATTTTTTTCCTTTGGTCTGTGCAAGTCAGAAGGTCTTTGTAAAGATGCAGTGATTAAGCATAATAATCATAGAAAGAGACAGTACTGTGCTATAATTTCTGTTAAGAGCTGAAGATGTTGACTTAAGGCTGCTAAGGCAGATGCCAAGGCAGTCTGATCTGTGATATAAACATTGCAAAATAATATCTCATAGTTTATGGCTTATAATTCCTACCCAAGTAAATGGAATTGATGTCACCATATTAATTTATCCTGATGCTTTCACTAAAGCTGAACTGCAGCTATTAAAATATGTATGTGTGTTTTATTTGGGTTTTATAGCTGAAATGCTTTGGTTTATGATTTTTTTTTTCTTTAATAAAATAGTGACAGATATAGCAGCTTTTAATCTGACTGCTGTATGAATCTCTTACAATCAGAAAATCTGGGAGCCACAGTAGTAAAGGGGAAGAGTTTTTTCCTCTTTTCTACCCTTTGTCTGGTGCTTCTGTTTGAAGGCTCAGGACAGGTTTTTGGAGGCTGCGTGCTCCTGCTGTGCTTATTATGAACTAGTTTGGGCTGCTCAGATAGCAAATTCTAAGTCTGGAGGGAAGAATACATTTTGCCATGACTTCACAGAGTGTGTAACATCTGCCACATTCTGGAGGCTGAGCCTGTGTTTCTTACACTTCTTGCAGTATTGGGGAGTAGCTGTGCCACACGTCCCTCTGCTCTTGCCTGGGAATGCAGCAGTTCCTGGCTCGGCTGAGAGGGCCGTGCTGCATCTAGGTGCGCATAACTCCGACATGACAGCTTACCTGTGCTGATACCCCATTTTCATGAATGAGCAGATGTGCCAAATGCCACTGCAGTCAGGTATGTGCTTAAAAAGGGACTTGAAGTACCCCAAGCATAGCTGCTATTGAGATCATACTGATAACCTTGGAGACACTTCTGTGAGAAACCTTAAGCCAATGTGCCATTAACAGAGGAGCGAATGGACAAGTAACAATAGTTTTTGGTGTGTTTCCCTGCTGTTGTTTCCATGGGTGCTTTATTTTGCAAACCCTTAATGCAAGCTGTAGTCCGTGAATGTCTGTCTGGCACACATCTCTCTTTTTCTGGATGGAATCATTTCCCCTTGAAAGGATAGTTAAGAAATGTAGCAATAGGAAGGACTCTATTCAGACAGATAGGTTGATCAAGGATTATTTTCACGCTCTTTGAGGATCCGTGGCTGATTCCAGAGGCTTGTTTAGGAATCTTCACCTAAAATGATGCTTGCTGGAAGTTGCTCTGAAGTCAGAAAGTTCCTTAGTGACAGATGACTGTCAGTAGAAAATCTGACAACTCTGCTCATGCAGAACTGCAAGCAGCTATACGAAGAGTGGCTGTACCTTGGTGCGTGTTACACTTGTACCCGTTTAGCGCCAGTTAGTTTTCTCTTACCAGGAAAAAGCAAAACATGCCCAAAAGCAATACGGAAGAAAACGTGTGTGCTTATAAAATGTCACCAACCAGTCCTAATGAATGGAGCTTACATTAAGACCATAGCAAACTGAGAAGGGGTAGGCCTTGACTGAATGCTTGCTGTGTGACCGCATCAAGTTTTACGGTTAGATACTGAAGGAGATGTGGTACTGTTTAGTTTTAATTTCCATGCATTCTATTTTGTTCATGTGCAGTGTATGCAATTAAAGTTAAGACCTCTTGTGTTTTCTGTGCAGACTTCAGTAACCTAAATGGTAATGAACAATTATGTTTAGAGCCCAGCAGTACATCTTCACATGGACCTGCCACAGAAACCGCTTTTCATCTTGGATCTGCTGCTTCTGTTAGATGATGAGTCTTGACTTGTCTAGTCTCAATTTTGGCTTGACATCAGGAATTATGCTCAGGGTTTTTTCTTTCCTGTAATTTGCAAAGCAGCAGAACCCTAGGATGCTGCTAGTACCATAACATTGTGATGAGACATGGATTCTTTGCACCTTGAGTTGAAAGCTCAAGAACTCAAACCTTCCTTTTCTTGTACTACGTGGATGATGATGCTCTTGGTCACATGGCTTGATGCCAGTGGCACCACAGCTGGGAGAGCTGAGCAGTACATACCCTCTCAATTACCTCCTGCTTTCAGTTCCTTGAGCCTTCAGTCCTGCCCATGTCAGTGCTGTATGCTTAGCTTTATGTTCTGGTTTATAGCCAGGTGCATAGCTCTCCTTTTCTCTCACAGTTCTTATTGGGTGACCTCTATAGTTGCTTTCAGTTAACTGACCTAATTGTTAGCTTATGCATCCAGTTTATGAAATAAATGACTCAGATTATCTCCTTATTGGCTTTCCCATTAACTTCAACCACATGCTGTTGAGCAGTTATTGAAGTTTTATTTGAGACTGAAATTAATATGTAAAGAGAACTGAAAAGACTGACGCTGTAGGAATTAGCTACAATTTGCAGAAGTTACATTCTCCAATGACTTTTTAAGTAAGAGTAGTCATTTAATTGCTTTAGTGTTAGTCTGGCTGGTTTGTTCTAGAAAATCCTGGTAACATGAAATCCTTTTTGAAGCACAGAATTGTTCAGAAGCACAAATACAAGCTCCTTTCTTCCACTGTTGAACCAGAACAAGTACAGTTTAACGACTGGTGGATGTAGTGATAGAAATACTGTCAACTGTCTGCTTGGTTCTTTCCTGGTGTTGTCCAATTGTGTTTGAAATGGATCTGCTATGGTTGGAGGATTTGAGGAAGAACTGAAGTGACAGCAGGGGAGAGTGTTCCCAAAACACTTGTGGTTTTTAGTATAGTATAGCAGTTCCGTGTACTTTATTTCTACTCTTCAATTGAAATCAGGATCACAGTTGTTGTATTTGCAACACTGCCTCTTTCTTCCCTGTAATGAATTAAACAAAAAGCTTCCCACTTTATTTACATAAGTGCATAAAACAGCAAGTTCTTATTTTCTTCAAGTGGTAACTGTTTTCCTCTCCTCATGTTTAGGAAGGCTGTGGAAGAGTTACTGAAGGAGGCAAAACGAGGGAGAACCAGAGCTGAAACAATGGGAGCAATGGGCTGGTAAGTTGTGCCAAAAGGAAGAGCTGATGCCAAAATAAATTTTGTATTTAATGGGTGACAGAAGTCTTTGTTTTAATTTGCATGATGCCTGAAGAAAGAAATATTTAAACAGGTGTTAATCTGTCTGGGCAAAATTATAACCCAGATAATAAAGAAGTTGAAGAAAATTTTGCCTGCATAAAGTTGCTTGGCTGAATGTGTTAAAGGCAAAGTAATTGGAGCAATAGGTGTCACGTCTGAAGTGGTATTTCCTTAATGCCATAGGTGGAATTATGTTGTGAAGTTCAGATCAGAATCCTATGAGTCTTTGTAAGATATATGTGTACTTTCATACTAGCCATATGCTACTTGGTTAGATCTTGCTTACATTAAAGACATTGATAGCCCAAGAAAGAAGCCTTAGCCTCCAAAACGATAAAAGTAAGTTATCCTCTAGTAGGGAATCCATGTATAAATTACAGCTAAAAAATGAACTGAATCCATTACCTGAATTTTGGAAGGAGACCTCTTTTTAATACTGAAAAAATATATAATGCAGGGGCTAAATTGCATAGCAAGTGGAAAAAAAAGGTGTCAGTATTTAAATCCAATGTGAAATATGATGGCAGATCTTCAGTGCAGTCTTACAGGTTTTACAGGTAGATTATAATGGGTTGTAATGACTACAATTGCAATTAAAGAAAAAATAACATGGTGAAAAGAGTCATTCATCTTAAAATAATGTGTATGAGTTTGATAAGAGGCTATTGGATGTAGGGATGTTCACACGAGCAGAGCACCGATTGACTGTGGTAAACTCATTTGTAGATAAGGTCTGGCTTCCTCTATCAACAGCATTGCAAGATAAGCCTGTGCTGTTTATGAAGTTCTTGGCAAATTTCTTAGCTGTTTGTTTTAGCAGCTCTGAAGAGGTGATAATTGTCTTGCTCAATAAAGATAATCCTTCATGTTTTCTAGACAAATTTTTTGTGGTTTTTTTTTTTGCGTGTGTGTATTTTACCCAATATTTCTGCTAGGGATGCAATTTATACCCTTTATATGAAAATAATTAAATTGATTTAATCTCCCAGAGTGGTTACAGCTTTACTGATGCAGCATGCTTGTCCTCTGTGAGTCTTGCCAGTTGACCAGGTAAACATATGCAGATATTTAGAAATGTGAAGAGCTATATGCGTCCAAACATTTGCAGGTGTGGAAGATTTCTTCTGGGAAGATACTCTGGCATCTCTCTCTGACTTTGCTACCACTCATACAGTCTGGAATGTCTTCCAGAAGTGTGCATGGGCCTCTGCTCATGGGCACTTTTTATTCCTTGTCTGCGTGAGAGCAGAGAGCTCAACTGTCTGTGGTTTTGGAACAGGAGGGTTAACACGTGCTTCACAAATACCCAGTGCTCAGAGGCATAGCAGAGAGTGACCTGTTCTTTGGAGCAACAGCTAGTTAGGCCAGAGTTGTGCTCAAGATATAGGAGAAGAGGATTGCTTAGAAGACTTGAAAAAGAGGAAAGCTAATGCCGGGAGTACTGGCACGGTGATAACTTGAATTGAGATTGTTGAAGTAAGGATCTTCTTAACTGTGTAGAAATGTAAGAACTGCTGTACTGACTCGAAGGAGGGATCCATCTCTGTAGAGCCCTGTCTCTTATCAGTGACCAATAGTTAGGGTCTAGGAAATGGGATAAGAAGGGTGTGAGAAAATAGCTGTACATCCTTAAGTTACAGTCCCAGCTTCTAACAGCCTACAACTCAGGATATTCTGCACTGACAGGTGTTATTTTTGCATATGACAGTTCTCGAGAGATTTTTCTCCTTTGAGAGACTGTGCAAAGCTGAGTATTGCAGTGCAGCAAAGTACCATCAGATGTGACCAACATTAAAGTAAACAGTAAATCCCAAAAGGTATCAGAGATTACATCCAGGACTGATGTGTAATGATGTAACTGTAAACTACTGGAAAGGATGTAGCTGCTTTTCTGAGCTTTGTGGATGTCAAACGAAGTGAGCAAAAAAATTAGTTCATGAAAATATGTATTAAAAGACTGAATCCAGGAAGGCATAAACTGGGAGAAGCGAACAGATAAGATCGTCACCAACTTGACTAAAGCACAGTCTTAATGGGTAGAACTCAAATCCTTCCTTCCTTGCCAAACTCAAAATGCTTACTGGTGTGCTTCATGAAGACTTGTGGGATTACCTCAGCCCTTTGTCACTGGAGTCTTGGAGAAACAATGTAGAATGCCTGGAAACATCTACTGTAAGGCCATCGATCCTGCGTAGGCGCTGGATAGTGGAAGTAACTTGACCTATGAAAGGATCCTTCTTTGGATAAGGAGAAGCAAAGGCAGCTGCTGTAAATACTTCGCAGGTTCCAGTTTATATTGCTCTGCAGCAGCTGTTGGATATGGGGAAATACATGACAGTGGTATTTGATAGGAATTAGTTGATAAAGAGAAGTGTATGTCAAGATGCTGTTCACAGGAAACTTGTGCATACCATTGCGGAGGAGTGGAGTCTCCTGGTGGATGTTGCTGGCAGCAAAACCTTAGCCTGCAAGCCTCCGAACACTGCTGTGGGACTGCTTCCAGATCCACACAACTGCTCCATTGCTGTTCAGAGTGATTCTCCACAGCTCAAGTACAGTGCTTGAGAAGATCCCCAGGCATCCTTACCTCTGAGCAGAGCCCAGCAGCTGCTCAGTGTCAGAGAAGTTCTAAGGGATCTGCCACCTGTGGGGCTCAATGCTGAAACAGTGCGTCCCTGGACGGGTAGGCCCTGTGGTTTAGAGCCATGTTGGAGCAGTGATGTAGGAGAGGGTGGATGGGAGGAAGGTGTTTGTAGTTTCCTTTTAGTTCTCACTGCTCTTGTTTGTTATTGATTGCCTGTAAATTAATTTCCCTTACACTGAGTCTGTTTTACCCGTGACTGTAATTGCTGAGTGTCCTTATCTCAACCCATGAGCTTTTTCATCATGTTTTTTCCTCCTGTCCTGTTGAGGAGAGGAAGTGAGAGAGCAGTGTGCTGGTGCAAGGTGTCTCCTGGCCTTAACCCACCACAATGTGGAGCAGCTGTTAGTGTGGGCTGCATGAACTCTCAGTTAAGAGATCTAGCTGATTGGCCTCCCTGCTTTACCTAAGATTGGTGGTGTGTAGGTCCATGATGGATTTGATCAAGAAATACTGGGCATTGTTATTCATAGTTTTTGTGCTACTGACTCTTGAGCATTGACTTGGTTCTTGCATGTTCTTAAGATTCTTGCTCTTGTAACTACAATATTTCTAGTTCCTCCAGTCCTCCATTCATGTCTGCTTTCTGGCCACAGTGATTCTTGTTGATTCTTGTGATGCTGTCGAACCTGCTGCTGACATGTCTGATTCAAACATGAGTGGACCTAATCACAGGAAAGAAAACACTTAGGGGAAGGGAGGATCCTCTTCTGAAGATGTCTTCATCATAGAAACATTGAGGAAGAAAGAGAAGAGTATGTAACTTAACTTTTCATTATGCTGTTCGGATTATGTGATTTCTGAGATGAGAAAAGACATCAGAGCAGCTGTCTGGAAGTTTATATTTGAAGGGCCAACAGGATCCAAGATGGGAAGTCAGGGACAAGTAGAGTCAGAACACTTGAAACAGGTAAATGTGTCATAGAGTTGTAGAGGTTGGAAGGGGTCTCTGGAGATTTAGTCCAACCCTCTGCTATATCAGGTTCACTAGAGTAGATTGCACTGGAAAGCATCCAGGTGGATTTTGAGTATCTCCGTAGGAGGAGACTCCACATCTCTGCAGGTTGTTCCACTGCCCTGTCACATTCAAAGGAAAGTTCTGTCTCTTGTTCATATGGAGCTTCTTGTGTTCCATTTTGTGCCCGTTTCCCATTGTGTCACTGCACACCGCTGAAAAGAGCCTGGCCCCATCCATTTGACTCCAGTCCCTTAATATTTTTAAGCATTGATTTAGATCCTTTCTCAGTCTTATCTTCTCCTGGCTGAACAGTCCCAGGTCTCACAGCCTTTCCTCTTAAGTGAGATGCTCCAGGCCCCATTCATCTTTGTGACCCTCTGCTAGGTTCTCTCTAGAAGTTCTCTGTCTTAAACTGGGGAGCCCAGAACTGGACACAGTATTCCAGATGTGGCCCCATCAGAGCAGAGGAGGAGAATCACCTCGCTGTACCTGCTGCCCACACTCTTTGTAATGCACCCCGGGTTCCCACTGGCCTTCTTGGCCACAGGGGCACACTGCTGGCTCACAGCAAACCTGCTATCCACCAGAACACCCAGGTCCTCTGCCAAGCTCCTCTCCAGCAGATCAGCCCCCAGCCTGCAGATATTCTTGATTCATCAGAGGATGATTGACACATACAGAGTAAAGCTGTATTTGGGGATTTGCATTGTGTGTCTTTAGGTAGAATCAAGCTATAAGCTCAGCTTTGCTTTGAGATTTTGCCAATCCTATGTATGTAATTCACGAGCTTTCTTACAGCAGTGGAATTAGGTTTCGTTTTAAAGTTTTTTTCCACTTTGAGAATGTCGGTTAAAATGCCACAAAAGTGACTTTGGGGACACACTCTAGAGGCTGTCATTATATATTTCTTATTCCTCTGGTGTATAGATCTGTTCTTCAGGATCTTGGCAGTGAGCAAGCTAAGGCTGAACTGACTTCCTAAAATAAGATATGGAAAACAGGATATTTTGGGATGGCTTGTTCAGCTCTACATTGTCAGAGCTGATGAAACTGTAAGAAACAGATAAATGTAGGAAGCATTAAATTATTTTTAGCCCTCTTTCTTGTAAAGCACTCCTGAAATTGGTTTCATGCCTGCATACAGTTTTCTGCCCAGTACCAAATCGGTTGGTCAGAAACGTTGCTGGGTGTGAAATAATGAGGATAAGAAAAATTTGGAGAGCATGGGAACAGAGATATTCTATGTTGCGTCTAGTCTTTGAATGGGTGTTGTGTCATTATGCAGAAATGCTGTGATGTGATTCCACAGCATCTTTTTCGTTTGGATATGAAGAGGTGGAGGAGTGAGGTACGGATGGATGCTGTGACGTAAGTATGTTAAAATGTTCCCATGTAAGTCCTGCCAGCTGAGTCTGGCTGCCAAGACCATATGTAAGAGTGTGCAGTGTAATTCCAGGCAGCCTCTTTTGTGAGATCCCCTGTGAAAGGAAAGCAGCCTAGGTTACTTGCTCTGGCAAACTGCTCTGGCAAAACAACCTCTAGCTGCTTTTTGTGCCTTCAGACGTTATTGTGTTAAATACTGTATTTTCAATGGTAATTAGAAAGTGGTAGAAATGTGGGTTTTTTTCTAACTTTGTGCATAAAAAAAACTGTTTCCTTGAAAGATCTGATGTACTCTGTGTACTGAAGCTGACTGTGCTGAGCCTGTTTGGCACATTCAGTTACACAGCAGAGGGGAGGCTGGCAGTGTACTCCAGCATCCTAAGCAGTGTTAGTGAGTTTTACTGACAAGAAACCATAAAATCCACTCTGTACTGAACTAAACGTGTTAAACGTGATGGCAGGCATTGGCTGAAAAGGTGATTATTGCATAGAAGTTGGCTTAAAACATCGAAAGAGTCATTAAGACTTGATGTATGTGTGCAAGAATGGTTTGTCCCTTCTTGCTTAAACTGTGAAGTTGCCGTTTCATTGTTCCATAGCAGAGAAATATGGGGAGGTATAAGCCTTGTCTTTGGAGGGAGGTGGGATTCTTTATGTAACTATAGCACGTGAACTGTTACACTGAGTGAATACTCCGCTACTGAACTGAGCCTGTTTTGTAAACTAGATGGCTTTAGGATTGTAGTACGCATTCATGGTCGTGCCTGCAGTTCTGCTTCAGGCATGTTTGAGTTTGAAACCTTATTTTCTTTTAGCATCTCTATTTACTTATTCAAAGCTTTTATGATGTGTTCTGCGGGGCAGTTTACTAGCCAGCAGATTGTGATCTGCCTTGCATAGGCTGAGCTTTCTTTCCAGTACTTCAGAATTTACATGGAGGGCAAAGCTGTCACACTGAGCACTGCAGGATCAGAACTGCAGCAAGCCAAAGGCTTGTCTTCAGGAAAATGTTAGAAGTTTCTTACCACTGGAAATGCTGTGAGGGACATCAGTGAGTTAATAGTACAGTTCTTGATTCTTCACCATTGCATATATGCCATGTATATATACGTAAACTTTATGGACTTCTGTGTGCATGTGCGGTGTTTCTTATATGCCATACATCTCATTTCTGTTCAAGCTTAATGTCAGAATTTGGTTTGTTAAAGTCTGAGCTCAGTGAAACTGATGATTCTCTTCAGTGCCATGACTTACTGCTGCTCCATGGAAACCCAGGGGCTCATTTTTTATCCCTGTGATTGTGAATTAATGATATCTCTTAAACGACCCTGAATTCCTGCATTTCTCATCAGTTTTAATTCTTAGTATAGCTCAGGCAGCACTCCTAGTGCCAAAAAGAAATAAATACTTCAGCAATATGGATTTATTTCGGGCAGATTATCTCATTCTGGTGCTATATATGTTAGTGCTTGATCAATACATTAGCTTTTAAGAAGAGGAAAGAAACAAATGTAAAATAGTTTGTACCTGAATGCGTTTTTGTTGGAAGCATTGAGATACAACAGCTCAGTGCTGGCATTAGGCATACAGAGGCCTTGAATTTTGGCTGGTATTTGTGTAGCCTGTGCCATGGAATTTTGTTCACCATGTTCTTAGGTGATGTAGCTTGAAATGGAAACACGCTTTTCCTGATAGCTGTTAACTGTATACTCACTCAGTAATACATCTAATGCATAATGACTGTCTCCCTAGTTTACAAAACGTCTATACAAAGCATCTTAATTTTTTAATTTTTTTTTAAGCTAGATTTTACTTCACTGTGGACTTGCAGTACTTAAAAGGAGCATCTAATTAGGAGGAAGACCAACGTTTTACATGGGCAGAAAGTATTAGCACAATGGGGAACAGCTTTTACACTAAATGAGGGAAGATTTAGATTAGATGTTGAGGGGAAATTCTTTACTCAGAGGGTGATGAGGCACAGGCTGCCTGAAAAGAGACGGGTGCCCCATCCCTGGAGGTGCTCAGAGCCAAATTGAATGGGGCCTTGGGCAGCCTGAGCTGGTGGGTGACATACCTGCCCACAGCTGAGGGTTGGAACGAGATGTTCTTTCACATCCCTTCCAAGCCAAGGCATTTTTTGACACTATGAAAATAATGTAGATTTATATGGGTAAAATCTATAAGACTCTAAACTGTGATGTTGAAACATACAGCAGAAATAAAACAATGTGGTTGTTTAATGCACAATTCTAAAATGGCTCTAAGTTCTTTGAGGATTTATGACAAGAACAAGTAGTGCTTAATAGGCAGATCTGAAGTAAATACAATGTCTAGTTCAAAGGCTTATGTTCAAAGTTGTACTGTTTTCATTCTATTCTCTAAGAGATGAAAAATGGGAATAAGTAGTGTAGCACTGATACCAAGAGGATAAATGCAGCATAGAGTATGTGTTTACTAAAACAAGCTGGTAAATTATATGCAAGAAGAAAAAAAACTTGGAAACAATGGAAAAGAATTGACTGAGTGTCCTTTTTTTATTCAAGAAAAAGAAATAAAGCATTTTACGTGGTGTTTGCTAAATGTAGGTTAAAATTTGCATGCCTCCTTTATCTGTTTATTTAGCTTACAGTTGTTTAGATTCTTCATGCAAATGTTTCTTCTACTTTTTCAGTATTTTGGTTTATTTAATCTACTACAGTCAGCACAAACATTCTCATTTGACTTAAAATGTTATTAAATATTTGATTCCTGAATTAACTAACTTAAGCAATGACAAAGAAATATGTATATTGCCACCTTACAAAGAGTATGCTAAACATGAGTCTTGTCCCATATGCTTTCTGCTGCCATGCAAAAATCATGTGGATTTTCATTGTATCGAAGTAAAATAATCTTTATTCTACAAAATAAGGTAAAGGAAGAATGGAGGCAACCTTGAGTGCATCTTTCTGTACTGAGAGTTTACACTAGGTGGCATGCAAGGAAAGCCAGAACACGAATGTATCTTAAAACTGTTGAAGGTAAACTCTCAGTTTTGTCTCAGGATGTTTTTATCTTGTCTTCTGATTGCTTACAGGTTGAAATGTCCTCTTGCTGGTGCAAACAAAAGATTTCTTATTAATACCATCAAAAACACGTTACCTTCTCAAAAAGAACAAGACCAAGAACGTGAGCAAAAGGAAGTCAGCAAGGAGCCAGAGCCAAACAAAAGCAGGAAAGAAGAAAAACCAAAGAAACACAGAATTCATCCATACACTCCCAGCTTTCAGTCCAGAAGGAGAGTCAGCTACTCTCCTCCTAGGCACCGAAGTAGGAGCCAGCACACAAAGGATAAGTATGAAAAGCGATCTAGCAAACGATGAGGAGAGGTGAATATGTGTTGTTACAAGCCAAGAATGTCATTAGACATCAGACTGCAGGGATGTTTTGGTCTTTTCTGAAGGAGATGCTGTTCGGAACTGATTTTTGAACTGTTACATGTGTGAGAAGTAGCTAGAGGTAGCTTTATAAAACTTTTCTTCAGGACCTTTAAGAGGAAGATGAAGTGCAGCGTAAATCTTTCTGTTCTCTGAGAACAAACATTCCCTTTCCTTTGCTCCTTTTCTCACTCTATTTCAGACTAAGCTTAGGGTCTTGGTAATGGATTGTAATATGTGTGTCACTGTCTAATACAATTTGTTTAGTCGTGTTACCCTTTTGGAAATAAATTTAAATTAAGCATAAGTCTATTTATTGTAGAAAGTTAGCAGAACTTCTTTGCTGCTTAACCAGTTAAAGAAGTTTTGCTTTGGGTTAATATAGTTTTACAGTATCTAGAAGAAAGAAGAACTGGTCAGTGCCTGGCCAGGCGTGTATGTTTTGTATAGAATGAGTTTGGTTTCTCTAGACAGTATAAAAGAACAGATTTTAAGTGGGCAGCACTGGTTTTTGCTTTCCAGGAAGGACTACCAGGAAATACTGATGTTGTATTTATATATTCACAAACCAATCATAGATAATAATAAATGTTACCCCTAAAAAGCCATAACTGCAATAATTGCCTCTGTTTAGACTTCCTTCTGTAAGGAATTAGTTTGAACAGTCTGTTGTCATGGTGCTTTCAAAGCAAACCTCGCAGACAAAATTGTGTCTCTGTCCACTGCTGTGAAGTTTCCAAGTAAATGTGTAAAACTAAAAATGGCAGAGGAGATATTTAAAAACCATCAAATGCTCACTTTCCAAACCTATGTGGCAATTATTTTGTAGTACAAGTCTTAAAATTGTGACTTCGAGCATGTACAGTAAACATCAGCATATTCTGTCTTTTTTTTCTGGTTGTGTTAACAAACTTCAGTGTGACGTATTTTATGTTTTGATGTTCAGAAGTATGTTTGTTTTGAACACAGGCTTTGGTTTCCGAGTGTGTTCACAATAAAACTTAAATTGTTCATTAAAAGTGCTTCGTGGTGTTCGTGCTTTTAGTGATTTTCTTAACAGAATTGGGCCTCTGTCTCTAACAGGAAGGAGCAGTAGCGCTTGGTGGTCCTTCAGTGCTGTGTCAGGGCAAGAGTGCCACCTATAGGCACATCTATACCTTGTCTTGCTGCATTCCTGTCCCTCTTGGAAGGGTCGTGTTTGACTAGGAGATGGGGAAACCAATGCGGAGATGTATCGTGTCTGAATTTTGAGGTACCAGCTGAAAATTACTCTTCTGAATAATGGGAAGGTAGTTAAACTGGTTCTGAGGCCAGCTGCTGCTGCCAGGGTCAGTGCATCCAAGGAGGTGGGATACTTCTGAATTTCCACTGAGGAATATAGCTGTTTTCCTAAATTTCCCTCCAGGATCTGTAACACTACAGTAGAAATCCCACCCCCTCAGAAAATTTCTAAGGACTTAAGTGGGACCAAAGAAAAAGTGATGTCTTTGAAGAATCAAGGATTATCTTCATTTTAAATTAACAGGTGTTGTTTGTAATCCGTATTTTCTGGACACGACTTCTTGTCTTGTTAATAATTTCTTCTGAAGGGCAGCACCTACAGTTCCAAGCAGACTCTTCTGCAAGGCCAGTGCTGGGTATGTTTGGCCCTACAGCAGCAAGTTTCTCTCCCCATTGCTCAGCATTGGGATTTGAAGATGTCCTGCAGGACAAATGCCATGAATTTTTGCCAGTCAGGCTTATGGTGGTAATGTGGTTTCCCAAGAGCCTTCTACATGCAAGCTTTTGTGTGCCCCTTTGGTGCAGGTTCTGCTGCTAATTCTACATCAATTTAAACTGGCCTTTCAAGGTAGGGAAATCTTGCATCCAGAATTAACCTGGATTGTTGATAGGTGGTGCTTCCACAGGACATGACTCAGGTTAGGTAGCTGAGAAAGGTCTGTCTTCATTAGTGGAGGTAGGTTCTAGTGCAATGCCATTTTATCTCACTTGGAGAACATGTTTGAATCATTAATCTTTCATAGGTTTACCCCATATTTCAGTGCTTCCTTTCCCAAGAGTACGTAGTGAAAACGAAAGCTGTGCTGTTTGTTAACTGTTCTTAAGGAAAAACTTCATCTATTCATCACTGTTTGAAAATCAAAATTGGCATATGAGGCCAGGTTTTTATTATGTTATAATATGTGACAGTACCATTGCTTTTATGAAGTATGTTGAAGATAGGATTTAAAACCTGAAGATTGAAGCTGAACGTGGTTTTTTGAAACCTGTCATAGACTTCTCTAACTCTGAACACTTGTTTCTTCTAAAATTGTCTAGTCCTTCCAAAAATAAAGTGTATTCTTGGTCTCTTACAGTCAGCTTCCCATAGAAGTGCATTGCAGCCCAGCGCCTTAAGTTAATGTTGCTGCAATAGTACTTCAAAGGAGTTTCTGGCTCATCTGTAAGCTCTTAATGTTGTATTTGTTTAGTTTCAGTGTGCATTGTACAGATAACAGAGTTTATTCAGGTGAGGGTATTGCTCTTGCCATAGTCACAAGAACTGTTTAATCAGACTTCATTATTACATTGGACAGAAGTCTTCCAAAATGTCCATTTTCACTATGCCAATACAGGATATCAATCAGAAAGCAATGTAAAAGAGTAGGAGAAAGCATGTTATGATTGGATTTTATGAAGTACTTCTATTAGTTGTGACTAAATGGGCAGTACAATGAGCAGTATAATGGGCTGTTCCTATGCTCATCGTACAGCCTCTTTCATAAATCCAGTTTGAATTATTTGTGATGAATCATGAAAGCCGAGAATGTGCAATAAAAGCCCAAGATACATGATGCACAAAACTTAGGGGCAGAAATAGAATCTTCACAGAAGATATCTTGAGGTGCACTTGTAATGGCGTTCCTCAGTGATGATGAAGTTTCTGCTGACAACTAGTTAACAAAGGAGATGTAAATGTTTTTAGATCAATGGAATAATGCAGCAGGAGGGGGTTGCTTTTCCTGCACAAACAGAACTGCTTCTTGTGTTTGGGCTGCAAGTTCATCACTGAGAAACATGCTTCCACTTCTGCCCTATCTGAGTTCTCATTAATAGTAACGCGTTTTCAGTTAATTAAGCTGGGACAACGCTGAAGTAAACTTGCTTAAATAAGTGGCAAGAAAACATGTTTGGATTGTGTTTGGAGAAGGATTTCATTAATTTTATCAGTAGAGTGACTGATCCACCAAATCTTTATTCATGTGAGTGATCTTTGCTCTTGCAGATAATCCTGTTGTAGCTCATGCTCTATGAGTGAAACTCTTCTGCATTAATATACAGTCTTTATTTTATTAACTGTCACTAGGAAATTGTCAACAGTAAATGTTAAAAAGGGCATGGTTCCAATTAATTCAACAAAATATTGAAAAGTTGATTATCAAATCTATATGCTCAGTCATGTTTAGTTTTCTGGATAGGGTCTTAGGGAAAAAACACAAATACTTTTATGTCAAACATCTATCAGCATCTCAGTGTCTCCAATCAATACTGTAGATTTGTCATCTTTTTAATGTATAGATCATTTTGTATTGCTTAGTCTACACATCTATCAAATAACAGTTTTAGTAACTGTCTGGCCCTTACCCTGTACCTCATATGATGCTTCTGGAAGACTGTGTCTGTATCCAAGTGGAAAGCATTGAATTTCCACCTATATGCAATAAAAATAGACTTCCATAAGGAAATTAAGGAATTTGTTGTACACTGAGATAGCTCTGGCAGCAGACACGGGACCAATGACAGCTGAAATTGTGGGCAGCAGCATGGTGCTGTGGAGAGGGGTTCAGTCCCCTGTAGAGCCTGTAGTCTGCAGGTTTCTTGTGTCTGGATAGATCTGTAACTTAGATAAAAGATTTTGCAGGATCGCAAACACTCTGCACTGCATTTCCCACCCATCTTTGGTCCTCTCAGCTGCTCTGCAGGTGGCAGTCTACTTGCTGATGTTGTCATGTTGGTATGCAATAACGTCCCACATCTGGGATCCTTCAGACCCATGAGCCGATTGTGGATGTGGGCAAGCCAGGGTCACCACAGCTTAGGCAATGACCAGGATGGATCCTGGGCTGACTTTCTTTGCTCTAAATGGGGATTTGGAGTGTAAGAATGCACAGGTGTAGATACTGAGGAATGCTATGAGAAAATTGTATGACCATGTTGGTAATCTCAGGTGTTCTGTATCTCTTGTGGAACACTATCGTAGCCTGGAGTATGAGAGGACAGACTCCTGCTCTTGCTGTTTCAGTGTCACTGTGGGTGGGACATGGTCACAAGAAAAGTGATACAGGAATATGACTCTACAGCCTAAAAGGCAAAAATCCTAGTCAAAACTTTGCTAGAAAGTGAAGGCAATGCCACCTTTAATGGTCTGAAAGAGAAAAGGCTTCTGAACCGTGACAGAAAACCAATGTAACACAGTGTAATTGGACTTGAAGCTGATAGTACAAGAGAGCCCCCAGGGACTCTCAGCGAGCGGAAAGGTAACACTGCTCCTGCTGCTCACCCATATCCATCTGCTCATTCTGCTTTGGGTGGGAAGAACCCCAGGTATCACATCCCACCTGATTCATGTTCCCCTGTGCAGCAGATCCACGCAAAGGTGATCCTTCACGTTTCTCAGCTTTAAGGCAAGAGCACAAACATGGGCACTCAGTAGCTGACTCTGACATTCACCTCTGGCCATATGTGTCCTTGGTGTGTTTGGCTTCCTGTGCTTTCCTGTCCTCATGGACAGAAATAGGGAACGCTGCAGGAAGTGCTAAAGGAGCATACAGCTCAAAATTAACTGGGTAAAAACAAGGGAAGTCTGCTTTTGGGAAATGTGAATTGGCGTTCTGCTTGATACCCTGTGTCATCTGGATTCTTCAGTTTCTTCTGGAGAGGAGCTGCCTGTGTCTTCCATAACATCCTACAAGGCATGAGATGTTCAAAATGTCTCAGAGAGAGAAAATGCCAGCAAGCAGCTGATTCATAAGGCAAAGCAGCAACACAGAGCTCACTGTGGGAGCAATATAGGGAAGGAGCACAGCGTATGAAGAAAAACCAAGCTCTGTATACACTATTGCTTCATCTTAATTCTGTGTATTATATTTGTATTTAATGTTCTCTTCCTACCATATTAGCAGACATCGGTTTACATAGCAAAAGCCAAAAGGAAGGCAAGCAAAGTGATTGGCACAATCAGTCTCTGCTGGCCTTCCCAGAAGCTGTGTAATGGCAGCAGCACAATGTTAAGCTGATGCAGGGTGATGCATCCCTGTAGCCCTGTGTTGTAGCTGCTGGGATGTATGGCTCCTGCCTGTGTCTGCCTGGGGCACGGCCTGACACGTACCCCTGTGCCCAAAGGCACCAGCTCTGCCTCCTCAGCTGCTCCGTTGGACTGCGATCACTGCACCCAGTGTTGTGCAACAGGAAGGGGGCTGGAGAAGCACAGCTCCACCTTTCCATAGCAGGACGTGGTGTTTTCTGCCTGGTAGGATCCCCTCTAACTTTTATACAAGTTAAACCAACAATGAAAATCCACAGGGATGAATTTTATCCGAACTCCATTTATCTTTGCCTGATGAAAATCATTTCCCAGCTCTGTCCTCGGGACAGAGCGCACATCCCCCACGACTCCCTCACCTCCAGCCGCCACCAACTCCTTTTTCTTTTTTTTTCCCCCTTTTTACACTCCTCCAGGCTGAGATCTTTAACAATTTCACCTCTCTTTCAGCCCGAGCTGCAGCCTGGGAACAACAAACCTGCAGGCCTGGCGAAAGCCGAGCGCAGGCAGCCCAATTACTGGCATCCCCACTGTTCTTCGGGGCCGGCTGCTGCTCTCCCGCCTTTGTCTCCTCTCCCTCTCCTGCTCTGAGCAGCTTCCTTTGACTCCGCGCCACGCAGCCGGGCAGAACGGGGTCTTTGCACTGAAAATGTTCCTTCCTTGCGTGTGGGCATGGTGGTGGTGACATGGCCCTGAGGTGGGGCAGCCGGGCTGGGGACCTCTGCTGCAGGGACATTGCCTGTGCAGAGCTGTGTCCCCGCTTAAGATGAGTGACACGGGGACTGGTGGGAGGCAGCCAGTCTGTCTGTCTGTCTGTCTGTCTGTCTGCCTGGTGTGGACGGGGTGCAGAGTGGGTTCAAGTCTGGAAGTGTCTCCTCACTTCTTCACCCAAGGTGGTGTCATCCAGTTTGCCCTAAATTCTACCCAAAGTCATAAATAAAAGCACACCTCTTGTACTTTATTATAGTTATTCTGATCTCATTAGTGCTGGCAGGTGGGTCTCTGCTGCAGGAGACCTTGATGACCCCATATCAGGGCACAGGATGTGGGGCATCAGCCCCGTGCTCCTCCCTGTCTTCCTGAGGAAGAGGAGGCAGTGCCCTATGGCAAAGATGCACAGGGGGTATGAGGCCACTCTATGAGTTAGCAACTTAGAACCTAATTTTTGGGTGAGAACTGATGCAAGCAATGTTTTCTCCCTGTGTTCCATCAGCACAGTTCCAGATAGAATTGCATTGGCCCTTTTGGAGGATTCATAGTTTGAGAAGAGTTTGTGCACAGGGAGGGAGATGCAGAAGCAAATTGTTTGGACATTTCACCATCCCGGTGCTAAGTTTAAAAAACAAATTCTTCAGGCAGGTGCTTGAATTCACAGCCTCTTTAGAGGGAATTTTTCAGCCCCAGGAATATACTGGTTAAGTTAAAAAAAAAAAAAACCTATCTACATCAGCTGCTAGCAAAGCGAAGCTAATCATCCAAACTTTGCTGCGGGAGAGGTGCAGCTGTCAAAGCAATAAGGTAAATGAGTCTGGGGCTGAAATGGTTTTTGCAGCAGAACTCTGCTCCCTGATAAATAGGGGAGATTGAACTATAGCACCATTCCACTATTCCTTGGTAATGCACCATTTTGGAGCTGACTGGGTGGTCTTAAGTCCATTGCCACAGTGGCTATATCGCTGATACCAATCAAGGCCCCGCAGCTGAGACCCTGGGTGACCTGTTTCAGCAGCTTTTTTCAAACCCCAATTCACTCATTTGTGTGGGATGCTTTTCTGCTACTTTATTTATGGGATTACATAAATGAGCCATTAAAAATGTAAATCTTCAGAACAGTTGAATAATAAAGATTTAAACAATAAGCTCAGAGCGGTACAGTACAGAAACTTCCCCAAACCAGCAGTACTGCACCATCGTGGCTATGGCAACAATAGCGGGTTAAGGGAAAGAGAGAGCAAGCAGAAAATAAAACGTCCCAGCATTGTTACAGTCATTGGCACCGCAGAAAGATTAGGGATCTTTCTTAAGAGTATTAGAACAATAATGAAGATGTGCCATTATGTGCCACAAAGGAGCCCATGCCATCCCTCACATCGTGCAGGTGTCAAAACAATCACTGCTCACCACAGAATTGAGGGAAAGTGAAGTTTGTCCCACCTCACCACAAAGCTCTTAACCCTTCCCGGCCTGGATCCGGCTGCAGAAATGCCATGGGTAGTGCACAGGCTGCTTCCTCCCCTTTCCTGTGCTCCTGAGCACCCTTTCCAAGCAGGAGCAATGAGGTTGCATGGAGCTGTTCCTCCAGAGCAGATCTGGGAATTCATACACAAGACATATTACATCACTCTGTCAAAGATCCTTACCCTCTAGATGTTGTTTCTAAGCTATTTGTGGGGACAAATGCACGCCATCCCAGTCCACGTGCTGGAAGAAAGGCAAGGCACAGACCCAACGCCCAGTGCTGCGACTCACAGCCGGGAGGAGGGTCCCAACAAACCTGAGCAATGCTTGTAGGTCTGGCTGGGGGGAAAGCAGCTATGCTGACAAAATGTTCTGGATGTCATGGGCCAGTAAAACTTAGAAATTAAGTTGCACATGAAAAAAAGAAAATGGAGTTCTTTTGTAAATAATATAAGTTATTTATGGCATGACGTGAGATGCAAGTGAAACTTTCTAAAAGAGCATTTTTTCATGCTTTGCTGTACCTGACTGACCTTTAAAAAACATTCTTATTTAAGAACCATGTGACCATCTTACACCTGTGCAAACCCATAGACTCAATAGAGTTGAAGCTTTCAAGTATGTCCCAGGAGATATGAATGCCTGTAAGCATCCTAGTGCTACATTATTATATTGTGATCATTTCTTATTGGTGAAGCCAGTACTGATAACAATGGGGCTGATTTCACTGTGTGGAGATACGTAGGTTGCTCTGAAAGTAGTGCCTCCTACTTATTTCCATGGAAACTACAACAGATACAAAGAGCACAATTACAATATGTGATTGTGCAAACTCTATTTTTCAAAATCACCACCATTAGAAATGCATTTTTGCCAGTGATGAACAAGAGCCTGCATGCTGCAGTCATAAAAATCTTCACTAGCAGAGATGATGCACTGTTTCACAGCTGCTGTGAGAGTATAGTTGCTAGGAAACTATTACCCACGCAGTCTATCTTTCATTGGTTCCAACAGATGGAAGTCAGAAGGCACCAAATTTGGACTGTGCAGTGTGTGCAGTAGGATAGTCCAGCCAGGACTGGCAATGAACTCCATGGTCTCCAAACTAGTATGGGGCCTGGCGTTATCACGTCACAAGATAAAGACTGTCTTCTTCTCTGGCCTGACTTTGGAAGTGTGAGCCTTCAGTTTAGTTAGCATTGCAACGTGGCAGTCAGAGTTGATTGTCTGGGTTCCTGGAAATCCAGAAGGATCGTCCCTTTCCTATCCCAAAAGAGCGAGCATCACTTCACCTGCTGAGAGCTGCACCTTGAACTTTTTCGTTGATGAAGAATTCACATATCACCTCTCCATGGACTGACATTTTGACTCTAGCTAGTAGTGGTGACACCACTTCTGGTCACCGATCATGGTGTGGTCCAGAAAACTGTCACCTTCAGTCTCCTACTGGTTCAACAGGTGATGAAAATCTTGCATGCTGTGTTCTTCCTGTTCCTAAGTGAGCATTTGTGGGACCTACCTGGTGCAAACTTGGCAATATTCCAATGTTTCCACCACCATTTCCAAATTGAATCCAATGTTCAGCTCTTTACACAGCTTCCTGGTCATAATCTTCTGGTTCACATGGATGGGCTGGTCGAGACATTTCATTTTGCAGTGTGCCAGCTGTGCATGGCCATCAAGAATGTGGTTTGTTCTTCATGTTGCTGTCACCACTGCTGAAATGCATCATCAGTCACCTCACTGTGCTCACTCCACTGTTTGGTCTCCATAAACATTCAACAAGTGTTGATGAATGTGAAAGAGTGCCATCTTTTCTGCACGGTGGAATTCAGTGACACAGCTTTGCTCCATATGCACTTCCATGTCAGACACTGTTCTGTCAGACTGCCCCTCTGCTGCCACCGGTCACACAGCAACAACGTGTGATGAAATATTGGTGGGAAGGTTCAGCCTCTGTTGCTGTATCACCAACAGCCGCCTCTGATGTTGTGGGCCAACGTCATAAAATAGGAGATATCATTTCAAAGCTGCTCTCTGTGGTATCTATGAGTATTAATCCTAATCTTTTCAATCCAAAAGCAGAAGCTTCATGGAAAGAAAGACTTAAGAATATCATCCACTCCATTATCCTATTGTACTTTTTCCTCTTCATCCTTCATCAGCTTTTCTTATGCCTGCAGGGTAAGCTGCAGAGTACCCTGTGACACATGGTGCTGTATTTCCTGGGGCTTATTTGGGTAAATAACCATAGAGACTGTCAGCTATTGGATAACTTCTGCTCAGTCCAGACATTTCCAACACCAAAAGCTCATCTGGATAGTGGATGTGGTTGTACTCCTGTCTGGTTATATGACAGTGTGGGATATTCCTACAAATCTCACAGCTGTAAATCCACTCTGGAACAGCAAAATAAAACAAATCAGATTTCAGATCTCTTTACAACAGGTACAGTGCTAGAGAAAATCCCTCTTTGGACCAAAAATGAGGAGCTGTAGGCCGCCATGAGACCTCCCCTCAGCCTCTTTCACTCTAGGCTGAGCAAACTGGGGGCCTCAGCCCATTACCTCATCCCTCAGAACCTTCCCCAGCTTTGTAGCCCTCCTTTGTACACACTCCAATAGTTTTATATCCCTTTTACATCGCGGCACTCAAACTGCACCCAGTGCTGGAGGTGAGGCCGCACAGTGCAGGGCAGAGGGGACATCCCATCGTTTCTCTCCATGGTAGTGCTGTGTCTGGGACACCCAGGACATGGTTGGCCCTTTAGGCCTCAGGGCACACTGCTGGCTCATGTTCCACTTGCCATCATCCAGAACCCCCAGACCCTTTTCTGTAGGGATGCTCTTCAGCCTCTCATCCCCCAGTTTGTATATGTGGCCAGGGCTGCCCCTCCAGGTGCAGAATCTGGCACTACTCTTGTTCATGCACTTGCTGATTGCTCCGCCCTCCAATTTGTCAAGATCTCTGTACAAAGCCTTTTATGACGTAGGAGTTAAAAGCTCAGATAGCACAGGCAGAGGGGTAGCTTTCCAATTACCTGACAGAGCACTTTCCTTCCCCTCACCCCTCTTTGCTTCTTCTCCAGACAGCTGCAAGGCACTGCAGAAAATCACTTGGGTCATCAAGGAGTTTCTGCTCCATTCCTCTGTTCCAGCTCAGGAAAGCTTGTAGATTAGAACTTCAGTGATAAGTGAAGTATCAGGGCAACTGTCTTCCCTAGGAAATATCTCAGAGAAAAGCAAAACCGAGCTTCACCTCAGAATTTATAGAAGGGAGCCTTCTCTTACACCTTCACAGTGTGCCAGATTTCAACAATTTTGACTACTTTCTTGCATTTAAATGGAGCTAGAAGTCTATTGGGAATGCGGAGTCTGAATTTGGAATGATGCATCAAAAAGGGTCTGGGAGAGTTTGGCAGCCCTGATGCAGGACGAAGGCTGGGAGAGGAGATGGTGGGACACATGGGACTGAGTTCCTCTGAATTTTGGGGCAGCCCTAGCCTTGGAACTTACTGCATTGAGGGGTGGGAATGAGGAGACCTGGCTGGAAAATGCAACCACCAACATGATCCACTCTGCCCTTGATTCTTTGCACTGGATGCAAACTGGAACTGGAAGTTGCTTAGCATGGCCAGCAGGCAGCAGAAAACTTAACTCCCTTTGAAACCAAGATTGATGGAGCTTCCCCTTAAGCTGTTACTTCCCTCCTTGTTGTTTTTTTTTTAGCTACTCTCAAAATCTAGCTGTAGATGTCCCTGTTCATTGCAGGGAACTGGACCAGATGACCTTGAATGGTTCCTTTCAACTCAAACGACTCTACAATTCTTTAGTGGTTTAGTGACAACTGTTGGTGGTTGATGGTTGGACCGGATGATCTTCCAGGCCTTTTCCAACCTTAGTGATTCTATGATTCTTCACCAGTGCATCCATCTCCAGTCCTCTGATACGACTCACTGCAGAAGGTGGCCAGGCATTGAGATCTGTAGAGATTTTGCCACTCCTTTAAGCCACGGGCAGGTGACAGCTGCACTGCTTTGGAGTGGCAGCAGCCACACATGCAGTGGTTGGGGATGCAAGCAAAGAACTGGAAGCAGAGGTGCCAACCAGGGAAAAATGTGCAGGTGCTTGGAGCAGCAAGTCCTCCTCACCCCAAAAGGAAGCAGGAAACCGCTGAACTTGAAGCCAATGCTCCTGTGGCAGACCTGGAGGTTTGTATGAGTTCTTCATCCCTATTTCTTGACCAAATGAAAAGCTTCCATTCCACTGACCTAGGGTGCTTTTTTGCTTCTTTCTTCTTTCTTTTTTAGCATGAAAGCTAATGGAAGTGATAACTTGACACTGAAAAAAAGGTGAATTTTCCCTTGTCATAAACTGTGAATGTAATTACTTGAGACAATACTGAATATCTCCACACGCCTAGCAGAAAAAAAAAAAAAAGACTCAAACAACCCAAAATAACCACTGAGAATTCAGAGTGGAAATGAATGGAGCCTGCCTCATTCATAAGTGTCATATGAGACTTTGGCTAAAAAGGCAAGCCTGTCATCCCCAGGACAGCAGCTGTTGTTATGTTGAACAAAATGGATACAAATGGGTATTATTTTAAAGTGAAATGCTTAATACCAGGCCTAACAAGCACACTGTCCTCTCTGTAACCCTGTGTCATACAAGCCATGGTCTCCAGTAGAGGGCTTGATTGCACAGGAAATAAAATTCACTGGCTGTGCCCTACCAAACCGACAAACACACTGGCAATGTTTGAGTTACTATGGCAATCACAAAATAGGAAGGCCTTTTCTTCTTTTCCCCATCTCTGCATGCAGCCGCAGACTGCTCCTGAATAGCTCACATCTGCAAAAAGTTTTAACACGGTACTCAGATAAAGAAAAGGATCCCAAAAATGGGCATTGACCCGTCTCAAAAAATGTTGCAAATTTTATATACAAGAATTGGGGAGCTGTGCCACTTTGCGCAGGTTATGTCATAATGTGAACAAAAAGGGATAAAAGCTGATGAAGGCTTTTGCTGTCAAATATGGAGAGAGGGGAAAAAGCAGAAGTAAATGACAGCTTTAATGCAGATGTAAGAAGAAAAGTCAAAGATGGGTGACAGAAAGTTAGTAGTCAATGAATAAGGGAAAATTTTCAAACACAAAAACCAGACAAAAGAGTAAAATACAATAAAAATCTCGCTATAGAGAATACTAAGAAAAGTCCCAAAAGCACAGTGAGCAAAATCTTGGAACTATCAAACCATGTGAAACTGCCATGTGGTTCTTTAGAGCGGCCCATTTCAGGCATTAATAGCTCCCATTATAAAGGGGGAACCTGATCTCTGGCCTGGAAAGCTTTCAAGAAGCAGACTTTTTACAGCAAAATTGAAAAGCAAAACAAAACTAAACCTTTCTTCCCTTCACAAATCAGGCCTTTCTACAAAAATTTAGCCCTGCATTATGAACTGCTACACATTTTACTAGTTTTCCTTAGATAAATGCTTTCCAGTAATGGAGAATAATTATGTATTTTAATGGAGATTTGTTTTCTGGCAGATGTTACAATCGTGGGTTTTCTGACTTTATGCTTTCCACTACTGAAGTATGATTATTGTTGATAATAGAAACTTACCTTTACCAGCCAGCTGATTTCCACCATCTGATTTAGATGCCCGTGCAAAGTACATGGGTGTGTGCTAAATGTCTGACAGACCCAGAAGGTTGTTTTATCCCATGGAGGAGAAAGGTGGGAATCCAGAATTTAGCATATGAACCTGCTGTTCTGTGCTAGTTCTGCTTCATGCCTGATGCAGGGCATGGAAGTTTGGAGGCACCACCACCACCTTCATGGATGCTAGCTCCAACTTGCAAGGAAGAGTAAATTTAATCTTAATTTGATCTTAATCTTGGGTTCGACTGACACATTATAGCTTCTGAAAGTATCATTGCACTTTAAAAGCTCTCACTGACAAGTCACATTAATCACTAGTGTCTGAGAAAGGTTTAATGTGGGAAAATGAATGAAAATGGCATTAAAAGTTCACAAAAAAAGTCCAAAGGGCCGAAAGAAGCCCCAAATCCAGTAAAAGTTGGACTGCATTATACATTCATTGACTCTTGTTCTTTTGGGGGTGTTTTGGTATGAAAAGAAAGAAACAATAGAAGACAATAGCGATACCTTATCGAAGTTCATTCAAGCAGCCATTTCAAATACTTTTAACGGCTTGTCACTGGGTCTTGCAAGTCTCCTAGAGTCTAAACATTCTGTCACATTTGTGTACTAACCACTTAAAGTGCTGCTAAAGCCTTTTGACCTGGACTGACTCTGCTTTATCTAGGTCAAAATGCAAGGCAAAGCCTTTGTGTTCCACGGCCTTCATTAAATTCATTGATTTGACCTGTATTTTAAAGACCAAAAGTCAAATGGAATGGGAAGTTAAAGTTCCCATACAAAATCTTCCACTGAGCACTTCACTGCCTCCTTGAACTATGTAACATTCAGAAAAGGCCATCTCACGGCCATTTGAAGTGTGGGCTATAGCTGGAGTGGCAGTTTTGTCCAGTTTTTTTCAAGACCATTAAAGAGATTCATCAGAGCTTTCTCTCTCTTAAATAAGGACAAAAAGTTGAGGTTTGCAGACGGTTCCACTTACCGTTTTTTCTTGCTCAAAGGCATCTTTTCAACAGGACATTGCATGTTTATGTCTCCAGCATATGGAGAGGCAGAGATGACAGTTCTTACTTTACATCAGACTCTTGATGTGCTCATGGTCAACTGATTACTGGGGTAAAAGAGCTTTTCTGTGTGAAGAAAAAAGCCCTCTTCTGAATATGGAGACCAAGTTTCAGAACCAGTGTTTGGGAGTACAAGTAAAACCCAAGGCCCTTAGCTGCAAAACAGAGGTTTATGCCTTCTATAATAAACCAGCACTTAACATCAGAAAGCTCAAAACCTGGAGGTTTTGTTCATCACTACAGAGTTCATCACTTGATGCAAAATGTGTTTTGGAACGTGGCTGACTCATCCCAAGTTGTGAGTATGAGAAGAATAAGAATAAGCTTTCCTAAAGGTAAGGATGCACTCCACATGAAGTAAAGCTTTTCCCCTAAGAAGGACTGGCAATCAGATAGCAGGGACAGACCAGGCTGACCAGAGAGGTCTGCCTTGCAGGGATGTGGAAAAGTGTTTACCATGGGCCTGCAGGATATACTTGTGCAAAGCTGGGGCAGACTGGTGACCTTATCCTGCCTCACATATGGCTGAGGTTCAGCACTCAGGAACAGTGGGATGAAAGGAAAATAAATTACAAATTTCAAAGTAAACAGCAGCCATATGCCAGATCTTGTAGATCTTCAAAGGCAAACTTCCTTTGAGATGGTCTACAAGCTTATAATTTAAATAAAAAGGATTGAGATACCTGATGCAGCTTTTTAGAAGCTGTTATTTTCATGACTGACATAAGGAGTGGGATTCAGCTGCCTAGAGGTGCAAGGCTCGTCTCCAGCAAAAAAAAAAAAAGTGCAAAATTTGTACTTCCCCTTTCAAGTGACCTGTGGAAAAGTCATCCTTGGGGTCTCACCTACACACACATCAGCCTGCACACAGATCTGAAACGACAAGGGATGAGTGCATTTAAGAAATGTGGGGGATCCTTTCTGCTGAATAAATCCTTTGTGGAACATTTCAGCAAGTTGCACTGTAGCTGCTGAGTATAGATTTTGGGAAGAGAAACAAATTAAAGGTTGTTCTGCAAACAGTTGAGGAAAACCTGATTTTCTGAGACAGATTATTAATATTATTTTTTGATTCAGATAATATACAGTTTTGTAATCCAAGGGAGAAATAGGGATGGAGGGAATGCCAACAGGAAATAATTTCAAGGTAGGATGTGCAGAAAAAGTTTACTATGTGAGTTCGATGTCCTTCCCTTTCTCATTTTTCATACTGAAGAGCAGGAATACCATCATGATATATTCCTTATGAGATCTGGCCTACTCCTTCCTTCCTACTGTTTCTCTTTGCACTCACCAGCTCCAAGCAGGGCCTCCATTCTCAACTTGTGCCTGGAAAGAATAGCTCCCAGAGTGCACCTCTGCTGGATCAGCAAGACTTTTATATTTTAACATGACCCTTCATTTATCACATTCACCTGCTTCAATCTTGAGATCTCTCTGTGGGAGTGAGCAGCTGTGAAGCTAGAAGAAGCTGAGATATGCTGTTTAGAGATGTGTTGGCAGGGAGGCGGCAGAAATAGACCAGGAGGCAGAAACATCATGAATGACATCACATGGCATGTGAGGGATAACTGTAGATCAGGCCCAGCATATGGGTTCATAAAAGGCAGGTCCTGCTTGACCAGCCTTCTGTGATCAAGTTACCACTTGGTGGATGAAGGAAAGGCTGTTGATGTAGTCCACCTGGACTTCAGCAAATTCTTTCACACGGTATTCTCCTACAGAAGCTGGCATCCCGCAGCTTGGACAGGTGCACTCTTTGCTGGGTAAGGAGCTGTTTGGAGGGCAGGGCCCAGAAAGTGGTGGTGAATGGAGTTAAATCCAGCTGGCTACCAGTCACGAGAGATGTTCCCCAGGGCTTGGTATTGGGGCATGTCCTGTTTAATATCATTACTGATAACCCGGATGAGAACATCAAGTGCACCCTCGGTAAGTTTGCAGACGGCACCAAGTTGGGAGGAAGTGCTGATCTGCCTGGGGGTAACAAGGAACTACAGAGGGACCTGGACAAGTTGGGTCACTGTTCTGAGGCCAATGGGATGAAGACCACATGCTGGATCCTGCACTCGGGCCACTCTGACCCCAGGCAACACTACAGGTTTGAGGCAGAGTGGCTGGAAGATTATGTGGAAGAAACGGACCTCAGTGTGTTGGTTAATTCTCAGCTGAACAGCAGTGTTCCCAGGTGGCCAAGAAGGCCAATGGCATCCTGGCTTGTAACAGAAATAGAGTTGCCAACAGGAGCAAAGAAGTAATTGTGCCAGTGTACTCAGGACTGATGAGGCTGCATCATAATTACTTTGTTCAGTTTTGAACTCATCACTGCAAGACATCAAGATCCTGAAACATGTCCAGAGAAGGGCAACAAAACTGTGAGGGGTCTGGAGTACAAGTTTTCTGGGTAGTGGCTGGAGAGAACTGGGATTGTTCAGTATGGAGAAGAGGAGGCTCAGTGGAAACCTTATCGCTCTCTACAATGCTCTCTACGTTGTGGCGAGGTGAGGGGTCAGCCCTTACTTCCCTGTAGCAGCGATAGAATGAGAGAGAATGGCCTTGACTTGTGCCAAGGGTGGTTCAGGTTAGATATTAGGAAAAATGTCTTCAAAACAGTGGTCAAGCCCTGGAATGGGCTGACCAGCGAGGTAGTGATGTCACTGCCCCGGAGGTATTTAAATAAATGAGTAGATGTGGTACAAAGGAACACGATTTAGTGATCCACATTGGTGGCAGCTGGACAATTGGACTAGTTGGTCTTGGAAATCTTTTGCAATCTTAATGATTCTATGATTCCATGATTCTAAAAGCAGACAGAGGAGCAAGATGGGAGTGAATGTTGTCTTGACTCCTGCTCAATGAGTTTGGCCACCCCATGCTATCTCCTCTTTTTCCTGGAACACAGCTATCTGCTTCTGGAGCTCCCATTGGAGCATCAATGTTTTCAGGAGATTTGAAATGGGCAAAACATTTTCTCAAGTGCTTTTGGCATACTGCATCCAGCTCCAAACTGATGCAGAACCAGGGCAAAACAAGTGCTTTAGTTCACAAGACAAATTAACTCAATAAACACAATTGTTCCAATAAGATTAAAGTTCAAAAGAAAGTCCAGAAACAGATGAAGTCATTGCCATCTAGCAATAGGCCTATAAGAGTATATAAATAATTTCTTTTATGTAATTATGATTTTTTAACCTCACCACCTAAAAGATGAAGAGGAGAGGAAGCAGCAGAAGCAACACAGGGAAAGCCTGAAATGTTGGGTATTGACAGATTGCCATCTTGTAAAAAGTCTGACTGGAAAAATGTAAGTATAAGGGCTTCTTTAGCCTTTGGAATAAATGTCCTTAAAACAAGAGAAAGTTCAGTCTGACATCTTCTGAGGTCATAGTGTTTATTCAGAAGAAAACTTAAACCAGAGAAAACTACCAAGGTCTAAACCAGACCTATTATTCCATGGACAAAAATCTAGATTCTAAAAGGTAGAACAGGACTCTTGGCCAAGGAGAACTGATGTGACATTTTCTTATTTGCAAAACTATCTGCAAAATGATTTATTTGTCTTATTTCTTATTCACCTGTAGTTATTTGCTCAGCAGTTAGACAGTCTTTGGATTGTCTGCAGACTCCTTGTCTACTGTTTTGTGCATTCCTTAGGTTCTTTTTTTTATGTTTTGTGACTGGGCCATAATTGGTAACTTAGAGACTTATTTTTTTTCTGAAGTCACATTGGACAATTCCTGGAGCTTTGAAGATTTACCAGATGATCCCTTCCTACTGTGACTCTTCATGGAGGATCGTGTTTGCCAGAGGCTCCGTGTCTATGGGCATTACTGTAAACCATGTTCTCTCACATCTCTGGAAAGGAATGAGATGAAGGAGTTGAATGCCACCAAAGCAGAGTGATTATTTTGTATTTGGAAAAACATTTGCAAAAATCTGTTTGGAGTTGTCTGTAAACAGAGTCGCTCTAAAACAGAGTGTCTCCAATAAAGGGGTATTGTTCCCGGCCACCAAAGCAGAATAAAAGTAACTCCAGGATCACAACCAGTGGTGTGGGAACCATCTAGTCCATGGCATGTTCCCCCTTCCTGCCAGCCCATGGTGGTCTCTTTACAGTGAGAGCTTTTTCTGAGGCACTGGGGAGGCACCACAAAAGGTGAGATTGAAGAACACCCTACAAGGTCAGAACAGTGATATTCTACCCCTCTACTCTGTCTCTATCAGTAGCAGTAGGAGCTGCTGTAATGTAGAGCACAGGTTTTTCACCTCTTTCTTTGCATTGCTGGGATTTCCCAGCCCCACAGCTGGAGAGATGTTCAACATTAGTACTTGTAGGGGTTTCTGAGTGCCATTCCATGGACCTGCTCTCCTCAAATGTGTCTTATCACTTATGAAGCTGCTGACACTATATGCCTTTGTGGCTTCCCAAGGATGACATTTCCAAACATTCACCATTGGCCATGTACTATCCAAATATGTTTAATCTGATCCCCCATGTGTTCTCTAGTGCTTGCAATGAGGGATCTACGAACAGCTGTTCCACTGTGCCTTACCCATCACCCCCATGTTTTTTTTTTAGATTTGTGCATATCCTCCTCTAAATGGAAGAGTCTGTTTAGTCTCTGTACAAGATAGACACTTCAGTTCCTCACAGTTATTTTCATTGTCTTTTTCTGTGTCCTCTGACTTAGCTAATCCTTCTTGAGATTCATGGATTCCATCTGCTCCTTGTACTCAGTGTAAGGGAGAAATAAGGCTTTAGGTTTCTCTTCGCTCTTCAAAAGCCTGAAGTATTAATGTGTATTTATTTCACAGTTTAGTGTCTGCTCTTCTAAGTCTGAAGTCTATCAGCTGTGAAGATTGTAGCCAATTAGAATCATGGGATCATTAAGGTTGGAAAAGATCTCTAAGATTAAGTGCAAGCACCAATATTGCCTGCTAACTATTTTTGTCAGTGCCACATCTAATTCTGTGTTTAAGGAGAAGAAAGGAAAAGATAAAGCGGTTTAAGACTCATTCTACATTAACAAACTACAATCAGCATTAGAGATATGTTACTGTCATGGTTTTATGATTTTTTGGTATTGGTATTCCACATCATAACAACACGTAGTGCATTAAGAGTTAAAGAGTTAATACTCCAACTCCATAGATCATTGATATTTCCGGGTATACCTGTCTCAGAAGAGGAGAACTACATTCCCCAGAGGACTTTGCGATGCTTTACATTTTTACGTATTTTCCGCTCAGAGGGAAAAGATAAAAACCCTCTGCAGTCACGGGACACTCTCTTTCCTTCGGGATCGACTCAGCAGTGGGTGCTCGCTGCCGTATCGCCTTCAGCGTTAGTGTAAGGCCTTCGGTTTATCGGACACTCTCTCTTGCTCATTTTATTTGATTTATTAGCTTCAATTCCAATTATATTGTATTATATTGTGTTATTTTGCTTTCTGATATCTTATTTAGTAAATTAGCTTTCCTCCTCAGATCGTTGCCGCTGTTTTGTTTCTAGGCCCATCTCCCTTTTTCCTTTTTCCTTTCCCCCTTTCCCTTTCCTGGGGTGTGGGTCTGCGGGTCCCCCACACCAATCGTCACGGAACCGGGCCGATCCAGCCCGGTAAACCGTTGACAGTTACGCCAGCTCAAACATGCAACCGTAATAGAAAAGGGAAAAAGGATCAGAGTGAAGGGTGATGCTATAGGGACCAGGGTGATGTGAAACGTGTCTTTTTGATTTGAAGTTCATAGTTTGGAGATTTTTCACACAAGAGAAAAAACTGCAAAAACTCCTACCTTTTCCCTCTGTGCCCCATCCCAGTCTTTTTGTCAAATGTCATGCAGTTTTTAGGAATGTTCCTTTGCTCTCAGAAGTCTTCTGGTGAACACCCAATCGTGGTCACGAGCTGCACCACAAAGTCATAGAATCATAGACTCACTGAATGGCTGAGGTTGGAGGGGACGTTAAAGACTATCCAGTTCCAATTCCAGTGCTGGTTGCCATTCACCAGCTCAGGCAGGGCCCCATCTAACCTGGCCTTGAACACCTCCAGGGATGAAGCATCCACAGCTTCTCTGGGCAGTCTGTGCTAGTGCCTCACAACTCGTGCAAAAATTTTTTCTATCATCTAACCTAAATTTTACTCTTTAAGTCCATTCCCCTTCGTACTATCACTGTCAGATCATGTAAATAGTCAGTCCCCCTCCTGATTGTGAACTCCCTTCTAGTACTGAAAGGCGGCAATGAGGTCTCCCCAGACCCTTCTCTTCTCCAAGCTAAACAAGCTCTGCTCTTTCAACCCTTCTTCATAGGGAGAGGTGCTCCAGTTTTCCTAGCATCTTCATGGCCCTCCTCTCGTCCCACTCCAACAGCCCTGCGTCCTTCTTGTGTTGGGGGGCCCAGGTCTATACACAGTAGAACAAGGATGAGGAGCTGTTGGAGCAGGTCCAGAGGAGTGTTAAGTATATAGTTATACATGGTTGCAACCAGCTGTGATTGAAAAAAGGCCATCCGTGGTGGTGCGCAGAAACATAAGAGAGGTACATTTGCAATGGGACAACAAAACAGTAGTGTCTGTTCTGAACATAAGAACCTGAAATGGCTCACTGGGCTCTGCTGCCATTCTGGGAATCTCCCATAGCGCTGCTCCGCTATGGCCCATGGCAGCTGGGATGGAGCCCCAAGGATGGTGCAGCAGTGCCAAGAGTGTTGTTTTACCTTGTCACCTTCTCATTCACACCCCATACAAAGTGCCCTGTTAGAGTCCCAACAGGTGGGAGCCCATGGCTTATTGTTAGGGAGTTCAGGAGAGTTGCATTAATCCACTTAATGGCCACGTCGCCCAACAGCCGTGTTTGCCAAGCTGCAACCACAACCTAATGATGTACTACCAACATCCACGCCAAAGACAAGGCCATTTAGAGCAGAGAGACAAGCTGAGTTAGCATAAAAGAAGAGGCATCAATCACCATTCCCCCAAGACAATGGCGATAATTTAATGGCTGTTTTTTAAGAAGAACTGACACTATACAAAGATTGAGGAGAAAGGTCTGGTAGGCTTCACCTGCAGCTGAGAGCTATTTGTTCCCTTTGTGCCAACAACCGGAGTGAGGTTTGAAATGGCAATTTCTGCAGCTGGCATCATAAGTATCGAGTTATGCTCACAGCTAAAGGTTTACTTTAAATTGCTAGATTTTCTGGCTCAAACTCTCATTAGTCAAGCTTGAGTGACTTTACTAATGAATTCACTTTCTGTAGAATTTTAAACTAATGTGCAGAGTGATTTCAGAAGTGTTTCAGAGTGACTTCAGGGTTTTTTTGGAATAATTTGCCTTTAGTCTACCAGCTCAGTGACACCTTTTTCTACAGTGTTCACAAAGATCAAAAACTTTGCAAGACTTTGCAGATTTATTATACCCAGCTGAGTTGCACCCGTGTATTCGATATTTGACTGCATTTTTTTGTTGGGTTGTTTCATTCTTTTTTTCATTTGGAGATGAACCAGTGCAGACATCCTTATGCATGGTATAAAGTGACTACGCAGTTAAAACAAAAGTTTCTGGGGAGTTGAAGTCATCAAAGTAAACGTGCTGTGAAAGATGGCAAAAAAAGCAAAGCACAGGAATAAGACTGAAAGGGTTTCAAGCTGTCTTTTGGTCCAGACCACCACCACAAGGCATGACCTCTCTCACCTTTTGAATGGAAGCTTCTCCATGCTGTCCTTGAGTATTTCCCATGACAGAGAGTGCCACACATTTCTAGCACAACTCCACTGCCTCACTGTCTATACCATTAGGAAATGTTTCTGATCTCTCACTGAAGCCTTCTCACTGCAGGTAAGTGTATTATTTCTTGTTAAATATGGTCATGAAGAACATTTTTTTTCAATCTTTGCAACAGTTCTTGACATATTTGAAAAATATGATCAGGAAATCTCCAGCACACAATAGAGCAGCCCTGATTTCTACATCGTGCAGCATGTTTTCTGGATGTGCTCTCACACTCCTTGCCCCCCTCTGTCCTGGCCATGTGGGACCTAGGCTAGGCACCGAGCACTGTGGAGTACCCACCAGTGTGGAGTCAGCTGGAGCCCAGCACAGCCTTTAGCACTCCTCACCAGATGTTTGGATAAACATTTCCTGTTTTGCTTGAGACCTTCTCAGGGTTTCAGCACAAACAGCACATTTTGGCTTTTGCAGTCTTCAAGGAAAATGTAGTAAATGCTTTGAAATAAGCTAGTGGAAAAACAGCCTAGTTATAAGACCAGCAGTGACAGTCTGCTTGACTCACCAGTCCCAAAATCGTTCTTAGTTTATGTGACAACTTTTTGTTTTAATCCTAACCATTCTTCTGAGGGCTACAGTCTGCACTTTGACCCAGATCTTCCATTTGCTTCCATCAGCAGCTACTGCACATGCTCTGGTAACCCCCATTAGTAATAGCTGCTAAAAAGTGTGCCAAGAAGATAACACATCTTATAACTGTATCAAATAATTTCTAAACAAATTACTGATTTTCATAAGTAACTTAGTTTTTCTATTATTATTTTACCTTCATTGTCTGCTCCTTTCTATCAAACTCTCCCAGCATGACCTTCATGACCATGGTGACTCTAAGAATAAGTTCAGTCCATGCTCTGTCCTGACCAAGCTGTGGGCATATTGCTGGACTTACAAACTTAATTCAGACCTTCTACAGACTGCAGCTACCGCCAGAGAGTGGCAACAACAAGACAATTTCATGCAACGCTGAAATATGAAGCAGGCAGCTTGGTGAGGAGCATCTCATTCACACTGTGAGTGGGACAGCACTGGTTCAGTGCAGTACAGGTAACACTTAAGAACTGCAAGTTCATCTCCAGAGTTTTTCTTCTGTCTTGTCCTCTCACCTCCTTTTGCTTCCAAACTTTCAAGTGCTTAAGAGGCTGGAAATGAATGAAAATGTTTCTTACTCATTCTACTTGTTTGTTTGTGCAAGAAAGGAGCATTTCTACATGGTGTACTTGGTCTATAAGAGACAAGCATTGCCCATAATAGGCATCCTTCCCTCATACCTTGTGGGGTAGTGGAAGGAACATAGAAAGTACCGATCTCTTCCCATCTTCCAGGAAAAATGACTCAAAGACTTGCAGTGCCATGAAATGACCTCTTGCAGCTACCTCAGGCAAGGACAGTGGCTACTCATGCTGCCTTGTAGTTCTTAGGTATGATTTTATGGTGTTACGTCTCAGGCATTGGATCTTCAGAATGGCATAGGTCTTGAATAACTTATAAATACTTGTTCTATAGGTTATTAAAGTGCCAAATCAGGAAATAGAGCTAATTACCTTCATTCATTCTTCCACTCTTTCTTAGCTACTGAACTGCTAACAGGAACATTAGGAGCAGTGTGGGTCTTCTGATTGTGCTGAAAACATACATTATTTCAATCTGCTTTGCATGGAGGACAGTGGATGAGTGCTTTATGTAAACTTTATAAAAACAAAGCTGAAGTGTGACTGTCATAACCATGAGAGCAATTAATCCTTGTGATAACTTGTGGCTGAGTCACAGAAGCCTTGGACAAAGACCAAGACTTTGCAACAGGCAGCAGGTGAAGTGTTTGGACCACCGCAGTGGTGTGCTCATGCAGCCCATACTGCTTGGCAGTTGAACTGAGACAGGCTGAGCCAACAGAAATCCTCAAAGAACCAAGAGGGGAAATATTCCAGACTGTTCAGTTCCTGCATGACCTGTCACACCACCCATATTGTCATGTGTTTTTTTTGGCTACCTCAAGCTCTTTTTATCACATCTCCTCAGAGACAGAATTCTTATCATGAAAACTATATGCTGCTCTAATATGGGCAACTGTGCCCAGGGATCCAGGGGGCTAATACAGATTTATGTACACTGCTATATGAGCATAAATCAGAATCGAGTGTACTGATATTGCAGCATTCAATTCCCAGGACTTGCACCAGAAATACTAGTTTAGACAAGTTCAACAACTAACCCAACCCAGAACATTCACACACTGCTGTTTGAGGCAACATGACCATCTAGAAAGACAGCATGAAAAGAGGGTTCTTGCTGAAACAACATTTTGTCTTTTGCTAGGTTTTATCTCTTCCTAATAAGTAGACATGCCATCAGCTGCTCGTCTATGAGATTGCAGCACTGGTCCTGAAACATTATCAATTCTAAGATTACAGTGTGATAGTAGGTATAATCCAAAGTGCTCTTATCAATATTAGAGCCTTAACTAGGCTTTCCAAGCAAACTAGGTGGAGCCATGAGCAGATGGTATGGAACAACACATCACTTGCACAAATATCTGAGCTTTGGCCAACTGAATAATAGTGACACCAATATTGTTCATTTGAGAAAATGCCCTGAAATATTTGGCTTGGACAAACGCATAGCAAATCATTTTAGCTTTTTCTAAGGAAGTTTATCAGATTTGACTATCAATCATCCGTGCTGACCAAGGATGGAGCGTCTTTGCAATAAATGTTCATGCTTGTCGTCATTAACATCATTTAGATTTTAAACTTTTTCTAATTAAGAAAGGTTCCCACCAGCAACAGCAAAAATCTCTACCACCTCTTTCATTATCTCAGCCTTTCTTCCCTTTAATTACTATTGAGCTCCTGGCTGATTAAATTAGTTTTTTTAGGCCTTTTCTGAAATCTTAGGGAAATTATCTAAAAATCATGAAATCAATTCCCTTACGCTGTTTTAATCTTTTATGTTTTGGGCTCCGAGAGGGACGGACGGACAAGTGCAGCCCCTCCGAAAAGTGTGCAGCACTAGACTGCTTGCCAGCCTTCTATTGCCTTTGTGGACCATCTGGGTCAATTTCCTTCCAACTAAATGAAATGCAAATAAAAATTCCAGCAGTTTTTCAGCTGCAGGCTGCCCAGCTGATTAGCATGACAGAGGCCGGGAGATGAGGCCTGACCCTGTGCACTTCCCCTCATCTCATTAAGTTGTAACTCTACCGTGGCTGCATTCATGGTGTTTATTGACGCTGAAAGGCGTCTTTATCCAAAACTAGCTAAATTCACATTCAGAGTTTTTCCATGAAGGCTTGCCTGCTACAGCATCCACATGAAAGTGAACCTATTGTAGCTTGGTGATGTGTCCTGCTGATTCCTTAACAATCTGAGCTTTCTCCAAAAATTCACAAGTTTAAGTTCCAAAAAAAAAAAAAAAAAGAAAACACCACAAGACCCAAAGATTTTAATAACTCAGTAGTTTAAAATGCTAAGAGTATAAATATGCTTCATTCTGACAATGATGGTATGAATATTAAACCCACACGTCAGGAGACAATTCAGCCAAAGTACAGTAGTAAGAGAGTGTCTGCAACACGTAGGACCACAGACAACAGAGTATTATGCTTATCCTCACATCCAACAGCAGGGAGAGTGATATAGGATCCAAGGTGGAAACATCTTCCACAATTTATAGCACTTTGAGAGTCACAGTTGGGCAATGGAGAGAAATAAACCTTACAACTGCCCACTAACTCTTGTAACAACTCAGCTTCAAGGAAAGGGAAATACTATGGAGAAAGAAGCCCAGTGAATATGAGCTTAATAATAATTGTGGTCCTTTTGCCTTTATCTTGAGTGCTGTAATCCTTCTAGGCATATGACAGTGGTGGCAGAGTGAAGACACTGCTGCTAGAGTTCTGAGGTGGACGTGACTGGTATATTTTCTCCGTCATCAAGTTTGAGGGCCTGATGAGAACTAGGGTAGGCAAACTCTGTCCAGGATGTATAGAAAAGAATAGCAGTTGCTACAGTTTTCAGAAAGGAAAAGACAAATGCTTGCGCTTTCTCTACCACCTGGATCTGCAGTTGTCCGTAGTAAAGACTAACCTCTCTCTTACGGGTCTCCTGGATGGCACCAAGAGTCTGACAAGGTCCAACCCCCACAGTGATGCATCTACAAAGTTAGAACCTCAGTTTCAGTAACTTCTGTTCATGGTATCTCGGGTAGAAAGAGAGGAAAAGGAGGAGTTCACTGGACCAGTGCCAATTCTCTCACAAGATATTTTATAATTCCATTGGGAAGGAGATATACATTTTTGATGGAAAACATCTCTTTTCATTTCTGCTGCACAAAGGCAGATATAGATGAACAAATGTAGGGAAGTCAGGAAGTGTCTGAGGTCAGAAGAAGTGTCTAATCAAAGTTATTTATATCTACGTGATCTTAAAAGTAAAGCCAGCACATAATCATAGAATCATAGAATGGTTTGGATTGGAAGGAACCTTTAAGATCATCCAGTTCCAACCCCCTGCCACAGGCAGGGACCCCTCCCTCTAGATCAGGTTGCTTAAAGCCCCATCCAGCCTGGCCCTGAATACCTCCAGGGAGGGGGCATACACAACTGCACTGGGCAACCTGTTCGTTGTCTTACCACCCTCAGAGTAAAGAATTTCTTCCTAATATATACTCTGAATCTATCCTCTTCCACCTTTTCTCCTCATCCTATCACTACCTGCCCTGATAAAGAGGGCTTTCCTGTAGCCCCCATTCATGTATTAAGGACAAATTTTTCTTCACCAATCTAGTGACCTTCTGTGATGGAGTGATGGCATTGATGGACCAAGGAAGGGCAGCTGATGTCATCTAATAAATGTTAGTAAGAAATTATTCACTCAGAGGACATTGAGATACTGGAACAGCCTGTCCAGAGAAGCTGTGGATGCCCAATCCCTGGAGCCACTCAAGGCCAGATTGATGGGTTCCTGGGCAGCCTGATCTTATAGCTGGCAATCCTTTTTAACCAGATGACTTTTGAGTTCCCTTCCAACACAAGCCATTCTATGATTCCATGATTCAATGACAAAGACAGACATCACAGCCTGTGCAAAAAAAAAAAAAAAGGAAGAATATTGCAACATCTCTAACTGTATTCAATGGTCACATGAATCAGAGGATATTGGAGATGATCTCCATTTGATTATCCCATGAAGGAATTAAACAATCACTTGCCCTTGCTTTTGCTGAGACTTCCTTCATCTTATGTGCTAATGGGTTCACTCTTCCCATCATTTCGGGTCAGTGTTTGCAGGGCAGATGAAAACTGCTCTGAAGTTTTGTCCTTGCAAAAACTCAAGCTATAGTCCAAATGTCTTTTGTACGCTGTCTTCTGGGTGCACCCTGGTTTTGGTGTTGTATTGAGGAAGTTTCATGAAATGCTTCTTCTCAGAGGTAAAAAAAAAAAAAAAAAACAGTCAAAAGGGAGGCAGAGAACTACCTTCTTGTCTATCTGCACTGATGTGTACTTACTGGGTTTTCATTTGAACTGATAACATTTTTAGTAGTTACGATCTCCTGAGGAAACAAACTGGTGCCTTTCTTATCAGTAGCTATAATACAGTTTGTGCTTGATGTGTTTTGCTATCTGACATGACAACTTTAAAGCCTGTCTATCATGTTACAAAGTGTGATTTTAAATTATCATCCATGATAACTGCTAATGGTGTGAGGAGTTATGACAGAGATTACTGCTGCGCTCCAGGGTAAAGCAGAAACACCACACTCAATGGCATTTTGTTTTATTAAGTTTTTTTAAACTTTACGTTTCTGCCAAATACAGATTTGGGAGAAAAAGAACTATTCAGAATCCTTGAAAGATTTTGCTTTAGTAATTCGGAATTCATTTAGTAATTCAGTTCTCATTTCAAAATTAATTTAAATTTAATAGAGTGAAAGCATTACAATAAATAACTAGGTAATGATAAAATACGTATTCATCTTGGATATGAGGAAAAAATTTCTACTCAGGAAGAGCAGTGAGACAGTGGTACAGGCTGCCCAGGGAGGCTGTACAGTCAATGACCCTGGAGGTGTTCAAGAGCCATGGAGATACGGCACTGAGGGACGTGACTAGTGTGCATGGTGGGGATGGGTTGGAATTGGACTGAATGGTCTTAGAGCTCTTTTCCATCCTTAATGATTCTATGACTCCATGATACGTGGTACAGTAACGACAGAATTGGAATATAAATATCAAATAATAATCTCTGGAATTTATCAAAGGTGTGTGTTTTACAGCATTGGTAGTATGGAATAATAAACTTTGGAAAATCCCTGCAACTTCTAACAGAATACTTGATATCCTCCTTGGGCAAATTTTGATTTTGATTAAGTTGTCTTTATGACAGTGAGTTGATGGACACTATCAGCTAAAATACAGCAAAAAAAAAAAAATCTTCACTTTTGTTACTACAGACATCACTTCTGAAAGCTGAGCTTATTATCCACTAGTGTCTGGAGCTGTCTGTGTTACTTATCCTGGAGATGAGAGGCGGCAGTGCTGCCTGGCTTTGTGCTGAACTTGAATTGCATCCGGCACCAGAAAAGACAGCTTCTAATCAAGAAAACTGAGGTAACTCCTCAGAACACAAAACAGGGAGCCTGCAGGTGTGCACTTCTGTGCACTAATCAAAAGGAAGCATGCAACAGATGACCCTTGTGCAGAATGCAAAGGAAAAATAGAAGAAAACTACACAGGTCCTCACCCCATTTTACCTTATCACCCTGATTCGTATTTCTGCCATTTTCCCCCAGTTTGTCTGTTTTCAATCCTCTACCCACAGTTTGGTGGAAAACAACCAATTGGAAGGGACCTACAAGAATCATTGAATCCAACTCCTAGTTTCACATAGCACCACTCAAAATCCAGTCTATATCAGAGAGCATTGCCCAAACATTCTTTGAGCTCCTCACTTCTCCACCACACAGGGTGTCTGAGCAGCACCCTTATCTCTGTGCTCCCCTCCCAGCCTCCCCACCTACCCAGCCCTCACCCCTTCTGAACTCCATGGGGCCTCCTTAGAAGTCACAGAGCCCACATACTGAACAACTTAACTCATGCCTAATACTGGACCTGTCTGTCCCTGAAATGAACCAAGTTTAATGAGTAAGATCCTCAGGCAAGTGGATTGTTCAAGCCTGCAAAGTCTACTGAGTGTATCTAAAATATGTTCCTCATGATTATTGGGCAGAAGAAAGTAACAACTAATAAAAGAGCAAAATAACACCCTTTTCTTCATCTGGGGCAAATTCCCAGTCCTTTCTCCAAATCTTTACAATGGGTAGAAAAGACATGGTCGGAAAAAGTTTTTTTTTCTCAAGAACGTCCACCTTGCTATTTTCTGATCATGTGTTCTGGAATTAACACCTTGTGTGCTTAGTCCAAACCTCAGTGCTACAGAGCCACTGCTGACCAGGAGTGGGAAGATGGATTATTCAACAGAGAAGTGCTAAGCTATAGGGATCTAGCCATCAATAACAGGGCAGCACATATCTCTTAATATGTTAGTTTTGCCATACATTCCACTGATGTGATATTTCACATTTGAGCTAAGACCTTTGAATCTTTCCATACATTTAATAGAACAATTCTGCTGTCTGTGGCAGTGGTAGGACCAAATGTGAAGGTCAGGCACTTCAGTGTAGGCATTACTCTTGATCTCCATATCTCACAGGTCTTTTGAGTGGAGTTGTCCTCAGTATAGTCAATAACAAAGAGACAACAGACACGGAGAAGGTTGAGGCACAGAATCACTGAATTGCAGGGACTGGAAGGGACTTCCAGAGATCAAGTCCAACCCCCCCCCCCCCCTTGCCAAAGCAGCTCCCTAGCCCAGGTTGCACAGTTGTTGTCCAGGTGGGTCTTGAACATCTCCAGAGGGGACTCCACATCCTCTCCAGTCAGCATGTGCCAGTGATCCATCACCTGCACTGTGAAGTTCCCATGCACATTTGTGTGGAAATTCCTATGCTTCAGTTTGTGGCCATTTCCCCTCGTTTTATCACCACACACCACTGAGAAGAGTCTGGCCTTATCCCTTTGCCTCCCGCTCCTTAGATATTTATTGATGTGGATCAGATCCCCTTTGAGTCCCCTTTTTTCAAGGCTAAACCGACCCAGGTCTCTCAGCCTTTCTTCATGAGTGAGGTGCTCTAGGACCTTAATCATCTCTGTGGCCCTCTGCTGGACTCTTTTCAGGAGATCCCTGTCTTTTTTGTACCAGGGACCCCAGAACTGGACACAGTACTCCAGGTGAGGCCTCTCCAAGGCAGAGTAGAGGGGGGAGGATCATCTCCATCAATGCGCTGGCCATGCTCTTTTTAATGCACCCCAGGATCCCATTGGCCTTCTTGGCCATCAAGGCACACTGCTGGCAGTCAGGCTTCTCATGTCTCACATGTCCCTGAACCTCTAGGTGGGACTAGAGGTAACAAAATCCCTCCTAGTGTAAGCAAAGAGCATGTTCAAGACCACCTGATGAGGCTGCATGCAAACAAGTCTATGTGTCTCAATGACATACATCCCAGGGTCCTGAAGTGGCTGATGTGGTTGCCAAGCAACTCTCCATGTATCTGAAGTTGTGGCTATCTGATGAAATCCCAGTGTCTGGAAAAAAGAAAATATCTCTCCAATTTCTAAGAAAGGGAGAAAAGAAGATCTGGGAAATTACAGGCCAGTGAGTCTCACGGCCATGTGTGGGAAGATTATGGAACAGATCCTCCTAGAAGCTATGTTATGGTACATGAAGAACGAGCAGGAGACCCAAGACAACCGGCAAGGCTTCACCAAGGGCAGGTCATGCTTGATCAGTGACATAGACAGTGGGATTGAGTGCTGATGGACAAAAAGCTAGACGTGAACCAGCGTGCGTGCTAGTCACTTCAGTAGGCCAACAGTGAATTGGGTGGCATTAAAAGTCAGGTGGCTGGCAAGGAGAGAGAGCTGATTGTCCCTCTCTACTCTGCCCTCATGAGGCCCCATCTAGAGTATTGTGTCCAGGCCTGGGGTGCCAAGCACAAGAAGGATGCGAAGCTGTTGGAGTAGGACCAGAGGAGGGCCACAAAGAATCTCAGAGAGCTGGAGCACCTCTCCCTGTGAAGAAGGGAGCTCACAAGCAGGAGGGAAGTAGATTTTTACATGATAGGACAAGGGGGAAAAGTTTTAAATTAAAAGACGGGAGATTTAGATTAATTATTAGGAGGAAACTCTTCACTCATAGGGCAGTGAGGTACTGGCACAGGTTGTCCAGAAAAGCTGTGGATGCCTCATTCCTGGAGGCATTCAATACCAGGTTGGATGGGGCCCTGGATGGCCTGATTTGGTGGGTGACAGCCAGCCCATGGTAGGGGTGCTGGAATTGGATGTTCTTTGGTATCCCTTGCAACCCAAACTGTTCTACGATTCTGTGGTTCTATGCTTCAGCACAGTTCACGGAGCCTAGAGGACAATTCTTCTCCTTCCTAAATTCTGCACTCACGTTTAATACCATGGGATCAATCACAATTTAACTTCAGCCTAAATCACAAAATAGAAACATTCTACTTCGAAATACATCTCTATTGCTCCCATTCTGGTACACTGTTCATTGATGTATTGTTCTTTCTGGTGAAAATCTGCCTGTTTTTGGGCTGGACGTGAACTTCAGTGATACATACGATTAAAGAATCTATAAAGCTAGTGATTAATAAAGAAGGGATACTCTAGGTCATCTGTATAGTTCACTACAGAGGATGAATTTAATCAAATAATAAATATAGAAACATTCAACTGAATAAAGGTTGAGTCATTTTTAAAGGTATTCTAAGACTGGCACTGAATTCAAGATCAGCAAGAACAAACCAAGAACTGTAAAAAAAGTAAGCATGTTTCTCTCCTTGTCTAAAATCAGCTCATTTTTTTGCTTTCATTGATCCACACGCATAGTAAAATGTTAAGATTGAATATGATGTCTCTGTTGGACTCTGCAAGGTATGTGAATTCTTGCAAGTATCAACATTAACAAAAGAAACAATGTAAACATGAGAATGAAACAGTTCAAGATTTTTAAAGCGCTCAGCAAATGCCCTCATTATTGCATGCATGAGTTTGCACAGTTTTTATATAGTCTCTATATTAAAGATTTATGAACCATATTATAAGTCATTGATAATGCAACACCTGTGATGCATATTCCTAAATTCATTTGTTTCAAAGGGATCACTCACATTCTGGAAAGACAGGTACGTGTAGGAGAGTTTGGAGCCTTGGGAGTAACTATGACTGTTTGTGGCATGAGGGGCTACATCTTCAACATGAAATGCCTACTCAAAGCACTGAAGAAAACATGGACCTGGGCTCTCTAACTTTTGCGTCTCCCAGTTTTGGCATCTGCGTCTTTCCAAAGTCCAAGAGCATTCCAAATGCTCCACAATTCCCATGTGCCTGAAACCAAAGTCCAAACCATCTCAGAGGCCTTCTTTCTGCTGTGACTCGTTTTTTTTTCACTCTCAGCCTCTCCATGAACACAGAGCAGAGGCACAAGCAGTGATTGCTTACCAAATGGCTATACTCACACTCCTGGCAGAGCCCCTGAAAAGGTGCTGGTTTGCGCTCGATTCCCAGTGCCTTATCGCAGACAGCCTGTCTATTTCCCCTCCTGTCTCCAAGAGTTTTGTCCATCAAAGCAGCAGCCAGTGGTGTTTTATGATGTGCTGTAAAACTACCATGCGTGTGCTCAGCATGGCTGCCTCATTTATCACTGCTCAGCCTTCACACTGGGACACCATCCATCACTGCCTCCTTAGAGCACAGCCAGAACCTGGTCCATGCTGCTGCCCTAGCCCAGAGCCATGTGAACACTCCTCAGCATGTTCCTTTGTCCTCAGGCTGCTATTTTTTTTTCCAGGAAATGTGACTTCTTCTATTTAGTTCCCAACCAAGAGTCTGGAGTAGAAAACCAAACTTCAAAATTCAATTGACTGTGCCTAATGGAGGGGATTTTAATTTGTAGCCCTTGACCCTTTTCTATTATCGATGGAAATAAAGACCAAAAAAAGTCTTTATTTCCATCGATAACAAAAAAGTTTCATATTTGCAGCTAATGGCAAAAGAATAATTTAAAGGTTTTAAGTTTTTTATTCTAATAGTGACCTCCATGTCCACTAAGAAACTATGAATAATCAATGTTTGAGAAAAGCATTTCTATGAGCAATCTAGAAAATGGACAAAGATACCATTGAAACTATTTCATATGCAGGACAAAAAGAAGTTCAGCAATACATTTGTGTCTGGTTCTCTTCTTGTACTACAGAAAGACAAGTGTCCTTTTTATTAATTGCATTAATTAATTGTACTGCACTTATGTCTTTGTCTCTCACAGACCTGTCTATTCTACACAAGTGATTGCACTATTAAACAAAACCAATACAATGATTGAAAATGTTAGCCAATGTGAAAGCTGTAAATCCAGAGCTTTCCCCTACTCCTAGTGTCATCAGAGAGGAAAATTCCATCAGTGGATGGAACTCATACACCTCATCATTCTCTCTCTGGGATTTATCTTCCTGTAGCTGAGGAAATGCCGAGTGATGTGCAACAAATTCACACTGATGGGAGTAGAATAAACAGCATTTAGGTTTTAGATGGACTATTTTCCCATTGTAGCTCAGGTTTTCATCTCCTTGATAACTTGGAAATGATGGCACAGTCTCAGCATGGGGACCTTGAATGGCCTGGATAAAGAGAAGACATACTTGACCGTACAAACAAGTGCCCATCACCTTCCAGGGCTGTGCCTACACCAGCATTAAATCAGCGCATTAGGGGCAGGCACGTAGCCTGAAGCAGCCAGTATTGCAGATCCTTCTTCTATTTTATTTTCAGATGAGCTTATTTTTGAATGAGCTCTGAGGGTCTCCTCTGGGTGAAACATTCTGTGTGTGTGGGGTGTTTGATGATGCTCAAGGGGACAGCAGTTGGATCAGGCCCCTGTGTCCATCCCAAAGGGTTGGAGGGATCCCTAGTTTGGAGACCGCTTGATGTGCTTCTTGTTAAGAGCTTCCCATTATGCTTTACTGCAGATCACTGATGAAGATGTTGAGCAGAAATGGCCCTGGAACTGAGCCTGGGGAATATCACCAGTGACAGCTTCCAGGCAGATGCAGCCCCATTCACTGCAGCCCTTTGAGCTGCAGCCAGTTCATCTCTCAGCATAACACGAACCTGTTTATCTCACAGCTGGACAATCTGTCCAGAAGGATGCTGTAAGGGATGGGGGAGAATGACTGGACTGTGTTCCAGGGATTCCCAGGAAGTTCAGAATGGGAAATACAACTTTGTGAAGTTAAACAATGACGGAAAAATAGGTTCTGAGGTTTCTGACCTTTCTTCTTCGTGTTGGCATGGAGAATAGCACAAACCAAATTTGATGAAGAGTGAAAAACAGCAGAACACTGAAAAGCATTGCAAGATGACAGTTACTTGAAAGCCCATAGGAAGCAAAGGCTGTTATTCCTCTGACCTGAAAGCCCATTTGATCAGGAACCTGAAGGAAGCGTAGATGTGGTGCTTTTTTCCCTTTGCAAGGACCCACAGTCCGTGAGTTCTGGAGCTGGTTGGAGGCTGAGAGGTGGACTAATGCCAGGAGTTTTCCACCATATCTGTCTGCCAGGGGGTGAGCAACAGAGTGGAGAAACAACAAAGTGGGTACCATAAATTTGTCTGAGAAAATAAAAGGAAAAATATAGGACATGCATTGAGAACAGAAGCATTTTTATGAAGATGTTTTTATTTTTTCAAGATTCTCCATTTTTAAAGAATATTGATGAAATGGGCTACCTGTGCCTCATGCTGGAGTTCTGTGTCCTTTATCAGTTTTTAATTCTAGCACAAGACACGTTTTTCTTTCCTGGGCCTGCCACCAGCTTCTTGTAACTCTTGACCTCAGAGCAAGGTAGAAATTCACTCAGTCCCAGCACAAAAGACCTGCGTACGCGCACACACACATGATGTGCTCACACATTCAGCAGCTCTGAACCCTTCCCATGGACACCCATTTCCTTTGTTGGTTTTTTTTTTTTTTATGTCTCTCTATGTACAAGCTTCGACTTGGAGCCTCAAGTGTTACATTGTTTCCTATGACTTTTGTTTTATTTTGCAATTTTCAAAACTGGCAGAAGTAATTTCTTTGATAAAGCATTTCGGGCATCTGATTGAGATGGCAAACATCCCCTTCGCAGGGGGATCTCATTTAAAGGTCATTGTGAGGCAGTACTGAATACACAGGTACACATACACACAGGTACACAAAGACACAGGTACTCTCATATGCTTTTCCCTGTCCTGTGCAATTAGTAATTAGCTGCTGAACATTCCTCCCTTCAGAGCAAGATTTTCTTGTTGATTTAGATGTAAGAACACAAAGGGGCCCTTCCAAAATACTCAGATAGACATAAGAAGGCTCCACCTGACTCATTTATTTATGTATCTATTTATTTTTGTTCTCTAACACACAAGGGCTGGGAGATATGGGCCCTGGAAGAGAGACATATTTGTGCTCCTGGCCTTTATGTACACGTGCGTTTATACAAAATGATAACTGGTGAATTACACATACAGGGATGCTGAACTTCCTCATGGAAGTACTGCTCATTCTGTGTATTAAGGTAACTTTTCCTTTGAAGTACCGTAGAAAAGCCAAAAGATACACTCAAGCGAAATCAAATCCTGTAAAGATCCTGACCCAAACTGTCTAAATCCAGGTGGGATTGTTTTACACCTGTGGAAGCACTCAATATTGTGAATGACTCAGCGATGATCCCCTCAGAGAGAAGCTGAGCTTTCCCAGGCCAAAAGTAGCATGTAAGGCAAGGCATGGATGGAGCATCCTGTGGAAAATATGGTGCCCTGAAGCAAGTCAGCCTTCAGATGCCAGTAAAAGACTTCGGCAGATGGAAGAGAGGGAGATAGTCACATGGAAAACAGCTGTATCCTCATGAGGAGGATGGTGGTAAGGCCAAGACTTGCAAGCTACAACCCCCAAAATGAGCAGTGTATTGGAGAGAAGCCTGGAGGGAGGCAGAGCTGGGTACAGCCTCCTCCAGGAGGCAAAGATAGCATGTGAAGGTGATCATTCCAAAGGAGCTTAGAGTATCTCACTCTGTACAATGTCAGAGTGTTTACTGTGTAACTCAGATGTCAACAATTTTTCTGAGAATTTTTCCCTAATAATCAATCTAAATTCCTGTTCAAGTGAGGTCCTTCAAGGGAAACTTCGAGTGCCCTTGTTTGTGTACATCTCCAATAGTAACTCAGCACAACCTCTTTCCATCCCAGCTGCATTACACGAGGTGCCCGCTGCCACATTACAGGAGATTCCTTCACACCGTTCTCCAAATGTGGAAGACAAAGATCTAACAGCAAAAGAGAGGAACAAGTCATATTTGTGAGATTAACACTTTGGGTAGGAGAACTCACAGATCTGCTGCTGGCCCAGGACAGACTGTATCAACTGGGAATCCAGACTCTGTATATTGTTGCAATGGTGAAATAGAGTGGCCAAGTTGGTGGGGTATTGTTACAGCTCCTGAGCCACAGCACTGGGACTTCTTATCATGGCAAAATCCCTGCCTTAACTAACAGGTTTTTCTCTGCCTACTTATTTCCCCGGTAGAATCAGAGAAGACAACATGAATCTCACATCAGCAGAATGATAACTTTGAGCAGACCAAGGCTAAGTTTGTGCACTGCCCTCTGGTGCACATACGTCTTGTACATGGATAAGAATCTGTTGCAATGATGAAAATCTAGAGTAATTTCCATCACACCATTGTGTTATACAAAATACAGGGAAGTAGAAGGATGAGGTTTGTGGGCTCTACTTGCATTTAGAGTACAGGAAAATAAAAGCAGTGCAAACACATACACTTGTGATAAACTGACTTGGCTCTTCCTGATGATGTTTTCGTCTAAAGCTTTTTTGTATCCCTAAAAACATCCTGCTGTGCATCGGAAAATTTGCATGCAGATAGAAGGAGGTCAACAAATGGCTTTACTCAACCTGCAGGAATAGTTTCTACAAAATATTGCTACAATACAGTCATAAATGACCATGCGCTCCCATTCTGTACACTTGGTCAATCCATTTAATAATATACTATACAAGTTTGTGTTCAGATAGTCAAACACAAACACATATAGCGTAATACATCCTGGATACTATCTTCAGAAGTAGTTTTAGGCCTTCAAAATTCATTAAGAAGATGAAAATAATTTTGTCATCTCTGTGTTCCTCTTCCCACTGTACTTTTAGGACTGGCAAATCGGAGGAGTTAGCACATCTTGGTGAGGTCTGCCTTACACAAGCTAAATGAACATCTCAGATAGTCATTTCACATTCATGTGCAATAACCACTTCAGGAATGTGTTTCTGCTAACATTAAAGAGAGGAGCAAGCTGCACAGACATATTCTACAACATCCAGGCTCTGCCTTACCAGCAGCCCTGCCACAGAGCAGTGTGCCTCTCTTTTCTCACAGTCTCTACTTTCCATATGTGGTACACCAACTATTAAGCAAACCCAAACACTCTGCCCTGTTTGCTGCATTCCCCCTTTGCCAGTGCTGCACCGGTTTCTGCAGGTGGTTATACAGCAGCATTGCACTGGCACAGGTTGCCCAGGAGGTCGTGGATGGAAGGAGTTGGAAGGGCCCCTTGAAGGTCATCGAATCCAACTCCCTGTAGCGAGCAGGGACACCTGCAGCTGGATCAGGTTGCTCAGAGCCCCATCCAGCCTGGCCTTGAAAGTCTCCAGGGACAGAGCATCCATCGCTTCTCTGGGCAACCTGTGCCAGTGCCTCACCACTCTGTAAAAATAACAGTATACCCACTGTATACATTCACTTGCATGTGAGATTTCATAATTGCTGATGCAAAACCCAAATGAAAAGGCAAAGGGAGGGGAAATACTTTTTTCCCTTGGATATTTCTCAAGAGCAGTCTGAGAAACACAAAAATTTTCAATTTATAAAGTACTTGGCACAGTCAAAGGTGAGAAATGTGGCTGGACACAGGATGGATTCTCAGTTGGAAGAGTCATACCTCTAATAATTCAGTAACTTTGGCAGATCTCACATCCAGCTCTTTTGGAGTTCCTTGTCTGGAGTCTTCTCACAGACTTCTCCATCCTTTCAATCCTTCTCTATTCCCAGGACAACACAGATTTGAAATAGGGTTATTTTAAGCAGTTTAGGTAGTTTCCATGTCCCTAATTTTTCCTTGTTTTCACCCTTTTTGTTTAGCTGCTTCCTTGATGTCTCCTCCTACATGAAAGGCCAAATCAAAGAGGGGAAATAGCACTGCAAACTGGAAGATGGGTGCAGGGTTTTTTATGGACCCCCCTTGTCAGGAAGAGCTAGGCCTGGTGAAAAGCTGAATGGCAAACCTTTACTCTAGGTATCTGCTTGTTGAAAGCGAACAAGGAAAAAAGAAACACGTCCTGGAAACAAGCAGCTTTGATTTGATCCTCCTGTGGCACAGGTTTTACTGGCACAAGTTAATTATTGCCCTGATAGGTTGCAATGAAAGCTAGATGAAACTAGAGGAGTTATAATGGAAATGAAGAAGAGTTGCCTGGGCTGTTGCTGTTAGGTTACCATGTTTATAAAATGATGATTTTGAAAGGTGAGACAAGGGCTGCCAGAAGACAAGACAACTTCATGATGCAGACAGCTGCATTGTCTTTAGTATGGAGGAAATGGAAATAAACACAAAGAAACTACTCCTGTTTCTGGAAGTCCATGCATTAGGGATCACTGGAGGCCACAAGTAAGCCAGGAAAGGAGCACTCCATGCCCACCATGCTGTAGATGAGTTCTCCTTGCTGAGTGGTTCCCTCCCATGGGTTCTTACTCTAGGGTTGCCGTATACTTCCAGCTTTGACTGAAACCAATGCACAAAATAAACACTGCAGTTTTCAGACGGTAAGATTTACATAATGACACAAACAGTCCACAAAACCACCTCTTGCTGGTGCCAGCCCTCATCGCTCAGTCCCCGTGGTCCACCAGCTGTGTAGACACACACACACACACACACACACAATAAATAAATAAATAAATAAATCGCTGATAAAACAGTGATTTATTTATTCGTTTATTTATGTATTTATTTATTTATTTACTTATACATTCCTGTTTACTCAAGTAAACTCACATTCACTCTGTGACATCTGGATTAAAGGGATGAACAGGTACCTCGTGGGCTCCACATACTCCTGGATGTGTCTGCCCAAGGCACAAAGACATGTCCACCACACGTCTCAGATACTTCTTTACTTTTAGGTATTTTGCCATTAAAACTCAGTTCTGTGCGAGGCTAGGGAGGGCAGAAGTCGCCCACAGATCGCGAATCCTCAGCTGTCGAGGCTGCGGTCTCCTTGGAAATAACGCTCCCTGCAGGGAGAGCATCCCTGGGCAGGATTGACTCCGGCCAATGTAAGGCAGTTCCCCTCTCTCCCCTTCGCTTCCCGCGACGTTACCCACCCCTCACATCATTTCGGCACCCCTCTTTCTCGATGTTGCCCACCCAACGTCTCCCCACCCCCACGTCGGGGCGACGGAGCGCCGGGGATGGGCCCCACCTCCCAGAGGACCTCTCTCCCTCCGCAGCCCGGAGGGTGGTGGGGGTATGGGGGGTGGGCTCTGCCCGCACCCCGCAGCCCGGAGTTGCCTCCCGCACCGCTCCGCCGGATCCTTTCCGCCTTTCCCCTCTCCCGGATCAGCTTTCGTTGAGCGGAGTTCGCTCCGAGTTGGTAAACGTGGGAGGTGGATCTCCCGTAAAAAAAAAAAAAAAAAAAAAAATAGCAATCAATCAGTCAATAAATAAATAACAAAACTAACCCGAAGCGGGGCAGCGAGAACAGGGGAAGGCGGTTTAAAGAGCCGGGATTAAAGGTCTGCGCTCGTTTCAGGCGCACAGAAAGCGGCCCGAAGGATGCTATTTTGCCGCAGTCTGGGTTGTTTCAGCCCCTAGTTGCACAACAAACCGTTTAAACATTTCAGCACAAAACAGATTCCATTGTCGGGCTGCACATTAAAAAGTGTTATTCGCTTTGAAGTTTTTGTCTAATGGCTCTAAACTGAAAGAAAATGTTTTCCTATTACTTAATTCAATCATAGCGAAGAGGCTTGGTAAAAAGCCCACGGATTTTGCCCAAAGTGTGACAGAGTTCTCTTTGTGTTTGCTTATCCTCTGCTGTCACACACTTTAATTCGCCTCTCTTTATCTGGCATTCAAAACTTTCTTCAATGACATTCAATAAGGTCCAGCGGCTGGAAAAAAAAAACTGGTTATTTTTTGGGATATTCTTTCCCAGTGGCTTTGGGCTCGGTGTGCATTCAGGGGCCGTTAACCCTTTGCCTCCCCGCGACTCCTAGCGCTGCGGTCCGCCCCGGGCAGCGGAGCTCCTCGCCCTCCCCCCCCCCCCCCCCCCTCCCCCGGGCCGCAGCTCAGCGGGGCGATGCACCCCGGCCCGGGGAAAGCCTTTCCATTCCGAGTTCTTTCCCAATGAAAACGGAATTCACCAACCCCGTTAACGCTTTGAAGGGAAGGGCGCTTGGAAATTCTTTCTAAATCTGAATTAAAACCGAGTTTTCACACGCATTCGTTTTGATTTCGTTCCATCCTTTTCCGGCACCGATTTGCGCCCGTCCCCGCATTTCCAGGCTCGAGCACGGATCGCATCTCGACAGAACTGCGGGGATGTCAGAGCAGCGAGCCCGGCAGCGGGAGCATCCCGGGCGGTCCTTCCCTCCGTCCGAAGGAGCGGCTGTTCCCGTGCTCCGCAAATCCCCCACGCTCAGCTCTCCATCAGCAGCGCGTCTCTTTTTCCCTTTCTTTTTCTTTCTTTCTTTCTTTCTTCTGTTGTTTCTTTTTTTTTTTTTTTTTTTTTTTTATCCCCAGCGACATTAAACAGGAAGATGGGGCGCAAAACGCGCCCCGGTGGGTCCTTTTTATCTTATTTAGCGTCGCTCCTTCATCCCCTGAGCCGTCGGCAGTAAAAAGCCGTCTAGCCTGCGGTGCCCGGAGCTCGGCGCACGGTGCTGCCTCCGGGAGAGGGCAGGGGCAGTGCGGGGCAGTGCGGGGCAGTGCGGGGCAGTGCGGGGCCGTGCGGGGCCGTGCGGGAGCGCGGCGGTGCCACAGGTGGGAGAGGAGCCGGGGAGCGGCGGGGGAGCGGCTCGGCCGGCAAATAACCGAGGGGGAGCGGGCTGAGAGCCGGGCTGAAAGAGAAGGAGAGCGATAAAGAGAAAGAAAAGAATATTAAATCGCGAGAGAATGAGAAAATAACCCCGCCAAAGGGAGAGGAGGGGAGAGGCCGCCTGCTACGGCGTGGGTGGGGTCGACAAGAATAGAGTACATTATGCAGTTCATTTAGTTAACAAGGGAAATAATGAGGGAGCGTGCGGCGTGAATGCCAAGAGAAGCGGCACAGAAAGCCCATTGAGCGCCCGGCGCCGCCATCACATGGCGCGGCCGCTATTTAAGGCGGGCGGGCTCCGTTCAGCACCACTCGTGCTGGCCAGCGGCGCTGCGCGGGCGCTGCGCGGGCGCTGCGCGGGGCCATGCCGCGCTCCTTCCTGGTGGACTCGCTGGTGCTGCGGGAAGCGGGCGAGAAGAAGGGCGAGGGCAGCCCCCCGCCGCCGCTCTTCCCCTACGCCGTGCACCCCTCGCACCCGCTGCCCGGGCTGCCGGCCGGCGCCTGCCACGCGCGCAAAGCCGGGCTGCTGTGCGTGTGCCCGCTGTGCGTCACCGCCTCGCAGCTGCACCCGCCGCCGCCCGCCATCCCTCTGCTCAAGGCATCCTTCCCCCCGTTCGGCTCTCAGTACTGCCACCCGCCCCTCGGCCGCCAGCAGCACTCCGTGTCCGCCGTCAGCGTGGGGCACGGCCCGGCGCTCTACCAAGGCGCCTACCCGCTGCCCGACCCCCGGCAGTTCCACTGCATCTCCGTGGGTAAGGGGCACGCGTGGGCACCGCGAGTTGCAGGAGGCGTGGGGGCGGCGGGAGGATGGAGGTTCGACGGGGCGGACGGGCGCCGCGTCCAGCCGGGTGCGTGGGGATGCGGGCGGGGGGGATGCGGGTGGGGGGGCGTCCCCCGTGGCCGTCCCCGGGGAGTGCGGAGGGTGTGGAGGGTGAGGTGGGTGCTGAGCTCCGCTCCGCTCCGCAGACAGCACGTCGAGCCAGCTGCCCAGCAGCAAGAGGATGCGCACCGCCTTCACCAGCACGCAGCTCCTGGAGCTGGAGAGGGAGTTCGCCTCCAACATGTACCTCTCCCGGCTGCGGCGAATCGAGATCGCCACCTACCTGAACCTCTCCGAGAAGCAGGTGAAGATATGGTTCCAGAACCGCCGGGTCAAGCACAAGAAAGAAGGCAAAAGCGGCTCCCATCGGGGAGGGGGCCCAGGGCACAGCTGCAAATGCTCGGCCCTTTCCACCACCAAGTGCTCAGAGGACGACGAGGACTTGCGCATGTCTCCGTCCTCCTCGGGGAAGGACGACAGAGGCCTCGCCGCCACCCCCTGACCCCGGGCTCCGCAGGAACTGTGCCGGGAGCGGAGGGGGGTCCGTGCAGCCGGATGATTTTGTACCGTTTTGTATAATCCGTGTCATTTACGAAAGACTTTCTCGCCTTTCCAGACCCCCGGCCCATCGCGGCGCCCGTGCGGGAGCCCCGCTGTCGAGAAGGCACTCCCCGGGACCCCCGACGTCCCACGTCGCGTTGTCCCACCCGTGGCTGGGGGTCCCTGCATCCCCCGCGGACAGAGCCGGGCCCGAGGGCGGGGAGCCCAGAGCGGGGCGAGAGAGGGCGGCCGGGGAGGGTGGGGGCTGTTCGGGTTAATGTCATAATACTGGCTTTTTTTTTTTTTTTTTTTTTTTTCCTACCAGACTGTTCTCTTTTTTGTTTGTTTGTTTATTTGGTTTGGTTTGACACTCGCTGAGGGGCGCGCTGCTGTGGCTGCACCGCCCCGTCCCCGTCCCCATCACCATCCCCTCCCCGGGAGATATTTATTTATTTATTTATGTGCTGAGAAATGATGATGGCCATGATGATGGTGATAATGACGATGGTGGCAATAAAGGCTCCGCTGGTGGTTCATTTCCTCACGCAGAGATGTCCTTTGCCTCTCTTCGGGTTCGGGTACCCCCGGGTCACCGTCTCTCCCCGTCTCCGACGGATAGAGCCCGGTACCGGGACGGACACCTTAGAGCCACCCTCCGCCGTCCGCGAATCTCTCCCTCCGTCTCTCTCTCTGAGACCCGAAGGTACAGGGTGCGGGGATCTCCTTGTCCGACACCGCGTGGGTTTAGAGGAAACCTGGGAGTCTCCTCGCAAAGCCTCAGCCCGGAGGAAAGGACCGTCGTTAAAAAAAAAAAAGGAGCCGGGAAGTGCCCGGTGACAAACGAGTGACGATGGCAGGACGGTGGTGGAGATGCTCCCCCGCCCCTGGACGTGACGGGGGGAGCGGGCGCACCTCCGGGGCTCGGTGCCGTCCGTTCCCCTCGCCGGGAGCAGCTCCATTCCGCTGCATGCGGGACTGTGCTCCATTTGGGCTCATGGAGACCCGCTCTCAGATCGCCGGCTCCGTGTCCCGCAGCCCGGGGCCGCCTGGAAGCAGCTCCGGTGTCTGGGTATCTCCGGTTCCAACCAGGCCCGGGGTCATCCCTGCTTGGAGATCCCTAAAAATCCATGCAGAAATAGCCCACAAGACCCACGCACGGGCTGAGTGCAGTGCTGCTGCCAAGAGAGCCTCGCGTCCCAGTCATAAAAGGGGTACTTCACCCCATGTCCCACTGCAGTCACCATGGTCGTGGGGCACTGTAGGAGTCTTCCTGGGCAGTGCTTGCTTGCTGCTGTGCTGAGAACACATAGCATCGCTCTGGCTCCTTTTTCCGTGGCTGTTCATACATCTCTTGGTGGGTGAAGGATGAAAAATCCCCATGGGGTGAGGACCTGACTTCACTGGAGGAGGCAGTCAGCCCCATGCTGTCCTGGCCCCATGGTGTCCCCTGTTTGCCCTCCACAATGGCCCAGCTCCAGCCTGTGAAATCCCCCCCAGCCAATTGGCTCAGCAGGGCCCTGAAGCCCTTCCAGCTCTCACCCTACTCCCTGCCCACATTAACCAGCCTTGTTTAGAAGAGTCATTGCAAAATAGAGACAGAAGCAGCCCAACACAGGCTTACCAGGGGACTGGCATTGAAGTCAACAGAAATCCATGTGTGGAGGCTTGTGCGTGCTCCTTGTGCCCCCCTGGCATGGTTTGTAGCCAGCTGGCTGCCAGGGGAATGAGAGGAACACCAGCAATGGGCATTCAGTGCTGCTATTAAACTGCTATTGTGGCTGTGGTGTGGAAACTCAGCATCCCCATCTGGCAGCACGTCCCCCACCAGCTCTTTGCTTCTCCCCAAGCACTGCAGGCACGGTGAGTGCGGGATGCAGCACTGTCTCCCTGGGCACACACAGCATGGGGAGTGTGCAAACACGTGTCTGCATCTTTCACAGCCTAAAAGACACCTTGTATATGTAAAGCAGCAACAAGAATTCCCCCATACAGTGTAATTTTGTCTGAACAGCAGTGGAGGGTCATGATGGATGCCCTCAACAAGGCAATATTAATATTCTCTGATACACACCGGCCTCTGCTGCAGACCCCATGTCCCCTGCAAAGCCCACAGGGGCTCTCAGTGCACTTGACAGTCATTATGCCGCATCCACATGCAGAGATAATCCCTCCTTAGTTGGGCATTTTTCTAATTTAGTGAGAAATCATTACAGCAAATGCTCGGAGTGTCATTTTCAAGGACCCTGGTGTTGGGCAAATTAAAGTCATTTTGCTGTGGGAAGAGCGTGGGCACCTCTGATAGAGCAAATGTCAGAACACACCAATTTTCAACTTTCTATCTCCAGCCATTTTGATGGGAGGTTTTTGAAAGTTACTTAATCATTTTAGCATCTGAAATGCCTCGTCCTTTGTGACTGCAACAGGAACAGCATTTACAAATCCACAAAAAGAGTCTGACTGTCTTCCAACATACAGTTTTCCACCACATTTTTATCTCAAAGTTGAACTATTTCATAGAATCACAGAACAAATAGTGTTTGGAAAAGACCTCTAAGACCACCTAGTCCAACCCCAACCCATCATCACCATGCCCACTAACCATATCCCTCAGTGCCACATCCCCATGGCTCTTGAGCACAGCCAGGGACGGTGACTGCACCACCTCCATGGGCAGTCAATGGATTGCCACTCCTTCTGAGAAGCATTTTTTTCCTAATACCCTAATATCCCTATCAAGCAGAAAGGAAACTCTTTGGATGCTACTGAGGCTTTGAGGATTGGGCCCCCGCAGCAAAAGTGAGTTAAGCTGACAAGGGAAGGAGGACTGGACATTCACAATTCGGTTTCTTGGGAGTAAATGTATTTACACAGTGTTAGAGCTGGACCCGTGGTCCTGGAATAGCGTTTACTGTAAATGGATTGATTCTGCTCTGAAACAGCACTCCACTGGGTACAGCTGGGTTCTTCTACTTGTGTTTACCTGGAATCATTCTCACCAAAGGACCTACCTAGAAAGCCAGGCTCCACTTTTCACCCTTAAGCCTAGACACAGGCTGTGAAATTTGGTTCTGCAATGACAGCATTATTATGTCTATGAATGTTATTACTTGAAAATGTAGACGGCTGTTAACTAAAGACCTGAATTAAAATGTTTTCCTATGACATTCCTAATGGTTTGAAACACATACATCAACATGAACTATCTCACAGTTATATTAATTTTGAAAGTGTTTTTGCTATGAACACGAAAGTACTCATTTATCAGGATATAATTATGCAGGATCTGATCTCCTAGGATACTGACACTGATGATGACAGCAAATGGCTGTGCCTGTTGCTTTATGCAGCGGTAGCAAGACTGGGAGTGACTGATGCTGGTCCGCTGGCTGCTCTATGCATGCGCTATGTACTCTGTATACACCGTATCATACATTCATACTACAGGAGGCCCTGAAGAGAGCAAGAACAAGAACAAAACTAAAAGAAGTAGCGGCAATGATCATGAAAGGGAAAAATGCTTACATTTAATCTTACATTTAATCTCTTTCCCATTCTGCTGCAATTCCTGTTTTCTCTGTCAACATTTTCCATCGGGCTTGTTCCCAACTGGGAACACACAGAAAGGAGCAGACTTTCATCTTACAGTTATTTCCCAGTCTTCATAGACCACACTGGAAAGACATCAGGATGGACACAAAACGTGCCTTGGAGCCTGTCCCTAGCTTAGACGTGTGTCTCTTGTCTTCCCAAAGCTCCAAAGGTTGATGGTAAGTGCTACATATCCCAGTGAGGAGTTGAGTTCTCAGTGAAGAGCTTTAACAGCCACATAAATAACCACAGGCTGCATCAGAAGAGTCAGGTTTTTGCCTGGTTAGGTATTTCACCCTTGGAGTTCACCCCTGGTTTCTGCTTGTTTAGTTTATCTGATAAAATATTCATGTTAAGAACTGGGCTTAGAACAATAAGGTTTGAGTTGTGAGTCACAACTTTTCTGTCTCTTATGCCTCTAATGACTCCTGATCTTTGTGTTTAGTTTGAACTGTGCTATCACTGCACAATGCACTGCCCTTGTCTGTGTCTTAACTATACATTTGCAGTTTTCTCTGCTGGGATGGCAGTAATTTTCCATGGAAGCAGTGGATGGGCATTTTGTCCACATGTACTTTAGAGATGTTTCAGCTGCTGTAGGGATTGGTGCAAAAAAACAAAAGCAACAACAACAACAAAACACTGCTATAGTGAGTCCCAAGGCAGGAGAATGCTGGAATTCCATGCCTTAAGGACTGCTCACCACTTAAAGCTAAGAAATAAGAAGCACAGAATCACAGAATTGTAGGGGTTGGAAGGGACCTCTGAGATCATCGAGTCCAACCCCCCTGCTGAAGCTGGCTCCCTAGACCAGGTTGCATAGGTAGACATACAGGTAGGTCTTGAACATCTCCGAAGAATATTATACACCATGCCTGCATTGATGAATTTATGCCTCTTTGCTCAGTGTGTGGCAGCCTAGCAATGTTAGAGCCTGGAGGTAGCCACAGATTATATGGATCTATGAAGGATGTCTTCACACTAATGGTTACATCCCCACTTCCGTGGGTGACTCAAGCTTCAGGTTCATGTGTGGTCATCCATTTTCTCCCAGCATTCACAGTTCCTGCCCCTCTCTCTTTCTGTCTTCTCCCTGAGCCCATCTTTCCAGAGACCTCCTGGGACTCATCCTCTCAGCCCTGCTGACATATCGCTGAAGACAACACTCCAGTTTCCAGCAGTAGTTAATAAGTAGATCTTCAAGGGATGCTCCATAGAATTACAGAATATCCCCAGTTGGAAAAGGCCTTCAAGATGAAGTCCATCATCCTGATTCACCAAGCCCCATCACTACACCATGTCCCTTAGTGCCACATCTACTGAATGCCTCCAGCAATGGCGACTCCATAGATCCCCTGGGAAGCCCATTCCAATGCCCCACCACTGTCTCCATAAATAAATTCTTCCAGCCTAAACCTTCCCTGGCACAATTCAAGACCATGTCCTCACTTCCTAACACTTGTTACATAAGAAGAGAGACTGACACTCTCATCATTGCAATCTATCTTCAGAAAGTTGCAGGGAGTGACCCCCAAACAGTCCTTCATGTACTCTCAGACCCACCAGCTCCTTCCAGCCAACACCGCCCTTCCCCTCCACCCTACAACCCATCCCAGCTTCTCTGCAGTTCTGCCAGCTCACAAAGCCTGCCAAATCTTCGCCCTCATCACTCTCTCTTCTTTAGGTAAACAGTCTTTTCACAGTGCATTTTTTATTTTTCTTCCCTCTAACTCAGCCAGTCACCTGTCTGAAGTTAGAACACATGCCTAAATACCCAACCAGAACCAGCCCTGGACTTTCCTAGGTTGTTTTTCACTCTCAGTTTGGCAGCTGCTTCCCCCATTCCCCCACAGAACATCTTATTATCCAGCCATTATGATTAGTTTTGCTAAGTTTAGAGCACATTTAATATGAAACACACTACCAAAAGTGAAGGTCTCTTCTTTTTCCTCTTCCTTTCTTTTTCATTTGTTAGGCATATGAGTAAAGAAACCTTTCAATGTGTTTGCAGAGCTCGAATATAGCAGAGTGACACAAAGCATTCTGGATATTGCTATGCAAATGACATGCCAAGATTGTTTAGACTGTACCTTGAAGCAGTAAACAAGTTGATTGTCATGGTGTCATGGTAACTAGAGCTGGATCCACTTCATGTGAATGAAGTCCCAACCTATGTTTTCATTTGGATTGCTACATTGCAGCTAACAACCTAGCGGTCCAACACTTGTCACCACAGTTGTCCTCTGGAGACCCAGAGGTAGAGGAAGTGGCCTCAGGTATAGGGCTACCGTTTAAGATTATATGATAGGTTGCTCTGACAAACAGCTTCAGGTCTTTGAGGATTCTGGAATGCATGCAGGTCTCAACTGGGTGACTTGTGAGACAATGCCAGCAGGCATTTACTTTTACCCCAGGCAGCACTGCATCCTCACCACCCTAGTTTCCATCAATGGTGGTGAGAGTGGACATTTGGGGTTGATAAGGCTTATGTTTTTAAACCAAGCATTGGTCCAGTGATGAACTGTTCCTGTCTCACAAAAGCGTGCAAATGGGAAAAGTCATTAGGGCTCTACAGTGAGTAGCATGTCTAACTGATCTGTAGGACCAAGAGCTCCGGCTGATAGTCAGCAGTCAGTATAGCCCACTTGGTGAATGAGTTCTTGTGAAGAAAAGCTGTGACAGTTTCACTGATTTGGCTTGTCCATTTATCTTTGGATAACAGCACAGCTCTCTAATGGCACAGGCTTATCACAACAATGACTTAACATTACAGAATTATTTTTCCAACCTCATAACTCAAAGCTGGGGCTTTGATGAACCACCTTGCTTACCGGTGTCAAAGTACTCACCCATATTGATCCAACTCAGGCTTGGGAACCTTCAAATCTCATCTCCCTCTGCAAACAGTAGATTTTTTCACAAATAAAACCAGGAATATGTCAATATTGCCATGCTCGACAGAGTAAATGTGCTAGTTTCCTAGGTGGTCGTGGCAACAGAAGCTCAAGCTGTATCAAGCACAAAAAACCTTCATTTTTTGAAGAGCAGTGTATGCAGTGATGAGTGCCAGCTGATCTCAGAGCACTAACTTGGCAGAGGGCTTTGTTCCTTCTGCACTCTACATCACTGCTGATCTGGGCTGTAAGGAGACCCCAAGAACTGTTGAGCCAGCCTGGTGCAGACCACAAGATGGCCCTGAGTGGAGCTCGCTGTCTGTGTGGTGGTTCTTCAAACCCACAATGTTGCCAGACATAACACAGAAGCAAGACAGTAACTACACTGTGTCGAGCCAATAGTCCATCCTGCCTCAGGCAATGGACAAAAACAAAGGTCTACAGAAGGCTGTAGGGACTGATCTGAAGTCTCCAACCCTCTGCAGCCCAGGAAACTCCCGAAGTTCTCTATGAAACCCCAATGAATGTGTCACTCACGTGTGTGCCCTGCTTCCTGAAACTTGTGTTACCTTCCACTCATGAACTTTGTAGTCACTGTGCTTTCAGTAGGAACTCACTGGGTCACAATGGAGACAGGAATCCTCCCATCAGCTGTAGAATGGGCCTTGCACTTAGGCTAGCAACTAGCAGAACAGAATGACACAGCTTACAAAGACTGTGTTCTCCTTGTGCCTGAGGGTTTCATTAAGTCCTGTGGTAATGCTTTGCTACAAGCAATCCTAGCAGAATCAAAGGGATGAGAGAAAGCTAGGCTGGAAAATGCCACTGAGATGCCCATACATTCATGATTTCTGTGTCCTGTAATGTCCTTTGTCAGACCCTGATTTACCATGGCCAAGTTGGCAATTGGGCTGGTGAGTGGGTAGTAAGGTGAGGAGCTCGAAGTCTAAAATCAGCTAGACAGCTTCAGACTTGAACTAAAATCTCTCCAAAGATAAAATGACATAGAACCAAGCCCACAACAGCTAGTTAAAATATGGCAGTGTTTCCTTTAGTGCTTGCATGCCAAGAAGATGTTCAGAAGCAGTAGTAACCATGGTAAATTGACTCCATAGAGAGACTGTGGAGTCTCCTCCTTGGAGATCTTCTGAAGCTGCCTGGATGAGGGCCTGGGCACCCTGCTTTGGATGTCCCCTCTGGAGCTGGAATGGGAAAAGGTAGAACCAGAGATCGCTGGCAACTTATACCATCCTGTGACTGTGAAATCCCCTCCTGAGCTGCCAAGCTTAGCCACAGAAGAGTGAACAGCCATCCCAGAACAAAAGCAGCCTTTCACCTACCTGGCAGGGAAAAGAATTGATTAACTTGCATTGGAAGGTACATAAGAAAGACCTTCCAGATGGCACAAAAGCATTATGAGTTCCAGGTGAACACACCAAACCCATCTCACATTGCCCAAGGCCTCATCCACTGAGTGTTGGGCTCTTCTCTGTGCTTATGGTGGCTCGAGATGCTACGAGCAGACTAGAGAGACATCAAGAGGAAGAGTCTGCTGGGTTGTGAAATAAGTGTGTCCACACGAGTCAACATGCCTGGGCTCTCTTCCAGGCTTTGGGAATGAGCATGTGGCCAGGGAATTTGTCTTCCCCATTTCTCATCAGCCACTGCAAAGTCTGCATAGAACTAGCTCAAGGGAAGCATGAGGACCCTACACGAATTGATCAAATGTAACATAGGAGGAAGGTGGAAGGATTTACCCAGTGATCTAAACTCATTAGAAAGCACAATTAAAGTGTTGCCAGGGATGAGATACCATGATCTGATCAGATCAGTATACATTGTCTATTCTAGCACCTTTGATGCAGAGCAAAGTCTTTTGCAGACTTCACAAAGTTCCCAGTAGGAAGGTTCCCACTCCTTGGTGATACCCTCTTTCCCTTTTCCAGAAGCAGAATTTGGGCATGGTCCATCCAACAAGTTAGGTTTTGTGTGGGCAGAGCTCCCAGATCCATCCTT